>CM035796.1:142500-200000 GCA_020466265.1 Siphamia tubifer
TATTTACATTTAATATTTTGACATGTTAATGTAGGGCCCACATGTACAGACTTTTCCCCTTCACACTGACCCTTCACCCCTCTGTCGTCATGTCAACCACCACTGCAGCCCCAGGAATCCTCACCCCCATAAAGCAAAAGGCTGCAGCAGAAACAGGAAACAGTTTCAGAGAAAATAGGAAGTAAGGAGTGCACTTATAAATATGCACTTATTTAGAAAAGTAAAAACTGATGCACTTCTGTTTTATCTGAACAACACAAACTTAAAACACACTGGGAAAATATTCATATAGTAAAGGTGTCATTCTGCTGAAAACCACTTTTGGAATCTGATGGGTGACCCAGAGTTACCAACACATGCTGCGTTTGCTGCATGGTGTGTCCCCTCCACTCCACTCCTCCATCATTCATAGAAAACAACAGAGAAACCAGACCATAGACATATATGCATAGATGCACCAATGGGTGGTTTGTAACATAGCAGACCTTATGAGGTATTTTTTTTATCCACGGTAGAGATTTCTGTCATTCCATTCTACCATCCATCCTGTAGATGGCACTAATGCAAAGTTTACAATGTCTGCAGGCTGCTTCTAAGAAGCAGCTAACACCACAGGGTTAACCCTAACCCTAACCCTAGATGTTGTGTTAGCATTAGCAACTAGCATCACAGTCTTCCTAGATGTTGTGTTAGCATTAGCAACTAGCACCACAGTCTTCCTAGATGTTGAGTTAGCATTAGCAGCTAGCACCACAGTCTTCCTAGATGTTGTGTTAGCATTAGCAACTAGCACCACAGTCTTCCTAGATGTTGTGTTAGCATTAGCAACTAGCACCACAGTCTTCCTAGATGTTGTACTAGCATTGGCAACTAGCACCACAGTCTTCCTAGATGTTGTGTTAGCATTAGCAACTAGCACCACAGTCTTCCTAGATGTTGTGTTAGCATTAGCAACTAGCACCACAGTCTTCCTAGATGTTGTATTAGCATTAGCAGTTAACACCACAGTCTTCCTAGATGTTGTACTAGCATTGGCAACTAGCACCACAGTCTTCCTAGATGTTGTGTTAGCATTAGCAACTAGCACCACAGTGTTACTAGATGTTGTGTTAGCATTAGCAACTAGCACCACAGTCTTCCTAGATGTTGTGTTAGCATTAGCAACTAGCACCACAGTCTTCCTAGATGTTGTGTTAGCATTAGCAGCTAGCACCACCGTCTTCCTAGATGTTGTGTTAGCATTAGCAGCTAGCACCACAGTCTTCCTAGATGTTGTGTTAGCATTAGCAACTAGCACCACAGTCTTCCTAGATGTTGTGTTAGCATTAGCAGCTAACACCACAGTCTTCCTAGATGTTGTGTTAGCATTAGCAACTAGCACCACATTCTTCCTAGATGTTGTGTTAGCATTAGCAGCTAGCACCACAGTCTTCCTAGATGTTGTGTTAGCATTAGCAACTAGCACCACAGTCTTCCTAGATGTTGTGTTAGCATTAGCAATTAGCACCACAGTCTTCCTAGATGTTGTGTTAGCATTAGCAACTAGCACCACAGTCTTCCTAGATGTTGTGTTAGCATTAGCAGCTAGCACCACAGTCTTCCTAGATGTTGTGTTAGCATTAGCAGCTAGCACCACAGTCTTCCTAGATGTTGTGTTAGCATTAGCAACTAGCACCACAGTCTTCCTAGATGTTGTGTTAGCATTAGCAGCTAGCACCACCGTCTTCCTAGATGTTGTGTTAGCATTAGCAGCTAGCACCACAGTCTTCCTAGATGTTGTGTTAGCATTAGCAACTAGCACCACAGTCTTCCTAGATGTTGTGTTAGCATTAGCAGCTAACACCACAGTCTTCCTAGATGTTGTGTTAGCATTAGCAATTAGCACCACAGTCTTCCTAGATGTTGTGTTAGCATTAGCAACTAGCACCACAGTCTTCCTAGATGTTGTGTTAGCATTAGCAGCTAGCACCACAGTCTTCCTAGATGTTGTGTTAGCATTAGCAGCTAGCACCACAGTCTTCCTAGATGTTGTGTTAGCATTAGCAACTAGCACCACAGTCTTCCTAGATGTTGTGTTAGCATTAGCAGCTAGCACCACAGTCTTCCTAGATGTTGTGTTAGCATTAGCAACTAGCACCACATTCTTCCTAGATGTTGTGTTAGCATTAGCAGCTAGCACCACAGTCTTCCTAGATGTTGTGTTAGCATTAGCAACTAGCACCACAGTCTTCCTAGATGTTGTGTTAGCATTAGCAATTAGCACCACAGTCTTCCTAGATGTTGTGTTAGCATTAGCAACTAGCACCACAGTCTTCCTAGATGTTGTGTTAGCAGCAGCATTTAGTTTAAATAATCTACAAATATAAAATATATAGTTTATGTAGTGTACTATTGGTTATAATGGTAGATACCGTCCATTCCTACATAGTCGACTCATTGACTGGTGGCGGCCATCTTGGATCAGTGCCACTGGCTCCGACAGTTCATTACTTAATGATGTGCTTATACAACTCAAACTGTCATAAATCGCTCATTGTCATTGACCAGCTAGCTCGCTAACCATCCAGATATAAATAGAAATAAACCCAGTTCAGATGTGCTCAGTTTTTATTAACATTACATTTACAGATTTACGTTGCATTTAAGTACAATTACCATATTTTCTGGACCATAAGCTGCTACTTTTTTCATATGTTTTGAACCACGAGGTTTATACAAAGGTGCAGATATTCTGTGGATTTTTCTTCCAGCGCTAGGGGGCGCTCTAAGTGGAATTAGAATCAAAACTACTCAGACAATCAATGCAAAGAAGAATATCTACTTTTTCTTTAACAGACAGAACACTGACGACAAATGATCAACTTAATTATTTTTCAAGTCTCTCTCTTTCTCTCGTCGTGTTAAAAGTCACTGTTGGAATAAAATGTTTTCAGGTACAAACATGTTTACAGTTAAATCCTTCTGCACATGCAGTAAATATAGGATTTTAAACAGATATGTGTTTTATAACCTGGTGCAGCTTTTATTATATTTTTTAAAAATACAGCAGATGCAGCTTATATACAGGTGAGGCTTATAGTCCAGAAAATACAGTATTATTTTTGTATAATTGTACTACTACTCTATTACTGTTTAAAAATGGATCTGAGACCATTTCCTTAACCAGTAAACAGTTGTGTGTATTAACAGAGGATGATGATGTAGAGCTGCTTAGATCATAGGTAGTCTGTGTTTATTTAACCGTTACTATAACAACCTGCTAACAATATACTATTCCTTCCACCCATCTTACCTGTGAACAGTTTCATCTCAGGAGTGGTTGTGTCCTTACAGTTCTCATTAGATCATCCATAGACTGAACACCGTCCACCATCTTTGGTGAAACTGTTGGGAGTCAGAAGGAGAGGTGTGTTGAGAAGAAAAAACAGCATTGCAAAAATTATCCTGAGCATCTTGTACAGTAGCTACATGTGTGAGGTTTCTAAAAAAATAAAACAGTTTGGTAACCTGTTTACATTTCAGTGAATAATTCCACCTTTGAGTTTCATCAGTTCCTTTCGTAGATGTTTATGCTGCCTCTGCTGGACCCCATCCAAGACGGTGGCGCTGCAGCCATTTCTATAAATATCTACTTTATCTGAATGGATGTTGATGAAACTTTCAGGAACGGCAGATAATGGATCAAGGAAGAACCCATTAGATTTTGAGCAATGAAGGTCAAAGGTCAAAGTCACACTGAAGTTCAAAGTCTAAAACACAGTGGTAATATCTCAGGTGTTTTGTTCATTCACATGGTCTAACCTTTGACCCCTAACATTCAGACATCAGATGGGTCAACACCTATACCCCTAACCTTTGACCCCTAACCTTCAGACAGATGGCTCAACACCTATGGCTCCATCATGTCAATTTTTGAAGTCACATGACGTAAAGCTAATGTGTATTTGTAAAGTTTGGGACCTTTGACCTTAAATCAGGGCTATTGACACATTTGATTAAATCTGAAAATAGACTGTTTCATATTAGATATCAGATGAAAAATATACAATATTGTTGCTACGCCACGTCACATTCTTTATTACGGATCCTAACCCTAACCCTAACCCCATTAGTCCTTATCTTGGTAAGGACTATTCTTCCTGGGGTCCAGACACACATATGTGACCCCCCACCAGTAAAGCAGGCATAAGTGTGTGTAAATCCAAACAGAGTTATGTGTGTATCTTGGTAGAGTGGAAACTAAGGTTTAAGATGGTGAAAAAATGATGTTTCTATCACAAGTAGAACCAAAGTTATGGTCATTTTAATATCCACATTTGGACATATTTTACAATTTGCATATTTTTAGATATTGTCCGTTAAAGTTTTGGACTGTTTTGGGGTAGGAAGTCCTTAGCAACGCATAATAATTTGTATCCGATTGACACAAATTGTTGACAGATGTTAAAGGACACTCTGATGGACATGTCACAGAAGTTTTATATATTATAATAATAGGACAGAAGTGTGACGTATTATAATCATTTGGCTTACACCATTGGACAGAACATTCAATATAAGCTTTTACCTCGTACCAAACACTTGGGTGTTTACCCACGGAACGGAGATCGTTTTGTTCGGCGAAAAGAGGTGGAAGTCGTCTTTGTCTTTGCTCAGCAATACCTGAACTTTTGTCACCGCTTAAATAATTGACTCAATAAACACCTTTATTGATTGGATTTCAATGTAATGACCACAGGAAGTGAACATAGAGGTGTTAAGGTACCGTTTTTTGATAAGGTGTAAACACTAATAACAAATCACCTTCCAGCCTAAATTTGGCTGTAGCTCTGAACGGCTCAGCGCCACTTATGCCTGTTTTGGTGGTGGTGGGTCACATTTATGACAAGCAAAACATAATACAATAATTTAGAGAATTAGATAAATGACAAACAACAAAATAATAAGAATAAAATATTTTACAGATACAAACGATACTTTGACTTTTCAAAAGCTTAAAAAATATATAATTTCTTTACTAATAATGGCCTCCTTTATTTTCTCCATTTCTTTTGTTGCTCATGTTTGGTGGGAGCCACTGCTCTGTACATGACAGATCTAAGTGCCTCAGTTGTTGGTAGAGGGTTAGGGTGAAATAAGCACTCAATGCATGGCCATGCCTTTCCTTAGTGGTTTGTAGCTGTGACACCAAATTATTAGCTTTTCCCCCCATGGTAAATATTAAACAAAAAAGTGACCAAACTATAAGCAAATCTTTGTTCTACTGTCATCCAAGACAGCGTTTGATGCATCCCCTCTACCCGACTCCTTCCTGAGCAACAGAGAGCGAGTCGTGCTGCTCTATTCTGTGTTTTTTAAGTCTTGTTGTGAGGCGCTAGACCAGGGGTGTCCAAATCCAGTCCTCGAGGGCCGGTGTCCTACATGTTTTATATGTTTCCCTCTTCCACATGATTCAGTTTAACCCTTTAACTCCTGAAACTTTAGCAGTTCCACAGTAAAAAACAATTAAAATAAGCAACAAAATGAACAAAAATGGCCAAAGTCGTCGATAAAATAAAATAAAAAAAGAATACACTGACAAAATAATTAGTAACATGAACAAAGTAAGACACCGTTTTTTTGTTCATTTTGTTGCTCATTGTTTATTTTTTATTTTATTCTTTTTTTTCCTCTTTAATTTTGCTCCATTTGTGTCTTACTAATTATATCGTCAGTTTATTATTCATTATTATTCATTATTCATTCAGTTGGTAGAGTGGGTCGCCCAATGACCGAGAGGTTGGCGGTTCGCGTCCCGGCTCTGGCTGTCCACATGTCGAAGTGTCCTTGGGCAAGACACTGAACCCTGACTTCGGCCCCCAGTAGGACTGACCTTTGACCTTAGAAACCTACTGGTGTATGAATGGGTGAATGAGAGGCTAATGTAAAGTGCTTTGAACACCATGAAGTTGGAAAAGCGCTATATAAATGCAGTCCATTTACCATTTACCATTTTTGTTCATTTTATTGATGACTTTGGCCATTTTTTTTGATGTTGTTGCTTATTTTAATTCTTTTTACTGTGGAACTGCTAAAGTTTCAGGAGTTAAAGGGTTAAACTGAATCATGTGGAAGAGGGAAATATCTAAAACATGTAGGACACCGGCCCTCGACAACTGGATTTGGACACCCCTGCGCTAGACCATATTATTGGGCAGTAGTCAAGACATGACAATACTAAATACAACTCCATTGATTATGTGTTGACCAAGAAAATGTTTCATCCATTGTCACACCCAACAATTTGGCCTCTCTAACCTGTTCAATACTATTACCCTGTATAAATAGATGGAGTTCCAGATTTGATCTTAACATATATCTTGACCCAAATATTATATCTTAGTTTTAGCAACATTCAGTTTAGGTCTATTCTCACTGACTCTCCTCTCTCTCTCCTCTTGCAGTAGTTTGTTCACAGACACAACATTTTCTCCTGGATCATACAATGTAGTGTCATCGGCATAGATTTCCATGGCTGCTGTTGTTAAGTACATAAGATAAATCATTAACATAAATTGAGTACAGTAATGGGCCAAGGCAACTCCCCTGGGGGACACCGCTTTGCACAGTCACCATGTCTGAAATAGAGCCATTAAATTGCACACATTGTTGCCTATTACTCAAATAGTTTTCCATTAACTTAATAGCACTAAACTCAAATGTATATGCCGATAGCTTAATAGCTTGTGGTCTAAGATATCAAATGCTGCATTAAAATCCAGGAGCACGGCCCCAACCATTAACTTTCTATCGATATATTTTAAACAGTTGTCAATCATCGATGTTAGAGCCGTGCTCGTGCCAGCTCTATATGCACGTTGGGACTCCGTGTTGATGTTATTGACTTCAAGGTAGTGTTGAATCTGTCTACACATGACTTTCTCCATCAGTTTACTTAATATAGGTAGAATACTCACAGGCCTGCTATTTGGACCAGTGAAGGTCTCTCAACTGAGACCTTTGCAATCTTCCACATCTGTGGGAAAACACCATGATCAAGACATAAATTGAAAATATGACTAACAGGAACAGCAATCAACTTGGTTGCTCGACACAGCAACCTACCATCCAAATGATCAACTCCACTTGGTTTATCACTTTGAAATGAAGATAACAACTACTCCCACCCTCATAAATCTAAACTCACACACCTTGTCCTTCATAATTGTATTTTTTATAATAGAGTCTGAAAGCCCACCGCTAACAAGAGTCATCTGATTTCTAATTGAATTAACTTTATTAGTGAAGAAGTTATTAAAATAATTAGCAATATCAAGAGGTTTAGTTATAAACACTCCTTCAGCTTCTATAAATGAGGGAACTTTGTTCTTTGAATCTCTACCCGTAACTTCATTTAGTGTTCTCCATCGTTTCTTGCTGTCATTTTTACATTCCATTACTTTAATTTGATAATACTCTTTTTTCTTTTGTCTATTCATTTTTGTTATTTTATTCCTAAGAATCTGATACTTTTCTACACTTTTTTAGCTCCTCATCAAGCCAAGGAGCTTTGATTTTTCTAACAGTGATCCTTTTTTTTTGGGGGGGGGGCCTGTTTATCACAAATATTTGTAAATAATGTTGTGAAAGTTGATATTGCATCTTCTGTGTCTCTTCTATCCAAAACCAATTTCCAATTTGCAACTTTCAGATCATAAACAATTTTATCCTCTGAAAATGTTTTATACATTCTTTTATAAATAATCTTCAGGCCTGTTTTGGGTACCTTTGTTTTCCAAGTTGTAGCTATCAAATTCTGATCACTAATACCCACGGATACAGAAATGGCTTTAGAACATTTATCAGGAACATTTGTTCAAAAATGATCAATAAATGTGGATGAACACAGAGCCTCACTATAGGTTGTATACAGTAATAGCCTCACTCAATTTACGTTTCAAAGAACAATTGCTTGAAAACCAATCTATATTCATGTCTGCTGCAAAAAATAAATCCTAATTATAATCAGTAACGTTCTGTAGCATTGTGCAAATCTTATCCAAATAATCCATTCCAGAACTTGGAAGCCTATAGCAGCAGCATGTAAGTATAGGTTTCATATGTGCTAATTGTAGAGCTTCGACACCCTCCATTCCTAAATCTTTTCTGATCTTGGCCAGTATCTGTTCTCGAATGTAAAATGCTGTCCCTCCCTATCCAACCTAAATATATTATAACCTTGGATAGCCAATTCAGAATCATCTATATTTTCATTTAAGTGTGTTTCAATAATGGCCATGACATGTATATTGTTTTCAATCATAATTAAACCCAACTCAATGACCTTGTTTCTTAAACTGCATATATTTAAATGGTAGGTTAATAGCCATATTAGAAAATATGATCAACATCAAAATAAAGAAAAATAAAAAAGTAAAGATAAAAAAGTCATAGTGTTGTGGGTCAACATACCACAATAATACATAATTCACAGTTCTCATCACAAGCTTTAGTTCTTGGATCTTGTTACTGAAGCTGCAAATATTTAAATGAGCGATCAATAAGCCTTTCCCTTTGATACTTGTATTAGAGCTCATAAACAGTTAAAATAAAGTCAGAAAAACAACAAATAGTTCTCATACCCGAGGAGCCATCTACACCGCACATTTAATTCTATTTTTCCCAGTCACCATTTTTGGGGTTGAGGTGGAGACACTAGGTCACAGGTGTCAAACATAAGGCCCGGGGGCCAAATGCGGCCCGCCAAAGGGTCCAGTCTGGCCCCTGGGATCAATGTGTGAAATGCAACAATTCCACTGAAGTTAATTAATAATCAAAGTAGTTCATATCATTGATGCCAATTCAATCTAAAGTGGATGAGACTAGTAAAATATTATCATAATCACCTAGAAATAATGGAAACCAACCTTAAAGTAAGTTTCCTTTCTATTTTAGTGTAAAATAAAGTAAAAAAAAATATGTGAATAAACCAAAATGTTTGCGGAATTTTACCAACATTCAACCTGTTACTGAATGTTGTGTATATTTGTACGTCGACTGTGATCTGTAAGTTGTGATGCATGTCTATAAATGACAAACTAAAGCATAATATTGTCGACATTGAACTTATTTTTCTTAAGAATTTACAGGTTGTTCATATTTGTTTGTGTTACGTTCATGTACAATTTGTAGATGTGACCATTTTTATTGGAGAATTTGGCTTTTTTTCTTCACTCAAAAACACAGAAATCTTTGCCGTTAACATTATTTCATACATTTTTATCTTGTTATTTATATTATTTTACTGGTCTGGCCCACTTTATACCATATTAAGATGAATGTGGCCTCTGAACTAAAATGAGTTTGACACCCCTGCACTAGGTTGATGGTTGAGTATAAGGCTGATGTTGTTACCTGTGAGGGGGTGGTCCACTCTCTCACGTCGTTCCCTTGGAGGATGAACAATCAGTTTATCATACCTAAAATAGCCAATGTTTCTTTTTTGCCTTTCCTCCTTCAACTGGGGAAGTTGCTCCCTCCTCCTCTGTCTCACCAAGTCTGAGAAGTCCTCATTGATATAAAGACCTGTGCCCCTCATCTTCATACTCCTTTCCACTCTTGCTGTCGCGAGGATACCCTCTTTGTCTCTAAAATTCCTGAACTTCACCACAATTGGTCGCCTTCTCCCCTTCCTGTCGTCCTTCCTTCCTGTCCGATGGGCTCTCTCGATGGGGATGGAATTTAACTTTAGCACCTTGGTGAGCACCTCATGGACTTTTGCCTCAGAGACAGACCACGTCTCATCAGCTGCCTCCTCGATCCCTTCGAAAACAAGGTTATTTCACCTAGATTAGTTTTCAATGTAGTCCGTTTTCTTTTCAAGACTAACCAGTCCATCACAAAGTACCTTAAGGTTTTTCTCCAGATCATAGTTGTAACTGGTGTTTTTATTGACCTTCATTTTGATGTCATCTACTTCTTTTTGTGTGAACTGGACACTGTCCTTTAATTCCTGGATATTCCTTGTCATGGTGTCTAGGCGCTCGTTCGTGGCTTTCATCATCATTTGCGTGAAACTGTTCCTTTGGTCTGTCATATTCTGTGGAATGTGTTTTGTGCTGGTCCAACAACTGTGTAACCAGTAGTGTTGTGCGGGCTACCCACTGGCCAGCGGATATCCGCGGGTGACCCGTCAGTCGGGTGGGCTGGGTCGCAGTATTAATACATATTGCAGATGCGGGTGGGGCGGGTCAGGGACGATCAATACCCGCTGAGGTGTGTGTGTGTGTGTGTGTGTGTGTGTGTGTGTGTGTGTGTGTGCGTGCGTGCTCGGCTCGCGCATGTGCAAGCCCGTCACTTCCTGTTTTGAATGCTTTTTTATCCCAACTTTTTGTTATTTGTTATTAGCGCCAAATCTCCCTGAACACTCAGAGATAAGAGTGAAAATGTGGGACTTGATCAGGGAGAAGATTAAAACAGGCGATGCGAAGGTTGTACGGAAACGTTGTATGTGTTGGCTTTATAGAGTGATGATGTGGGTGGAGTCTATTTTATGTGCTGGAGTGCATATTGAGACGTTAGAAAGGAGGCAAAAATGATGCTTCATGACTTTTAACATTAGAAGCACAAGGTAAAGATGCTGCGAATGTACTATGTGAGTTTAGAGACAAATTTAAGCGGGTTGGGTTTATCGATACGTCACATCATGCGGGTTGGGCGGGGCGGGCCTAGCTGCGTCTTGGGTTTGGGCGGGGCGGGTTTTTGTAAAACCCCCTAACCGTGCATCACTAGTAACCAGCTTTGTGACTGCATCCATGTTAAGAAGCACTGACATGTCCCTCCGTTACCAGTGACACACCATTTTCATGCTCATTCTCACTCTCTTTCATCATGTCCAACACCTTTCTTTGTTTGCTTTTACGTGGCATCATTAGCAACCTCCAGAAATCTGACAGTAGCAGGGTTAGCAGAATGATAATTGTACCTTAAGGTTGCCACTGGGCCTGGTGCCGCTTCACCGAGGTCCGACCTCCACCACCGATCCAGTTCAATGTGGCACGTCACAACTAATCAAATATTGAAATGGACAGATGAACTGAACCCAGAATTTTTTTACAACCTTTTTTTAGACCCTCAAAGGCAGTGGTTCTCAAATGGGGGCATGCGTACCCCTGCAGGTACGTGGAGGTACTGCAGAAGTATGTGAAGCTTTTGAAAATTCTTTAAAAAAAGTAAGTACTGTATTTTCCACACTATAAGGCACATTAAGAGAAGTCAAATCACCAAATTAAATGTCCACATTATGAAATAAAGAGTGAAACTCATCAGATAAAAACATACAAGTTTGAGTTTCAAAAAATCAGACACCGATTTTTACAACACTGTTTTCTTCCAAAAATGTTTGTCAATGTCAGGGGGTACTGGACTAAAAATATGTTTGTAAGGAGGACCATGACTGGAAAACTTTGAACAACTACTGGTCTAAGGGACTGCTATTGATCCATATAATATAAATGGAAAAAATAATATCCTGTTTTTATTAAACATGGAAAATCACATTTGAACAATGTTTCATTAGTTTTGCATCATACAACGTCCTGTTTTTTTAATATTGAGTTTCATCAAAAATGACTGAAAAATCAAACCTTGGCAGAGGTGTGCTGTCTGTGACCGACTTGTTCTGGATTAAACTGGAATAAAAACGTTAGTGAAGCTGTGGTTCTGAAATTCAAAAGTAAAACTGTAAAAACTTCCTCTTAAATTTTTATTAAAAATGACTGAAGTACAACAACAACAAAAGAAGAAGCACGGACAAAATACAAAAGTGAAAAAGACAAATGTGAGAAATGTGAGGGTGTTACAGCTGAACTGTCCACGTCAAGAGGAGGGTCAAAGGTCAAACCTTCAGCTTCATTTAATGGACAAACATTTCCTGTTTCCTGTTCAGTAGTTTTTACTAAATTCACTACGACTTCAACTGATGAACCAACAGGAGACCTTCTGTGTGTGTGTGTTTGGGGGGGGGGTAAAGGCCCAGTGTGTTCAGTCGGTGGTGGTGCGTCGGTACCAAAATCGTGCTCTGAAGTCGTCGCTGCAGGTCATGAACCCAGGGTTTGTAGGCGAGTGGACGATGCAGCGGACGATGTTGTTGTGTCCCAGCGACAGTAGGTTCTTGCGCTCGGCCGTTCGAGAGTCCCAGCAGCACAGGCTGATGGTGCGCTCGTCTGGAAGGAGGACGTAGTCCTCTGTGTGGTTGAACACACCCTGAGTACGATGCATCTGACGACCGCTGAGACCCGCACCTGAAAAACACACATAAAGGGGTCTGCACATTTCTGACAAACAAATATCATGCTTTTAAAACTAATTTAAAACCTTTGAGTATAAAAAAAATTAGACCACTACTGCAGAACAAACACATACAGTAAAAAAAAAATAAAATAAATAAATAAAAGCAGACCAAGTTAAATTCAAAACCCACAGTTTACCTTTAGCATAGCGGTTGCACCCACAGTATTTCTGCCTTTAGCATAGCAGTTGAACCCACGGTAATTTTACCTTAAGCATAGCGGATGAACCCACAGTTCTACATTTAGCATAGGGGTTGAACCGACAGTATTTCTACCGTTAGCATAGCAGTTGAACCGACAGTATTTCTACCGTTAGCATAGCGGTTGAACCCACAGTTCTACATTTAGCATAGGGGTTGAACCCACAGTATTTCTACCGTTAGCATAGCAGTTGAACCGACAGTATTTCTACCGTTAGCATAGCGGTTGAACCCACAGTATTTCTACCGTTAGCATAGCGGTTGAACCCACAGTATTTCTACCGTTAGCATAGCGGATGAACCCACAGTTCTACATTTAGCATAGGGGTTGAACCGACAGTATTTCTACCGTTAGCATAGCGGTTGAACCGACAGTATTTCTACCGTTAGCATAGCGGTTGAACCCACAGTATTTCTACCGTTAGCATAGGGGTTGAACCCACAGTATTTCTACCTTTAGCATAGGGGTTGAACCCACAGTATTTCTACCTTTAGGCCTTTAACCCTTTCATGTTAGCGTCATTGTTGCTAATGTCATTTACCACATCCTTTCCATGTCTCTTCATATTCAGTCATTGTTTTTGACCAACTGTTGTATTTGTTCTCCTCAAACACACTTATTACTGAACTGTCACTTCCTGGTCTGGGTTCATGTTCACTAGTGTTGTGAGTCGATTCTTTTGAATGGATCTTTAAAATGAATGACAGGAGCCGAGTCGTAGCTGACTGGGATCCGTTCTATTTGTCATTCTTTTTTTTACCTATGTCAGATTTCACACACACACACACACACACACACACACACACACACACACACACACACAGACAAAAGCTCCACCTTTGTCCCCCTACAGAGAGAGAGAATCATGCAGAAGCCCCTCCCACGGTCTGATGCTTGCTGCTCTGTGATTGGTCAACCAACATTCTAGTGCAGGGAATACTTGCGTGTAAATGTACTTGCTTCTTTGTAGGCGAGTATTCCCCACCCTAGAACGTTGATTGACCAATCACAGCGCAGCAGGGGGCAAACAGTGGGAGGGGCTTGTGTGTCTGTCAATGGCGGGAAGATCAAAATTCAGTTAATTAAATCACACAACTTTCCTGCGCTTTTGTTTGTTCAGAGACTGAAAGAAATATAATAATATATTTAAAATGAGTCAAGGTGGGTTAAGTGGTGGGTAAAGAGTTCAGCGTCTTGATGGCCTGGGGGACGAAGCGCTTCCTTTCTGTTTTTACGCTGCAGGACCTGAGGCGTTTACCCGATGGTAGCCACTGAAATAACAGGAGTGAACTTCCAGTTTCACTCATTGAAACTACTTTTTTAATTCTTTTTAATAACACATTATTATGCTGTGTAAAAAAAATCTGTGACTTTTCCAAAACTTTCAAGGTTTTTTTTTTACTTTTTCAGAACTGGAATTTTTTAAAATTTCAAAACTTTTCCAGGTTTTTCAAAACGTATGAACCCCGAGTATTCAGTATAGTCCAGCATAGTCCAGTAGATACCAGTATAGTTCGGTATAGTCCAGTATAGTCCAGTGTAGTCCAGTATATACCAGTATAGTTCGGTATAGTCCAATATAGTCCAGTAGATACCAGTATAGTTCGGTATAGTCCAGTATAGTCCAGTGTAGTCCAGTATATACCAGTATAGTTCGGTATAGTCCAATATAGTCCAGTAGATACCAGTATAGTTCGGTATAGTCCAGTATAGTCCAGTATAGTCCAGTAGATACCAGTATAGTTCGGTATAGTCCAGTATAGTCCAGTGTAGTCCAGTATATACCAGTATAGTTCGGTATAGTCCAATATAGTCCAGCATAGTCCAGTAGATACCAGTATAGTTCGGTATAGTCCAGTATAGTCCAGTAGATACCAGTATAGTTCGGTATAGTCCAATATAGTCCAGCATAGTCCAGTAGATACCAGTATAGTTCGGTATAGTCCAGTATAGTCCAGTAGATACCAGTATAGTTCGGTATAGTCCAGTATAGTCCAGTATAGTCCAGTGTAGTCCAGTGTAGTCCAGTATCTACCAGTACAGTCCAGGATAGTTCAGTATAGTCCAGTATTCAATTCAATTCAAACAACTTTATTAGTCCCTCTAGGGGCAATTCAGTTCAGCAGTTCATCCAATCATGCATTTCATTTCCGCACAGAAAGTTTCAGGGAGACCTCACAGAGACACGAAGCACCATACACATATACAATACAAGTGCATAGTGAAGATAAAATTAAATTTAAAAAAGTAAAATTTATAATTAGAAAATTAAAAATAAATAAATAAATTTAAAAATTAAAATTATTGCACTGTACCCATCACGCACTGACTAATCCAATTTAATAGTGATATTGCACGTTCCATAAGGTAGGATTAAGATTTAAAAGACTGATGGCTGCTGGGACAAACGACTTAAAAAAGTGGTTCGTTTTCCTGGGTGGAGCTTCAAAGCGACGTCCTGAGGGCATCAGTTTAAATTCCCCAGACAAAATGTGGTCATGCTGATCAATAATACCTTTGGCCTTATTGATCACCCTCTTGTCCCAAAGGGAACCTAAGTCTTCTTGCCTCACACCAATAATCTTTGAGCAGGTTTTTACAATGCTGTTAAGGCCATTCTTATCTTTCACATTCAAGCCATAAAACCAACAAATGAATGAAAAGGTCACAATGCTTTCAATAAAAGACTTATAAAACAGACATTGAATCTTAGTACAGACCTGGAAAGAACTCAACTTCCTGAGTAAATACGTCCTTTGTTGACATTTTTTTTACTATCGTGTCAGTGTTCACCTCAAATTTGAGTTGGGAGTCAAATGTTGTACCCAAGTATTTGTAGGAGTCAACAATCTCCACCTTTTTGCCATGAATAGAAAGGGCAACTGGCTCAGTGCACTTCTTCCTAAAATCAATGATAAGCTCCTTTGTCTTTGACACGTTCAGATCTAAAAAATGATCATCACACCAGCTGATGAAGGCAGGGAGAGCTCTGCCGTGATCTGCAGCTGGACCATAGTATATATATATATATATAGTGCTGTATATACCAATATAGTCCAGGATAGTTCGCTATAGTTCAGTATAGTCCAGTATAGTGCAGTATATACCAGTATAAACTAGTATAAATATAGTCCAGTATATACCAGTATAGTGCAGTACAGTTCACTATAGTCCAGTATAGTACAGAAAAGTCCAGTATACTCCAGTATAGTCCAATATCCTCAAGTACAGTCCAGTCTAATCCAGTATAGTCCAGTATACACCAGTGTAGTCAGGTATACTCTAGTATAGTTCAGTATAGTCCAGTGTAGTCCACTGTAGTCCAGTGTAGACCAGTATAGTTCAATATAGTACAGTATACTCCAGTAGTCGAATATCCTCAAGTACAGTCCAGTCTAATCCAGTATAGTCCAGTACAGCCCAGTGTAGTTTAGTATAGTCAAGTGTAGTTCAGTATAGTCTCGTATAGTCCAGTACACACCAGTGTAGTCCAGTATACTCCAGTGTAGACCACTGCAGTCCACTGTAGTTCAGTATAATCCAGTATAGTCCAGTGTAGACCAATGTAGTCCACTGTAGTTCAGTATAGTCCAGTATAGTTCAATATACTCCAGTATAGTCCATTAAACATCAGTACAGTTCAGTGTAGTCCAGTATAGTTTAGTATAGTCCAGTATAGTGCAGTGTAGTCCAGTATAAACCAGTATATACCAGTATAGTTCACTATTGTCCAGTATAGTCTGTATAATACAAAAAAGTCCAGTATACTCCAGTATAGTCCAATATCCTCAAGTACAGTCCAGTCTAATCCAGTATAGTCCAGTACAGTAGAGTATTCTCCAGTATAGTTCAGTATACTCCAGTATACACCAGTGTAGTCCAGTATACTCTAGTATAGTCCAGTATAGTTCAGTATAGTGCAGTAAATGGTAATGGACTGTACCTCCATAGCGCATTTTATTCACCACTTGGTGCCCAAATCGCTTTACAATTCCTCACATTCACACACACACTCATACACCAGTAGACAGCTCCTGCCAATACACCGGTGCTGCCTGACCCTACTGGAAGCAACTTAGGGTACAGTGTCCTGCCCAAGGACACTTCGACATGTGGACAGCCAGAGCCGGGACGCAAACCTCAAACCCTTCGATCATTGGACGATATGCTCTACCAACTGAGCCACAGCTGTCCAGTATAGTTTAGTATAGTCCAGTATGTATGTAAAAAAAAAAATAAAAATGTTCCTCTCGCCCCACGTGGGCGGTGTCTCCTTCAGACTCGGGTCCTCTACCAGAGGTCTGGGAGCCTGAGGGTTCTGCGCAGGATCTTAGCTGTTCCTAACAATGTTCTCTTTTGGACACAGATCTCTGATGTTGTTCCTGGTATCTGCTGGAGACATTGTCCCAGCTTGGGGGTCACTGCCCCTAGTGCCCCCATCACTACTGGTACCACTGTTGCCTTCACACTCCACATTTTCTCTAACTCCTCTTTCAGCCCTTGATATTATGTATATATATATAAACTTTATATAAACTTTATTACAGGCTCAAGGCCCACAAGGGAATCACAATACAAACAATTATACAAAGAAAACCAATTCACATTCATATACATACAACCATTAAAAAATTAATAAATACATTTAAAGAGAGAAGAGAAGCTTATCCAAAATGTTAATAAACCAACCCACATTCACAGACATACTCTTGATCTGATCTTAACACTTGGTGTTGAAATTAATGACCTCGTCGTTTTTACCCATAATCCCATACTCTCAGATCACTTTTTAATGACCTTCCAGGTTTTGTTTGAGGATATTTCTACCTCAGTGATTAAAACACAAATGAAAAGGATGCTATGTGACCGTGCTGTCTCAAAGTACAAAGAGTTAATTCAGTCACTAATTGTGTCTATGTCATGTGATTATGTAAAGGACACATTTAGTCCCAGTATAAGTGATGAGTTAGTCGATAGTACCATGCTCACACTACAAACTACGTTAGATATAGTTGCCCCCCTTAAGTTAAAAACTACTAAGATTAGATGAACCTCCCCATGGTACAACGCTGACACTCGCTCCATTAAACAAACAACATGTAAATTAGAGGCAATGGAGGCGATCCAACTTAGAAGATTCTCTTAATGCCTGTAAAAATATCTTAATAAAGTATAATCCATCTTTGCGTACAGCCAAAACTAGATATTACTCATCCATAATAGAAGAAAACCAGAATAATCCTAGATTCCTGTTCAGTACTGTAGCCAGACTGACAAACAGACACACCTCCGTGGAACCAGTTATTCCATCCACGCTCCATTCTGATGATTTCCTGCAGTTCTTTAACAATAAAATATCAACTATTAGAGACAAAATAGACACATTTCTCCCAAATATTAGATCAGAAAAAGTAGCGCTTTCAAACCTAGGCCTTTTTATAAATCCCTCTGTAACACTAAATCATTTCACCACTGTAGACCAAACTGATGTCATATCTATTATCATGTCTTCCAAATCATCACCTGCCTCTTAGATCCAATTACAACTAAACTCTTTAAACAGATTCTGCCCCTAATTATTAGCACTGTCCTAAATATAATTAACACTTCATTAATTACTGGATATGTGCCACAGTCATTTAAATATGCTGTTATTAAACCAATTCTGAAAAAGCCTACCCTAGATCCTGACATTCTAGACAATTCTAGGTCTATATCCAATTTGCCCTTCCTGTCAAAGGTTTTAGAACGAGTAATAGTTAAACAGCTGTGCCAATACCTGCAGGATAATAGTTTATTTGAACAGTTTCAGTCTGGCTTTCGTGCCCATCATAGCACTGAAACAGCGTTAGTTAAAGTTACTAATGACTTATTATTAGCCGCTGACATGGGATTAATATGGGTCCTGGTGTTATTAGACCTTAGTGCAGCCTTTGACACCATTGACCACAGTATCTTAGTGCACAGATTAGAATGTGATATAGGTATTAGAGGAGCAGCCCTCTGCTGCTTTAAATCATATTTATCTAATCACTACCAATTTGTTAACGTTAAACAATCATCGCAGTCCTCCAGAGTTAATTATGGAGTTCCCCAAGGGTCAGTCCTTGGGCCTATTTTGTTTACACTATATATGCTCCCTTTAGGTAACATTAGAAATCATGGCATTAATTTTCATTGTTATGCAGATGACACACAGCTATATTTATCGATTAAACCTGATCAGACCAGGCAAATAGATAAAGTACTTGTGTACAAGACATAAAAATTTGGATGAGTGCCAATTATCTTTTACTGAACCCTGAAAAAACTGAAGTCGTTATAATTGGTCCTAAAAATGCGAGAGACTCCTTAACTGACCACATAGTTACTGTAGACAACTTAAGTGGAACACCCAGTGACACAGTTAAACATTTAGGAGTTTTATTTGATCCAGATCTTTCATTCAAAGGGTCAGAGGTCAGGGCACATTAACCAAACATGCAGAACAGCCTTCTTTCACCTGCGCAACATTAGCCAAAATTAGGAATATTCTGTCTAAAACGACTGCAGAAAAATTAATTCATGCATTTGTTACATCACCATTAGATTATTGTAACTCCTTACTTGTAGCGTGTCCTAAATATTCCCTAAAAAGCTTCAACTGGTTCAAAATGCAGCAGCAAGATTATTAACAGGATCAAATAGAAGAGAACACATCACCCCTGTGCTCCAAACCCTGACCCCTGACCCCTAACCCTATCACCCCTGTGCTCCAAACCCTGACCCCTGACCCCTAACCCTATCACCCCTGTGCTCCAAACCCTTCACTGGCTACCAGTTGAGTCTAGAATTGAATTTAAAATCCTCCTCCTTACATATAAAACCATTAATGGTATGGGTTAGGGTTAGGGGTCAGGGGTTAATGGTATGGGCCCCTCTTATCTTAAAGATGATCTGGTTCCGTACCAACCCAATAGAACCCTTCGTTCTCAGAATGCAGGTTTATTGAAAGTTCCTAGGGTTTCTAAAAGTACAGTAGGAGCTAGAGCCTTTAGTTACCATGGTTACTGTCTTATGGAATCATCTTCCCTTTAATATTAAAGACGCAGAAACAGTCTCTACATTTAAAATTAGGCTTAAAACATTCCTGTTTGAGAAAGCCTATGGTCAGGTTAGTTAAAAATGATGTGACTCATATATCATGTATACATGATGTATGAGTCACAGTTCAGTCTAGGCTGCCCTAGGAGTTAGAATGCTGGGGGAAGTACAGACACTGAGTTCTTTCTTCTCTTTCTCTCTCTCACACCTGTTTCTGTAACTTTTATAACATATCTTTCATACCAAGTCTGTTCATGACTAGTCACCTGGTGCCCCCCCCCCTCCCCCCCCTGGGGGGAGTGGTGGCTCTCCTGACAGTGTCTGCACGGGAGCCATGGACGACAGGATCTGCAGTATCTCGCCTGTGCCGACCTGTGACCCCGGACCACCGCCCCTGCCTGTCTGGACCAGCCCCCCTTCCTGCATTTATACATGGACGGATTTATAGTCTGTCCGTCCATGGGAGTGGATCTGTCCTTCAATGTGGTTCTCCTCAAGATTTCTTCTTTTTCCCACTGGGTTTGGAAGTTTTTTCTTCCCGAGAAGGAGGGTCTAAGGACAGGGGATGCCTGGGACTTTTCATGTATTTCTGTAGTTGATTGTGTTTTTGTAAAGCCCTCTGAGACGACTTTGTTGTGATTTAGGGCTTTATAAATAAAATTGAATTGAATTGAATTAATGGAGGGATTCGTACTAGTGCTCCCAGATTGTAGATAAGTACCTAACAGAGCTACAACTTGGATCTACTAGTTGTGCAATTAGCGTATTCATAGAGCGGTCCAGCCTGCCTATGAATTTAAATGTGAGATGTCTCAGCAGTGCCATGACAGTAGTTCGGTGTAGTTTACAGAACAACCCACTAGCTCTAGTACTTCTTGGTTTCTTTAACCCTTGTGCGGTCCTTCGTAAAAGGCACACTGGCTGTGTCCTACAATCGGGTCTTAAAAACACAGATTCCAAAGCTCAGTTCCATAGACTCATCACCCCACCCCCCAAGGATATATTACTGTTTTCAATAGTAAGCAATGGCATCCTACAGTACGTATAAAAAGGTACCTTTGTGAACCACCGGGTCTCTTTGACCCGAAGGACCGCACAAGGGTTAAGAGAATGGTGAGACAGTCATTGTTTGCAACTTTCAGCTTGATCAAGCCCTTTCTTGTATCTAATCCAGAGTGGAGCAGCGTAAAGAGGGGAGCAGTAAGTTCTAAACAAGTTCACTTAACATCTGTAGTGCAGTGATGGGATCTTCTAACCAACATATTTGCTTGGACATATCACAGTCTCCTCTGTCTGCTCATGTTAGCATCATCCTCTAGTGCATCAGTTAGAATGTGGCCTAACTATTTTGTGATATTAGCTACTCCCAGCTCCACTCCAGATAAGTAAAAAGGAGGGAACTTAATTTTTAAATCATCTTTAGTCCTACAGATCATAACCACACTCTTCTTAGCATTTATATTTAATGTCAAATTCTACTCCATAGTCAGAACAAATACTTAGGAGCTGTTGAAACCCACTGCTACTTGGAGATAGAATTGTAAGGTCATCAGCATATAAGAAATGGTTAATCACCATATCTCCCACCATACATCCTGTTTTACATGCCCCCAACTGCCTAGAAAGGTCATCCATATATACATTGAATAAGGCTGGAGATAAAATGCCCCCCCGCTGTACCCCACTGCTAACATAAAAGGGTGTAGAGAGGATGTTACCCCATTTCACTTGCACACTTTGGTTGGAATATCAATAAACTTAAATCCGTAGTAAGCTACAGGGACCTCCCCTTTGCTTAAGTTTATTGAAAAGTTTAAAATGATTGACACTGTCAAAAGCTCTCGAAGCATCAATAAATCGTAAAATCATAGTAGAGCCCTGTCTCTTCTATACCTCCACAACCTCTTTCAGTGCATAGATGCATTGGTCAGTGCTATGCTTAGGTTTAAAGCCAAACTGGTTGTCTCTCCAAAACTTTTGAAATGATGCTAGCAAGGGCTATGGGTCTATAGTTATCAATACTACCAACCTTACCAGCCTTGTCTTTGATAACTGGAACAAGCATTACTGACATGTCAGTATTCCATGACACACCAGACCAGAGAAACAAATAGACAGTAGCACTGCCAACCTAGGACCAGCTAGCTTTAAGTGCTCAGCTATGATGCTGTCCATGCCACATGCCTTTCTGTCTGTAAGTTGCCCTATGGCCTTAGCAACTTCATTTGTATTGAAATAAACACCAACATCAAAATGCTCACTTTATATACAGTTAAACAGAGATGCATAGTGCTGCCTCCAGAGGTCAACAATGTCTTCTGGTGCAGATACCCCTTCTATGTTACATGGAAGATCAGTTTTGACTCTATTAAGATTTTTCACCTCATTCCAGAAACTGTGTATATTATTATTAAGCAAGTGATTAGCCATAGAGGATGCACTCAGGGCCTGTTCTTGCTTAGTAATATACTGTAAAGCATATTTATATTTAGCATTCATTTTCTTTTTATGCTCCAGCACAGGTCCCTGTCTGGGACTCCCAGCTACAACCCACACTTTATGAGCTATATTGATGCATGATGACCAGCAACAAACTTATTCCACCCAGGCTTAATATTCCTGGTCTTCCTTGTCTGAGTGAATAGAGACCCCCTGCCCTCAATTAAGGATTTTACTATATCATTATACATATCACAAAAAACAATCCTATGAGAAGTGTCCACATAATTAATATCAGTGCACCAAATGGCATTCATAGGGAGCTCAACTCCAGTATAGTCCAGTATAGTCCAGTATAGCCCGGTATAGTCCAGTATAGTCCATTATAGTCCAGTATAGTCCATTATAGTCCAGTATAGTCCAGTATAGTGCAGTATAGTCCAGTATAGTCCAGTATAGTCCAGTATAGTCCAGTATAGTGCAGTATAGTCCAGTATAGTCCAGTATAGTCCAGTATAGTCCAGTATAGTCCAGTATAGTGCAGTATAGTCCAGTATAGTGCAGTATAGTCCATTATAGTGCAGTATAGTCCATTATAGTGCAGTATAGTCCAGTATAGTCCATTATAGTCCAGTATAGTCCAGTATAGTCCAGTATAGTCCAGTATAGCCCAGTATAGCCCAGTATAGCCCAGTATAGCCCAGTATAGCCCATTATAGTCCATTATAGTCCATTATAGTCCATTATAGTCCATTATAGTCCATTATAGTCCATTATAGTCCATTATAGTGCAGTATAGTCCAGTATAGTCCATTATAGTCCATTATAGTCCATTATAGTCCAGTATAGTCCATTATAGTGCAGTATAGTCCAGTATAGTGCAGTATAGTCCAGTATAGTGCAGTATAGTCCAGTATAGTGCAGTATAGCCCAGTATAGCCCAGTATAGCCCAGTATAGCCCAGTATAGTCCAGTATAGTCCAGTATAGTCCAGTATAGTCCAGTATAGTCCAGTATAGTCCAGTATAGTCCAGTATAGCCCAGTATAGCCCAGTATAGCCCAGTATAGCCCAGTATAGCCCAGTATAGCCCAATATAGTCCAATATAGTCCAGTATAGCCCAGTATAGCCCAGTATAGCCCAGTATAGCCCAGTATAGTCCAGTATAGTCCAGTATAAGGCAGTATAGTGCAGTATAGTCCAGTATAGTCCAGTATAGTCCAGTATAGTCCAGTATAGTCCAGTATAGTCCAGTATAGCCCAGTATAGCCCAGTATAGCCCAGTATAGCCCAGTATAGTCCAGTATAGTCCAGTATAGTCCAGTATAGTCCAGTATAGTCCAGTATAAGGCAGTATAGTGCAGTATAGTCCAGTATAGTCCAGTATAGTCCAGTATAAGGCAGTATAGTGCAGTATAGTCCAGTATAGTCCAGTATAGTCCAGTATAGTCCAGTATAGTCCAGTATAAGGCAGTATAGTGCAGTATAGTCCAGTATAGCCCAGTATAGTCCAGTATAGTCCAGTATAGTCCAGTATAGTCCAGTATAGTCCAGTATAGTCCAGTATAAGGCAGTATAGCCCAGTATAGCCCAGTATAGTCCAGTATAGTCCAGTATAGTCCAGTATAGTCCAGTATAGTCCAGTATAGTCCAGTATAAGGCAGTATAGCCCAGTATAGCCCAGTATAGTCCAGTATAGTCCAGTATAGTCCAGTATAGTCCAGTATAGTCCAGTATAGTCCAGTATAGTCCAGTATAGTCCAGTATAAGGCAGTATAGTGCAGTATAGTCCAGTATAGTCCAGTATAGTCCAGTATAGTCCAGTATAAACCCACCTGTGTACTTAACCAGGGTTCTTCCAGTGGAGATCTCCCACAGTTTGACCACAGAGTCTTTTCCACTGGACAGGATGTACTTGGAGTTTTTGGAGAAGATGGCGGAGCAGACCTCAGCGCCATCGTGCGCTTTGTCGAAAGTGGAGACGCAGCGGTTAGAGACGCCGTCCCACAGTTTGATGCTGCCGTCTTTGCTGCAGGTGACGTAGCTGTTGGCGCTGGGGTTGTAGCTGACACCGCTGATGGTGTCCGTGTGCTGGTCCAGAGGGTTGGACGACACGAAGCACTGGAAGGTGGTGGCGTCGTACAGGCGCAGCGTGGGGTGTTGCGTCCCCACTAGTAGGAAATCACCTGACGGATGGAAGGAGATGGAGCGCAGCATCTCCGCCTCCTGCAGGTGGACAAAACAAACCACACCAGACCAACACACAGGAAGTGGAAAGGTGGAGTAAAGAATAGACTGTCATTTTAACAAGTTCAGTGAACGAGGAGGAAAAACCAGATGAAAATGTAAAATATGTACCTTATGTTAAACACTATAAGGTGCATTAAGCAGAGTCAAAATTATGACAGAAAAAGGTAAAATTATGAAACAAGAGGGTAAAATGATAAGATAAAAAGTCAAACTCAGTGACTCTAGTTAATAAATCAGACCCCCCACCCCAGAGGTGATTACAGTTGGATAAAACCAGTTTTTAAAAGTGTTTTCAATGTTCTAAACTTCCTCCCTCACGGTAACAGTTGGACAAGCATGTGAATGCAAATAAATTAACTATTAGAGTCCAAATACACAAATACTATGAAGTACAGATTTGGGCAAATACGAGGCTTTTAAAGACGTTTTGAAAAGCTCTGACCTGTATATATTTAAAAGCACGTTTTGCAGAAGGTTTGGAGTAGTCGAACAGTTTGAGCGTGTAGTCTCTGGAGCCAGAGGCCAGGATCTGCTCGGTGGGATGGAAGGCCAGGCAGGTGACTTCGTCCACATGGTCGTACAGAGTCCGAATCACAGGGTGGTTCTCCATGTTCTGTTGCGCTGTCTCATTCATCATCACCTGACATTAAAATAAACACTTGAGTATTCCTGACAGCCAGGCTTCGTTACAGTAAAAAACTAAATCTAACCATTCGTTGATCTCCCTATAACCATCATACCCTGAACATTTTTTTTATCAAAATCCATCTGTAAGTTTTCGACTTATGTTGTACACAAACCAACGCCAGCAAAACCATAACTTCCTTGGTGGAGGTCCTTAGTGTTCAAACAACAACTCACAAAACTCTATTACACTTACACTAGCTGTGTTGCCATGACACCTTTTCACAAAACAATAGCAATATTCCTAAAATTTGGACAAAGTGTTATGCGTTTTGAAGGTGTTTCCATTGACGGTTGTTCTCGGCAGGAGCGTTGTAACTCTGGTCAAATATCATCCTTCCAGATCTTTCCATGTGGTTGATATCACGCTATATTTCTCTGTTTTCTGTCTCTAAAATGACATTGATGTTTTTATACTGAATTATTTCCAGAAAAGTCTCCTCCTCTGTCCATGTGTTTTGCATCATTTTAACTCAGAGAACTGATCATGTGACCATGTACATCACATCCTGTCACGTATAACTGCAGAAAAAGTGTTTCCATTGTACTTTTGCGATATATTACGTCTGAAAAACCACCTCATGAAAGCGTAAAAACTTTTTAATCGATATTTGAGTTTTTTCCTCCACCAAGGAGGTAAAAAAAGGTAAAATTCTGGTGCATTTGTTTGGCTGTCAGCGGGATTATGTAAAAATATCTGAATAGATTTGGATGAGACTTTCATGAATGATAGATAATGGATCAAGGAAGAACCCATGAGATTTTGAACACTGAAGGTCAAAGGTCATGGTCACAGTAAAGGTCAACAGCTAAAACACATCAGTGGTAATATCTCAGGGATTTTTCATTCACATGGTCTGACCTTTGACCCCTAACCTTAACCTTCAGACATCAGATGGGTCAACACGTATGGCTTCATCACATCACGTTTTGGCATCATATGACGTCATATCAATCATTTTTTAAATTCAGGTGTTTTTCGATTACCAGTTTGTTTTTATAGCCATATTTACATTTTGAAAATTTCCAAAGGTCATGGAAACACCGCTACTGACCTTTAAAGAATTAAAACCATAGAAATGTCCTTTTGCTTTAACTAGAATATTATTATTATAACTAAAAATGAAGGAAGGTGTACTTAGAACACATGGAATTAAGAGTAAAACGAAAGCAGAACATTTATAGAGAGCAATTTTAACGTAACATAAATAGAATTACATTCACTTTTGAAAACATAAACGCAAGACGAAGTGGATGTAAATATGAGCCAGAAAAGCTGCAACACAAACTAAAATGAAGAAAAAATAAATACAGTGGTACCTCTACTTATGAAATTAATTTGTTCCACAAGTGTTTTTGTACCATCACTTTTTCATAGTCACATTTTACATGTAAAAGTTCTGATTGGTTCCAAGGCCCCCCAATACTACCCCCTAAACCCTTTAAAAATCCTAAAAGTTATACACATTTAGTATGAAATATGTGTTAAATGTCAAATAAACCCTCATCATCAGATCAGTGAATATAACAGATGTTATTTCAGTCACTGTTTCTCCTACAGTTTCTTTCTCTTTTATCCAAAGCAGTAACAGTTTCTTCATTTGGTCATTCAGTGATGACCTCTGACCTCTTTTTCCAAATCACACAGGTGCCTTTGGAAGGACTCTCTGCTTTTAATTCATCCTTCTGCTTCAGTATAGTACTGATGGTAGACAGGTTTATAACGTATTCCTTTGTTATATCACTGAACCATGTGACACTTTCAGATTTTTTATTATCCGTTTCCCTTCTATTAATAACTCTTTCTTCTTAACCTTTAACCTTTACCCTAACCCTGTTTCTCTTCTATTAATAATTCTTTCTTCTTCTTTTCATTTTCATCAGAATTACTTTCTTTGGGCTCATGACGATTAATGAATACGTTCTGTAATAAACTTTAAATAACACACTGGGTAAAACAAAAACTCAACAAACAGTAACTCTGTGATGAATGGGGGTCAAAGGTCACCAAAAGCATCATGGGTACCTCCCTCAGTCTATAGGATGGTACATACATTACGTAGTTATGTACAGTGATGATATGACGTCATATGATGCCAAAACGTGACGTGATGAAGCCATAGGTGTTGACCCATCTGATGTCTGAAGGTTAAGGTTAGGGGTCAAAGGTCAGACCATGTGAATGAAAAATCCCTGACATATTACCACTGATGTGTTTTAGCTGTTGACCTTTACGGTGGCCTTTGATCTTCATCAATCAAAATCTAATGAATTCTTCCTTGACCCATTATCTATCATTCATGAAAGTTTCATCCAAATTCATTCAGAACTTTTTGTGTAATCCTGCCGACAGACATAATTACCTCCTTGGCGGAGGTAATTATTGTTAGTAAGGATACTTTTCATATTTTAACAGTTCCCTTATATACAGACTTTAGTTTCTATCTGTCCTAAGAGAAGTGACAATTCTCTTAGAGATAGAAACTGAAATTGTATTTAATTAGGATTTCAATCTCCCCTAGGAGAGGTGCTACTAGTTTTTACTCTATATATATATATACATTTTAAAATCCTAAAGTTTACACTAGGATACTTGTGTCACTTTATTTTATTTATATTGTATATATTTTTTTCCCCATTTAGATTGTATGTGTGTATATATGTTTATATGTGTGTATATATGTTTATATATGTTTATATGTGTGTATATATGTTTATATGTGTGTGTGTGTGTGTATATGTTTATATGTGTATATATGTTTATATGTGTGTATGTGTGTATATATGTTTATATGTGTGTATATATGTTTATATATGTTTATATGTGTGTATATATGTTTATATGTGTGTGTGTGTGTGTATATGTTTATATGTGTATATATGTTTATATGTGTATATATGTTTATATGTGTGTATATATAGGTTTATATGTGTGTATATGTGTTTATATGTGTGTATATATGTTTATATGTGTGTATATGTGTTTATATGTGTGTATATGTGTTTATATGTGTGTATATGTGTTTATATGTGTGTATATATATATGTTTATATGTGTGTATATATGTTTATATGTGTGTGTATATGTTTATATGTGTGTGTATATGTTTATATGTGTGTGTATATGTTTATATGTGTGTGTATATGTTTATATGTGTGTGTATATGTTTATATGTGTGTATATATGTTTATATGTGTGTGTATATGTTTATATGTGTGTATATATGTTTATATGTGTGTGTATATGTTTATATGTGTGTGCATATGTGTGTATATATGTTTATATGTGTGTATATATGTTTATATGTGTGTATATATGTTTATATGTGTGTATATATGTTTATATGTGTGTATATATGTTTATATGTGTGTGTATATGTTTATATGTGTGTGTATATGTTTATATGTGTGTGTATATGTTTATATGTGTGTGTATATGTTTATATGTGTGTGTATATGTTTATATGTGTGTGTATATGTTTATATGTGTGTGTATATGTTTATATGTGTGTATATGTGTGTGTATATGTTTATATGTGTGTGTATATGTTTATATGTGTGTGTATATGTTTATATGTGTGTGTATATGTTTATATGTGTGTATATATGTTTATATGTGTGTGTATATGTTTATATGTGTGTGTATATGTTTATATGTGTGTGTATATGTTTATATGTGTGTATATATGTTTATATGTGTGTATATGTTTATATGTGTGTGTATATGTTTATGTGTGTGTATATGTTTATATGTGTGTATGCGTGTGTATATGTTTATATGTGTGTGTATATGTTTATGTGTTTATATGTGTGTATATGTTTATATGTGTGTATATATGTTTATATGTGTGTATATGTTTATATGTGTGTGTATATGTGTGTATATGTGTATATGTGTGTGTACATGTTTATATGTGTGTATATATGTTTATATGTGTTTATATGTGTGTGTATATGTTTATATGTGTGTGTATATGTTTATATGTGTGTATATGTTTATATGTGTGTGTATATGTTTATGTGTTTATGTGTGTGTATATGTTTATATGTGTGTGTATATGTTTATATGTGTGTATATATGTTTATATGTGTGTATATGTTTATGTGTGTGTATATGTGTATATGTTTATGTGTGTGTATATGTTTATATGTGTGTGTATATGTTTATATGTGTGTATATGTGTGTGTACATGTGTATATGTGTGTGTACATGTTTATATGTGTGTATATATGTTTATATGTGTGTGTATATGTTTATATGTGTTTATATGTGTGTGTATATGTTTATATGTGTGTGTATATGTTTATATGTGTGTGTATATGTTTATATCTGTGTGTATATGTTTATATGTGTGTGCATATGTGTGTATATATGTTTATATGTGTGTATATACGTTTATATGTGTGTATATACGTTTATATGTGTGTATATACGTTTATATGTGTGTGTATATGTTTATATGTGTGTGTATATGTTTATATCTGTGTGTATATGTTTATATGTGTGTATATGTTTATATGTGTGTATATGTTTATATGTGTGTATATGTTTATATGTGTGTGTATGTTTATATGTGTGTGTATGTTTATATGTGTGTGTATGTTTATATGTGTGTGTATGTTTATATGTGTGTGTATGTTTATATGTGTGTGTATGTTTATATGTGTGTGTATATGTTTATATGTGTGTATATATGTTTATATGTGTGTATATGTTTATATGTGTGTGTATGTTTATATGTGTGTGTATATGTTTATATGTGTGTATATGTTTATATGTGTGTATATGTTTATATGTGTGTATATGTTTATATGTGTGTGTATGTTTATATGTGTGTGTATGTTTATATGTGTGTGTATGTTTATATGTGTGTGTATGTTTATATGTGTGTGTATGTTTATATGTGTGTGTATGTTTATATGTGTGTGTATGTTTATATGTGTGTGTATGTTTATATGTGTGTGTATGTTTATATGTGTGTGTATATGTTTATATGTGTGTATATATGTTTATATGTGTGTATATGTTTATATGTGTGTATATGTTTATATGTGTGTGTATATGTTTATATGTGTGTATATGTTTATATGTGTGTATATGTTTATATGTGTGTGTATATGTTTATATGTGTGTATATATGTTTATATGTGTGTATATGTTTATATGTGTGTATATATGTTTATATGTGTGTATATATGTTTATATGTGTGTGTATGTTTATATGTGTGTATATATGTTTATATGTGTGTATATATGTTTATATGTGTGTATATGTTTATATGTGTGTATATGTTTATATGTGTGTGTATATGTTTATATGTGTGTATATATGTTTATATGTGTGTATATGTTTATATGTGTGTGTATGTTTATATGTGTGTGTATGTTTATATGTGTGTGTATGTTTATATGTGTGTGTATGTTTATATGTGTGTGTATGTTTATATGTGTGTGTATATGTTTATATGTGTGTATATATGTTTATATGTGTGTATATGTTTATATGTGTGTATATGTTTATATGTGTGTGTATATGTTTATATGTGTGTATATGTTTATATGTGTGTATATGTTTATATGTGTGTGTATATGTTTATATGTGTGTATATATGTTTATATGTGTGTATATGTTTATATGTGTGTATATATGTTTATATGTGTGTATATATGTTTATATGTGTGTGTATGTTTATATGTGTGTATATATGTTTATATGTGTGTATATATGTTTATATGTGTGTATATATGTTTATATGTGTGTATATGTTTATATGTGTGTATATGTTTATATGTGTGTATATATGTTTATATGTGTATATATGTTTATATGTGTGTATATGTTTATATGTGTGTATATGTTTATATGTGTGTATATATGTTTATATGTGTGTATATGTTTATATGTGTGTATATATGTTTATATGTGTGTATATGTTTATATGTGTGTGTATATGTTTATATGTGTGTATATGTTTATATGTGTGTATATGTTTATATGTGTGTATATGTTTATATGTGTGTGTATATGTTTATATGTGTGTATATGTTTATATGTGTGTGTATATGTTTATATGTGTGTATATATTTCTGTGTGTGTCTTACTGTCAAGAACTGCTGGATGAAATTTCCCCCCAAAATGTCTGTGCGCGTCACTGAGGATGACTGATGAAATATGTTTTCAGTGTACTCTTAAACATCACAAATGAAGGTATTGGTGACAGACTTGACTGAAAACTGGTCACATTGTGACACATTAGTATTTTACTGAAGACTGTGCTAATGACGTGTGGAAAAGAGGAATATGGAGGTAATTTATTTTCCTGGTGTCAACAAGTGAATTGGGGTTTAGGGAATTATCAAAAACATTGGAGAGATTATTGGAAAGGAAGTTAAATGTCAACATACTATTTTGTAATTTATTGATATCATGGGTATTCAATATTTTCAGTTTTTGAAAAAAGGGAGCTGTTTGTGACCGTCAGAAGCAGTTGTTATTGTTATAAATGTCTTTTGTAGAATTATAAGAGGGTGTAGGGTTACATGGCAGGCACATCTCCAAACACTGTTAGGAAAATAAGGATATATAAGGCTGTTGTAGATCGTTATCAGTGTCTTTTGTGGAAGGACGCATTTGATTTTCGCAATAAGACCAATTGTATTAGCAACTTTTTTTTACTTATTGCACTGATGAGAGTTTAATAAGATTTTTCATCTATTAATATCCCCAGAAATTTAGTCTGCCTCTCTTGTGTAATAAGAGCATTTTGAAAGTACATTTTAGTCTTATTAATATCATGTCTTTTATTTTTTAGCATTTATTGACAATTTATTTGCTTCAAACCATGTTGCTACTTTGCACTAATTATTAATATTGCATTAATATTCTTCATTTAGTTTACTTTTAAAGATGACTATTGCATGGCCTTTGGTTGCATTAAACACAGTTTTTCCTTTAGTTTAGACTCTCTACTTGGTCCAAGTGTTGCTATTAAATGTCTGACAATAACACAATCATAATTTCCTAACTTTTTTTTTTTTTTTACAAAAACATGGCGGGCTGCTGGTGGACCTCCCTAACAGAACTATCACCAGGAGGAGCCGGATTTATGGGGAAAACCCTGATTATATATTACATTGCATTTGTCAGATGCTTTTATCCAAAGTGACTTATAATATATAGTCTGTAGCACTAGCACAGGCACAACCAGTCACTTGGGTCAAATTTCATAAATTCTGATTTTACATTTATATGAAAGTTTATTAAAAATGCTTGCGTGACACTAATTCAACCAATCAGAGGCTGTTTTTCAACATCGCCATTGAGTTTAGTGGAGAAGGCTTTGTTGTAATATTAAAAACGCAGAAACAGTCTCTACATTTAAAATTAGGCTTAAAACATTCCTGTTTGAGAAAGACTATGGTCAGGTTAGTTAAAAATGATGTGACTCATATATCATGTATACATGATGTATGAGTCACAGTTCAGTCTAGGCTGCCCTAGGAGTTAGAATGCTGGGGGAAGTACAGACACTGAGTTCTTTCTTCTCTTTCTCTCTCTCACACCTGTTTCTGTCATTTTTATAACATATCTTTCATACCAAGTCTGTTCATGACTAGTCACCTGGTGTCCCCTATCCCCCTCCCCCCCCTGGGGGGAGTGGTGGCTCTCCTGACAGTGTCTGCACGGGAGCCATGGACGACAGGATCTGCAGTGTCTCGCCTGTGCCGACCTGTGACCCCAGACCCCCGCCCCTGCCTGTCTGGACCAGCCCCCCCTCCTTCATTTATAAATGGACGTTCATCTATAGTCTGTCCGTCCATGGGAGTGGATCTGTCCTTCAATGTGGTTCTCCTCAACATTTCTTCTTTTTCCCACTGGGTTTGGAAGTTTTTTCTGCTGAGAAGGAGGGTCTAAGGACAGGGGGAGGGTCTAAGGACAGGGGGAGGGTCTAAGGACAGGGGATGCATGGGACTTTTCATGTATTTCTGTAGTTGATTGTGTTTTTGTAAAGCCCTGTGAGACGACTTTGTTGTGATTTAGGGCTTTATAAATAAAATTGAATTAAATTGAATTCTGAGGCGTCCCATCCAATGTTGGGTGATAATGAATAGAAAGACCTTAGCAGTATGTTGCCTCAGACGGTGTCGCCCCATGTGTCTGTCTGCAGTTGTTCTAACCTCTATGGGCATGGCGCTCTTGGCCAACATGCGCTCAGTGTCCAGGATCTTGATGGAGGCGTCGGCAGAGCCCGTGGCGATCAGCTGACCGTCACGACTGTAAGTGGCGACGCGGCACGGACCTTTATGTGACGTCACGTAGCAGGTTTCGTACTCTGACGCCTCTGGAGACATGGTCTGGACGTCGGCGTCAAATTCCAGATCGATTCCCACTCCAGGTGCGACGGTGTCTGAACGTCCGATGGCGTATTGAACAGCGCTGTCGTCGTTCTCCATCCCTGACAATTCAACAACATGAGGCAGGTCTGAGTGACAGGAACCAAAAATCTAAAGTTTTTTTTTTTACTCAGTGCTTTTCCATTGAAAAGTCCCTGGAAAGAACAGGAGAACCCTGGTCTACATGATCAGTTCAGTCTAGAAAAACACCTGATTTATACTGACAAAATACAATACACACAAGATTATATTACAAACTAATTCTGATGAATCCCTGCAGAAAGTTTAGATGGAGAGGAAATGTCATGAAGAAACTGACATAAAAGTAACACTGGGACGTTAGGAGTTCATCTGTTTATTGGACACGTGTCTGAACCCTCGTCTGAGGCTTAAACATTTTTAGGTTTCTGTACTGTACTTAACAATTAATTTTTCTAGAAACTTAGTATTTTTACTCCCTACATTTTTATATAAATATTTGTACTTTATACTCTTTACATTTATATAAATATATGTACTTTATACTCTTTATATTTATATATTTGTACTTTATACTCTTTACATTTATATAAATATATGTACTTTATACTCTTTATATTTATATATTTGTACTTTATACTCTTTACATTTATATATGTACTTTATACTCTTTATATTTATATAAATATTTGTACTTTACATTCTCAGAATAGACTCATTACTTTTTCAAACTAAACAAATGTGACAGTAGAAAAAAAATGTCATAAATCAGAAATCTGAATGACTTCCTCATAACTTAGACTCTTATCTCATAATTTAGATTTGTAAAAATCTCATAATTATGCGTTTAGTTTTTTTTTTATCTTCTATTTATTAGTATTTTTTTTAACAACAGTAGGTGTACTTGTACTTAAGTACAGAATGTGAGTACTTTGACCTGTGGAGGAAAACTTTTACCAATCTTCGCCAGCTGCATCAGCTGCTCTGAAGGCGACACGACAGTCTGCGGTTTGACCTCAGTGATGAGGCTGTTGGCGATGGTGGTGTATCCATCATAGAGCAGCTGGCTGATGATGAGTCTGTACAGGTGTTGTCGGTCTTTAAGTGTGGGTTTGGGACGAAACATGTTGGCTCAGTGCCTCCAGAACCAGAACCAGAAACTTCAGAAACACAACTAAAGCAGGCTGCAACAACACCAACAACAGTTATTCTGGGAACCCCTTCAAAGTAAAGAGGCTTTATTTCACAAAATAAAAGGAGTTACTTAAAAGAACATCATACATTCAGGTTGGTAATGGAACCATTTTAAGACAAAAACATTATCAACATTTTTCTAGCAGAGATATTTCAAATTAATTCACAATTTTCTTCAAATCTAGTTACATTGGTTCAGGTAGGTAGGTAGGTAGGCAGGTAGGCAGGTAGACAGGTAGGTAGGTAGGCAGGTAGGTAGGTAGGTAGGTAGGCAGGTAGGTAGGCAGGTAGGTAGGCAGGTAGGTAGGTAGGTAGGTAGGCAGGTAGGTAGGTAGGTAGGTAGGTAGGTAGGTAGGTAGGCAGGTAGGTAGGTAGGCAGGTAGGTAGGTAGGCAGGTAGGTAGGCAGGTAGGTAGGCAGGTAGGTAGGTAGGTAGGCAGGTAGGTAGGCAGGTAGGTAGGTAGGCAGGTAGGTAGGTAGGCAGGTAGGTAGGTAGGTAGGCAGGTAGGTAGGCAGGTAGGTAGGCAGGCAGGTAGGTAGGTAGGCAGGTAGGCAGGTAGGCAGGTAGGCAGGTAGGCAGGTAGGTAGGTAAAAATGGAAAAGGAGGAAATAAAGAAAACATGGAAGAAAAGAATAGGTAGGTCAGTAAATAGATTAAAAAGAACAGCCGTGCACATGAAAAAAACATTATTACACATTGCAGAGTATAATTGCTGCCAGCAGGAAAAACACACACACACAGAAACACACACAAAAAAAGACACACACACAGAAACACACAAAAAAGACACGCACACAAAAAGACACACACACACACACACACACACACACAAAGACACACACACACACACACACACACACACAAAGACACACTAATTCCCAAACTTGTCCATTTTTTTACAAAACGTACGAACCCTGAAATAAAAGAACATGGAGAAAGTAACAAAAGGAAAAAAGAAAACGGTAAAAACTGAAGGTGTAAGTTTGGTCATATTTATCAGTTTAACTCTGATTATTTATTATATTTTCTAACTCTAATTTTAAAAACTGACATTTCTTCTCACCTGAGAAAAAATATCAGTTTCGGCTCCAAATATCAGCGACCTGTTTCGGTCATTAGCTAAGGCGGATGTACAAAAAATAAAATAAATCGTATCGGTCGTAAAATAAATGGTAAAACAAAGTTAGGAGCACTGCAAAAACAGCTTTGACCATCCCAAAATAGTGTCGTCTGAAATTACGATTTTCGGTCCAAAATGATAGCTTATTCAGTGTGAAGTAAGACAACTGTCAATATATTTGTGTCTCTACATTTAGGTCATGTAGTGTAAGTAACATTAGTCTAACACACACTGTTAGCTAGGTAGCCTTAACAGTAAGAATGAATGGAAGTTCTGCTGCTAATTATGTTAGCTTAGATGCTACAGATGACACGGAAGAAAACTAAAGGCGGCTTAAACACGAATAAAACAAAACACGGACACAAACTGTGAACTGTGCAGATGAAATCACAGACAACAGCGTGTGAACTATCTTTTCCCGACAGTAAAGACGTTTAAAACATGAATACAGACCCCGCTAAAAGTTCCAATGGCTCTTCTGAAAGCAAACGCAGATGTCATTACGTTTTACGTAACACACGTCATGACGTACGCCATTGCGATTGGTGAATAAAGTTATGTACGTATATACTGCCATCTAGTGGAAAGGAAGAAGAAACAAACAATGTGTTCTTATATCTTCACACATGTTAACTGAAAGATAAGAATGTTTTAATGAAAATGAGAAGAGTCTGCAATATTTATTTTTTAAAATACATTTTATTGGATAAATATTTCATTCACAAACAAAACTTTTACTCAAATTTCTGATATATCTGATCAAATTTTTAACACAGTTTAGTGGAAGAGTTGTCTGAGGTTGTTTTGAATATACATCTTAGTTATATATATATATATATATATATATATATATATATATATATATATATATATATATATATATATATATATATATATATATTCATATTTTACATGTGTTTTGTGTATTTTATGACAGTTTTTGGTGTTTTATTCTGTATTTTAGAAGAGGTTTCAGTTATGTTTTAGATTTTTCATCACTTTTGTGATTTTTAATCTGGCCCAACATTGGTTTGTAATCACCTTGTGTGTATGTGTGTCCACAGACACATATCATGCTATAACTCAATCAATACTTGAGATACCACCATTAAATTACATGCTCATATACATATAGCTAATTCCCATCAGATGCAATGATCCATTTGAGTAAAGGTCAAAGGTCAAGGTCACAATTAACTAAATGGTCAAAATCACATCATGGGTTATAAGAACAGAGGGTCACAGAACTTTCAGATTGGTACCAAACCATGCAGAATGAAGATTTATACAATTATTATGATTGCCGTTATCACTGGAGGTCAAAGGTGATGTGGCCAAATTAACTTCTGTAACTTGTGTATGCCTGTGACGCAGCATGTCATAGGCATACACACATAAATTAACATTCGGTGTGGTCGAACCATAATAGAGCTCCTGATGATGACATCACAGACTGGTCATGTGACCAGAAAAAAGTGAACGTAGCCATCTTGGCAGTAATGGTGTTGGTAGATTGGCAGCACTGGTAGCAGAGACATCAGTAAAATACAAACTTACAACTAAATTTGGGAATATATAGTTACATCGCAAATAACTGTGGGTGTCAGGGATGCAAGAAATACAAAAAAAATACATTATCCACACATTTCCTACACTCTAGCTTACTCTGAAAATAGGTCTGATGTAAAAAAAAATTTAAAAGAAAAAAATCTGCAGAGTACTCCTTTAACTCTGTATGTTTTTTCATTTAATTCTAGAGTTTTTTTTCTGTATTCAAAATTTTTCATGAAAGAATTTGTTTTGCCTTAAGATTTTTAGATGAATTCAAGATTAATGAACTTTTTGCTTGATTCTAGAGTCTTTCTTTATTGATTTTTAAAATTAATTAATTCAATATGTTTCACTTAATTCAATATATATAAATTTTTATTAAGTACAAAAAAATCTTGAAGTATACATTCTTGAATCAAGCAAAAAAACACCTTAAATTAATAAAGAAAAAATCCAAAAAGAAAGACTCTTGAATGAAGCAGAACCAAATCTTGAAAAAAAAAAAAAAATTATATATATATATATATATATATATATATATATATATATATATATATATATATATATACCAGTAGTGATGGGGGCACTAGGGACAGTGACCCCCAAGCTGGGACAATGTCTCCAGCAGATACCAGGAACAACATCAGAGATCTGTGTCCAAAAGAGAACATTGTTAGGAACAGCTAAGATCCTGCACAGAACCCTCAGGCTCCCAGACCTCTGGTAGAGGACCCGAGTCTGAAGGAGACACCGCCCACGTGGGAGGGGCCTCTGGTAGAGGACCCGAGTCTGAAGGAGACACCGCCCACGTGGGGCGAGAGGAACATTTTAAAAATTTTATATATATATATAAAATGTGTGTGTGTGTGTGTGTGTACGTATTTTTTTTTCTTACTTCCAGCCTTTGTTTGTTTGTTGTTCTGAATCGTAAAACCACAGATTCTTCCTAAAATCATCAGTAAAAGTTAGATTTTTGTAAAAGTAAAAAATGTAACGTCTGTTGTTTTTCAGATTTTTGTTCTGTGTGGTTTTTTTTTCATCACAGCACACATTGGTAAAAGCCTTGTGTCTTTGTTCAAAGCATCAGTGAACGTGTCCTGTTACCATGCCAACGCTCACACACTAGACCTGCTTCTGTTGCCGTGGAGATCAGCAGTTAAACCATCTACAAGTATTTATTTTCTCAATATTTCATTCTTCATTTCTTGAACCGTCACCTTCTTGTGGTGGAAGAGTTTGAGAGCCTTAGTGATCCTGGGGCGGTGTTGTCCTGGGAAACCCCACCAAGGACATTTTGCCCCTGGTGGGGTTTCCCATGGCAAATCGGTCAGAGGTGAAGGATCAGACTAAGAACGGGGTTGGGGCTGGGGACCGTGGGGCTCGCCGGGTCCAACCCGAACCAAGGACATGGGGTCATGGTCTCATGGGCCCACCACCTGCGAGGGGAAGCAGAAGGGTCTGGTGCATTGTGGATTGGGCGCAGACCAAGGCGGGGGCCTTGGCGGTCTGATCCCCGGTTACAGAAGCTGGCTTTAGGGGTGGGGAATGTTACCTCTCTGTCGGGGAAGCAGGGGGAGCTTATGGACTAGGCTGCACGTTATGGACTGAACATCGTCAACCTCGCCTTGAAACTCAGCATCGGCTCTGGAACCCAAGTCCTTAAGAGGGGTTGGACCTTGTTCTTTGCTGGAGTTGCCCCAGGGGAGAAGCGGAGGGCAGGGGTGGGCTTTTGATAGCCCCAAGGCTCTTCCCCTGCATGTGGGTAGTAGCTGACTGGTACTGGCGGGCCAAGCAGACTGCAACTGTGGTGGTCGCAAAGGCAAAAACTTGGCCATGGGAGGAGTTCGGCTCCAAAGAGGTTCTGGAAAACCGTCCGGTGCCTCAAGGGGAGGAAGGCGGAAATCTGCCCACACTTTTTACAGTGCAGGTGGGGAGCTGTTGACCCCAACTGAGGATATAGTTGGACAGTGGAAGGAATACTTTGAGGAGCTACCCAATCCCATCAACATGCATTCCATTTTGGAAGTAGAGCTGAGGGACAGGGGGACAGGGGGACAGGGGGACAGGGGGACAGGGGGACAGGGGGACAGGGGCACAGGGGCACAGGGGCACAGGGGCACAGGGGCACAGGGGCACAGGTGGGCCAATCTCTGGGGCAGAAGTCACCAAGGTAGTGAAGTCACTCTGCGGCGGTGGATCCCCGGGGATCGATGAATTCCGCCCTGGATATCTCAAAGCTGGGGATGTTGTAGGGCTGTCTTGGCTGACACATCTCTGCAACATTGCAAGGACATCGGGTCCAGTGTTGCTGGAGTGGCAGCCTGGGTTGGTGGTTCCCATCTTTAAGAAAGGGGACCAGAGGGTGTGCTCACATTATCGTGGGATCACACTCCTCAGCCTCCCCGGTAAGCTCTACTCCAGGGTACTGGAAAGGAAGGACGATCGGACGTTGAACCTCGGATCGAGGAGGAGCACTGTGGTTTTGGTCCTGGACGTGGAACAGTGGACCAGCTCTTTACCCTCGCAGGAGTGCTGGAGGGGGCATGGGAATTTGACCAACCAGTCCACATGTGTTTTGTGGATTTGGAAAAGACTTATAACCACGTCCCCAGAGGTAACCTGTGAGGGGTACTCCAGGAGTATGGGGTGGATGATCTTCTACTGGGGGCCAGTCAGTCCCAGTACCGAAGGAGCGAGAGCTTGGTCCGCATAGCCGGAAGTAAGTCTGACTGTTTCACAGTGAGGGTTGGACTCCGTCAGGGCTGCCCTTTGTCACCAGTTCTGTTCATAACTTTTATGGACAGAATCTCTAGGTGCAGTCAGGTGTGTGTGTGTGTGTGTGTGTGTGTGTGTGTGTGGGGGGGGGGGGGGGTCAATGGTGGGAGGATCTTGTCTCTGCTTTTTTTGGATGATGTGGTCCTCCTAGCATCATCGGGCAGCAACCTCCAGTGTGAGGTGAGTAAGAAGCGGCTGGGCTCCAAGTCTGAGGCCATGGTTCTCAGCTGGAAAAGGGTAGAATGCCCTCTCCAGTTTGGGGGGAAGATCCTGCTTCAGGTGGAGGAATTTAGGTACCTCTGGATCTTATTCACAAGTGATGGAAGGATGGAGCGGGAGGTCAACAGGTGGATTGGGGTGGCATCCGCAGTAATGCGGGTGCTGAACTGATCTGTTGTGGTGAAGAAGGAGCTAAGCCAGAAGTAGAAGCTCTCAATTTACCGGATGATCTATGTTCCGACCCTCACCTATGGTCATGAGCTTTGGGTCATGGCCCAAAGAATGAGGTCATAGATACAAAAGGCTGAAATGAGTTTCATTTACAGGGTGGGCAGGGCTCAGCCTTAGAGATAAGGTGAGAAGCTTGGACATCTGGGAGGGACTGGGAGCCGCTGCTCCTCCACATTGAGAGGAGCCAGCTGAGGTGGCTGGGGCATCTAGTGAGGATGCCTCCCTGGGGAGGTGTTCTGGCCATGTCCATCTGGGAGGAGACCTCAGGACCAACCCAGGACATTCTGGAGGGATTATATCTCTCTGTAAACAAGATAGAAACTCATATAAACCAGTTCAGCAGCAGTAAATGTGTACTCATATCTATATTTGCACTATCCGTTACCATTACTACTGATACTGTCCAAGTACTGCCTATTGTATTTTATTTATTTAGTTAGTTATTGAGTATTATGCCGTCTATGATTGTTTTTATCTGTGACTATCATTGTCTAATTGTTGCTGTTGTCTGTTCTGTGTGTCTTTTTTATGCCACTATTAAAGACACATTTCCATTTTAAGTAAAGTTTAATGAACAATGAAGAAGTCTCAGTCTCAGTCTAAGTACACCTGCACCAAAACCCTCCACTTACAACAACAACTACCTCAAAATGCACTGAGCTCCAACACTCAGTGTTGTCTTGTCCTGTCATACTCTGCCATGTCAGGAGTCGACTTGCTGTACTTTATGTCCTGTCTTGTCACACCTGGTTAGTTTAGCAGCACTAGGAAAAAGTAGCCTTAAGATACTGCACTCTACTTATTATTTTACACCAATTTAGCTTAGGATTTTGTCTTGTCACGCACCTGCACTTTACTGTTGTCCAAGTGAGTGCATAGGAGAGTGAGAAACGTAATTTTGATTCTTTTGTATGTCAAGTACAGTACTTCCTTAAGGTCAGGAAGGCGCTAGCGTGAAGGGCCCTGAACGACATGTCAAGAGTGTGGTGCTCGAATCTCCCTCGACACATAAAGCTGAGCCTATTCCACGCCACTGTGGAGTCTGTCCTCCTGTATGGCTGTGAAAGCTGGACCCTGACACACACCCTGCAGAATTCCCTGGATGGGTGCTACACCAGAATGTTACGAGCTGTTCTGAATGTGGACCAGAACACCCACATCACCAACGAGGACCTGTATGGGCAACTGCCAAGGCTCAGCAAGAAGGTAGCAGCTAGGAGGATGAGGCTGGCCAGCCACTGCCACAGACATCGGGAGCTCCCGGCCAGCAGGCTGGTCCTATGGGAACCAACACATGGGCATCGATCACGAGGATGTCTCGCACTAACGTAAGTGGACATCCTGAAGAAAGATGTGGGAGCTGAAAGCTCTTCAGAGCTGGCCGGGTGTATGGAGAATCGGGAGGATTGGAGACTCCGATGGAAGCTTGTCTGAGGACGACTGAGAGAGACAGGTGAAAAAATTGACAATAAAACCGACTTTGACATAATTATAAATTCAAATATTGTAAATAATGGAAAATACAGTTTAAAATTCTAATTATATTTTCGGTATTCTATATTCTAAGGATGTGAATATGTTGCCTGCACTTTACATTAGCTGCTGAAATTGTAGAATTCCTCCCATGGTGGAATGAATAAAGTGTCATTCTATTCTAACCAGGATATAAACACATATAAACCACCATTGCCTTGGCAGAGGTTTGCGCTCTCAGAGTATTTTTCTACTTCTTGTTGTTTCTTAATAATTCCAGATTGTAGCAGTCTCTATTTGTTCAGAACATGTGCAGCCGAGCGGCAACAGCTACATTAGCGCTGCTGAGCTTGCTGCTGCTGCTGCACCCTTGTCTACGTGGGCGTCTGAAACACAGCCTGTGTGGGAGGAAGTAGCTGCTGGTGGTGGGTGGAGTAAATAAACCAGCAGAAGTCAGGTAGAGCTTCAAACTGTTGATGCTAAAGTGCTCTATGCCTATCTCTCTCTCTCTCTCTCTCTCTCTCTCCCTCTTCTCAGCCCCTCCCCTACACTTCCTTTTTCTTGTGCACTTTGGCTGTTTTTCACTTCTCTGTTTCATTTCCACCTTAAATCCTTCCAGTATCTTGTGCTTCTGCTGCTGTTTCACTAAACGCTGATCACTCTGTAATCTAATGTTTTCAACTTGTCCTGCGGAAGTCTTTGTTTGACAGCTCCACAACCCCCCCCATCGCTTGCCCACCCACACATCCACTCACTCACTTAACCACCCAGTAGGCAAGCCAGCCTCCTCCTCCTCCTCCTCCTCCTCCTCCTCCTCCTCGCTTGCTCGCCACTTTCACATTTCACAGCGCATCTTCTTCTTCTTCTCTCATTTGCATTTGTTCCGCTTCCTCATCAGAAGGAACAACAGTTGATGTCAAAAAGCTGTCAGAGTAAAAACCAGACTGAAGTGGACAAACGAGTGAGCGCTGAAGGCCACATGACGGGTCCAAGTGAAAGCAGCAGGTACTGTGAGGAGCATCTGTGGACAGACGAGCAGCTGCCACCCACCAGGTGAGTCAGTCACTGCTGTTTACTGGAGTTGTGTGGCCTAGTTACAGCATGTTGGCTTTTCCTATACTGTTGTTGTTACCATCGCCGTGTGATGACAACACAGCTAAATATTTCCTCCTTCTCAAAAAGAAGTCAGAGCAAACCTTGAAAAACAGAATAAAATACAAAACAACATGACAGGAAGCAACCTATGCAAAATCTGCAGGTTGTTGCTTCATATTAAATGCTAATAAATATACACTGCATGGCCAAAAAAAACCAAACAAACTTGTATTCAGAGAATGCTTAATCTCACCTCTTGCTCAAAACTGCTTGTGAAAAATAGTCTTGCTGGAATGTTCATAAATTGTCTGAGTCGAATATAATTTTATAATTTTGTGGCTTCAGTTGTAAAATAGTATTCAGAGAATGTGCCAATCTCCAGTTTCTATGACGACCTGTTCTTCAATTAGAGCTAATAATGTGATTTTGACCTTTCTGCTAAATGTGACCTTGACCTTTGACCTTTACTCAAAACGATCACACATCCACTCACTCACTTAACTACCCAGTAAGCAAACCAACCTCCTCCTCCTCCTCCTCCTCCTCCTCCTCCTCCTCCTCCTCCTCCTCCTCCTCCTCCTCCTCCTCCTCCTCCTCCTCCTCCTCCTCCTCCTCCTCCTCACTTGCTCGCCACTTTCACATTTCACAGGGCATCTTCTTGTTCTTCTCTCATGTGCATTATCTATATGTACTTTGTATATGTCCATGTAATTTACTGGTGATATCTATAGTATTCATTGAGTTATAGCATGATATGTCTCTGTGGACACACACACACACACACACACACACAGTGATTACAATAATTTTTCCAAACCAATGTTGGGTTAGATTAACAGGAACTAACATATACAAAATCTGCAGGTTGTTGCTTCATATTAAAGGGTAAATATTTGTGTTGTCTGGACAAAAAAATTAAGACCAGTATTCAGAGAATGTTTAATTTCACCTCTTGCTTAAAACTGGAATGTTTATAAATTGTCTGAGTGTAATACAATGTACAGTCTGTGCTAACGCTAACGCTAACAGATTAAACTAGATCAGTAGTAGAGTTCAGACCTCAGTGAAGCAGCACCAGTCTGTGCTAATGCTAATGCTAACGCTAACAGATTAAACTAGATCAGTGGTAGAGTTCAGACCTCAGTGAAGCAGCACCAGTCTGTGCTAATGCTAACGCTAACACATTAAATCTGCCAAGGTTTGGATCTGGATGTTCAGAACTTATTTATAAACTAGTGTTCTGTGTTCACTAACCATTTATTTTATGGATCATTAACAATCCCTTAGAGGGTTTAAAAACATTCCCAGAAATCCTGGCTCCTGTTTTTCACATATGTCCATTTCAATATTCGACCACGTATGACGTCACTCTGACGTTATGTGACGTCGCACAACGACCAAATGTCACATGTTAGATCTAATGTTAAATATGAAGCACAAGATATTGTCTGATTTAACTAAATATGTCAATAACCTGCTTTAAGGTTAAAGGTCATACATTTACCAAATATACCATTGGTGCAACGTCATGTGACGTCTTTACGTGACGTCACGTGACGTCTTTACGTGACGTCAAGTGACGTCTTTACGTGACGTCATATGACGACTTTACGTGACGTCATGTGACGTCATGTGACGTCTTTACGTGACGTCATGTGACGTCTTTACGTGACGTCATGTGACGTCTTTACGTGACGTCATGGAGCCTATGGGCGTTATCTCATCTGAGGTCAGAAGGTCAGACGAAGTGAAGGAAAAAAAACACCTGATACTATCTGGTCTGGATTCTGAGATATCACCACTGATGTGTTTGAACTGTTGACCTTCACTGGCACCTTGACCTTTGACCTTTAGAGATAAAACCAAATCATGGTTTCTTCCTAGAGACATTATCAATGTTCTCTGAAAGTTTAATCAAAATCTGTCCATAAATTTTGGAGCTATCTTTCTGAGAAACAAATAAACACCAGGTATAACATAACCTCTTTCGTGGAGGTAATAAAACAATCCCAGAAATGATTGGTCTGTCTGACTATATTTGACATTAATCAGTTATTTCGTACAATGTTAAGGTGGTGCAGTAGGATGGTAGGTGGTGTAGTAGCATGTTAGGGTGGTGTAGTAGCATGTTAGGGTGGTGTAGTAGCATGTTAGGGTGGTGTAGTAGCATGTTAGGGTGGTGTAGTATCATGTTAGGGTGGTGTAGTAGCATGTTAGGGTGGTGTAGTAGCATGTTAGGGTGATGTAGTACCATGTTAGGGTGGTGTAGTAGCATGTTAGGGTGGTGTAGTAGCATGTTAGGGTGGTGTAGTAGCATGTTAGGGTGGTGTAGTACCATGTTAGGGTGGTGTCGTACAATGTTAAGGTGGTGCAGTAGGATGGTAGGTGGTGTAGTAGCATGTTAGGGTGGTGTCGTACAATGTTAAGGTGGTGCAGTAGGATGGTAGGTGGTGTAGTAGCATGTTAGGGTGGTGTCGTACAATGTTAAGGTGGTGCAGTAGGATGGTAGGTGGTGTAGTAGCATGTTAGGGTGGTGTAGTAGCATGTTAGGGTGGTGTAGTAGGATGTTAGGGTGGTGTAGTACCATGTTAGGGTGGTGTAGTACCATGTTAGGGTGGTGTAGTACCATGTTAGGGTGGTGTAGTACCATGTTAGGGTGGTGTAGTAGCATGTTAGGGTGGTGTCGTACAATGTTAAGGTGGTGCAGTAGGATGGTAGGTGGTGTAGTAGCATGTTAGGGTGGTGTAGTAGCATGTTAGGGTGGTGTAGTAGGATGTTAGGGTGGTGTAGTAGCATGTTAGGGTGGTGTAGTACCATGTTAGGGTGGTGTAGTAGCATGTTAGGGTGGTGTAGTACCATGTTAGGGTGGTGTAGTACCATGTTAGGGTGGTGTAGTAGGATGTTAGGGTGGTGTAGTAGCATGTTAGGGTGGTGTATTACCATGTTAGGGTGGTGTAGTACCATGTTAGGGTGGTGTAGTAGGATGTTAGGGTGGTGTAGTAGCATGTTAGGGTGGTGTAGTACCATGTTAGGGTGGTGTAGTACCATGTTAGGGTGGTGTAGTACCATGTTAGGGTGGTGTAGTAGGATGTTAGGGTGGTGTAGTACCATGTTAGGGTGGTGTAGTACCATGTTAGGGTGGTGTAGTAGCATGTTAGGGTGGTGTCGTACAATGTTAAGGTGGTGCAGTAGGATGGTAGGTGGTGTAGTAGCATGTTAGGGTGGTGTAGTAGCATGTTAAGGTGATGTAGTAGCATGTTAGGGTGGTGTAGTAGCATGTTAGGGTGGTGTAGTAGCATGTTAGGGTGGTGTAGTAGCATGTTAGGGTGGTGTAGTAGGATGTTAGGGTGGTGTAATAGCATGTTAGGGTGGTGTAGTAGCATGTTAGGGTGGTGTAGTAGCATGTTAGGGTGGTGTAGTAGCATGTTAGGGTGGTGTAGTAGGATGTTAGGGTGGTGTAGTAGCATGTTAGGGTGGTGTAGTAGCATGTTAGGGTGGTGTAGTAGCAGGTTAGGGTGGTGTAGTAGGATGTTAGGGTGGTGTAGTAGGATGTTAGGGTGGTGTAGTAGCATGTTAGGGTGGTGTAGTAGCATGTTAGGGTGGTGTAGTAGCATGTTAGGGTGGTGTAGTAGCATGTTAGGGTGGCGTAGTAGCATGTTAGGGTAGTGTAGTAGGATGTTAGGGTGGTGTAGTAGGATGTTAGGGTGGTGTAGTAGCATGTTAGGGTGGTGTAGTAGCATGTTAGGGTGGTGTAGTAGCATGTTAGGGTGGTGTAGTAGCATGTTAGGGTGGTGTAGTAGCATGTTAGGGTGGTGTAGTAGCATGTTAGGGTGGTGTAGTAGCATGTTAGGGTGGTGTAGTAGCATGTTAGGGTGGTGTAGTAGGATGTTAGGGTGGTGTAGTAGGACGTCTGTAGGACCAGTCAATCCAGGTAATTCAAAATAAAGGACGTAAATCAAAGCAAATGAAAATGTGTGACAGTGGTTCAGTCAGATGTGTTGTGTTATTTTTTAATCTGCTTTTATGACTAATCTAGTTCCACCACGAGCGTGCGTTTGGGAGAATTTCTTGCATCATTAGTAGCTCTGATTATAACTTACACTGAATATTATCTAGAAATGACAGATAGGAGCTGGTGTTAGTGCCACTAAAAACAAACCTCTTTTTTCATCCTGTCTTCAGTCTGTCCATCTGCTGTCATTAACTCATTAACCCTTTACTGTTCTGAGCTGATTTAGCTTCAACCACCACCTTACATTATATATATATATATACATATATATATATATATATACATATATATACATATACATATATATATATATATATATATATATATATATATATATATATATATATATATATATATATATTAAAATGCACTAAAAATAATATTAAATGCCATAGACAGAATCATTTACTAAACAGCTACTAAAATGAAATGCATTAAAAATAGTGAAAATGCAATAAAAAGATTTACCAAAATTATCCAAAGTCCAAATCTTAAAATGCACTAAATAATAAAAATCCCTAAAATTTGACAAAAAATTTCCCAAAAATAGAGAAAATTTACTAAGAATACAGAAAAATTTACCAAAAATAAAGTGAAAGGTACTAAAACATGTTTTGTTAGTAAAGGAAACTAAAATACTTTTACTGTTAATTTAACAAAAACGTTTATTGAACTAGTGTTTAAAGCAGAGTATATTTGTCCTCATTTACCAAAACACCAATGACCTTTGACCTTTACACTGGAAAGGTTCAAGACTTTATTTATTCAATTCAATTTTATTTATAAAATCACAACAAAGTCGTCTCACAGGGTTTTACAAAAACACAATCAACTACAGAGATACATGAAAAGTCCCAAACATCCCCTGTCCTTAGACCCTCCCCCTGTCCTTAGACCCTCCCCCTGTCCTTAGACCCTCCCCCTGTCCTTAGACCCTCCTCCTGTCCTTAGACCCTCCTCCTGTCCTTAGACCCTCCCCCTGTCTTTAGACCCTCCCTCTTTCTTTAGACCCTCCCTCTGTCCTTAGACCCTCCCCCTGTCCTTAGACCCTCCTCCTGTCCTTAGACCCTCCCCCTGTCTTTAGACCCTCCCTCTTTCTTTAGACCCTCCCTCTGTCCTTAGACCCTCCCCCTGTCCTTAGACCCTCCTCCTGTCCTTAGACCCTCCTCCTGTCCTTAGACCCTCCTCCTGTCCTTAGACCCTCCCCCTGTCTTTAGACCCTCCCTCTTTCTTTAGACCCTCCCTCTGTCCTTAGACCCTCCCCCTGTCCTTAGACCCTCCTCCTGTCCTTAGACCCTCCTCCTGTCCTTAGACCCTCCCCCTGTCCTTAGACCCTCCCTCTGTCTTTAGACCCTCCCTCTGTCCTTAGACCCTCCCCCTGTCCTTAGACCCTCCTCCTGTCCTTAGACCCTCCCCCTGTCCTTAGACCCTCCCTCTGTCCTTAGACCCTCCCCCTGTCCTTAGACCCTCCCCCTGTCCTTAGACCCTCCTCCTGTCCTTAGACCCTCCCCCTGTCCTTAGACCCTCCCTCTGTCTTTAGACCCTCCCTCTGTCCTTAGACCCTCCCCCTGTCCTTAGACCCTCCTCCTGTCCTTAGACCCTCCCCCTGTCCTTAGACCCTCCCTCTGTCCTTAGACCCTCCCCCTGTCCTTAGACCCTCCCCCTGTCCTTAGACCCTCCTCCTGTCCTTAGACCCTCCCCCTGTCCTTAGACCCTCCCTCTGTCCTTAGACCCTCCCCCTGTCCTTAGACCCTCCCCCTGTCCTTAGACCCTCCTTCTCGGGAAGAAAAAACTTCCAAACCCAGTGGTAAAAAGAATAAATGTTGGGTAGAACCACATTGAAGGACAGATCCACTCCCATGGACGGACAGACTATAGATGAACGTCCATTTATAAATGAAGGAGGGGGGGGGCTGGTCCAGACAGGACACTGTCAGGAGAGCCACCACTCCCCCTGGGGGGGGGACACCAGGTGACTAGTCATGAACAGACTTGGTCTGAAAGATAGGTTATAAAAACAGGTGTGAGGAAGAGAAAGAGAAGAAAGAACTATAGTCACAGTTTTTATAAAACTGACTTTTACAGCAGTTTTTCTATCATTATCACCAACATGTTGGTGCAGTTTTACAGCCATCATCCAGTCCATCTTTACCACCTCCATCACCGTGTGGTACCCTACCCACCAGGGACAGGCTGAGGCTGCAGCGAGTTGTGAGCGCCGCTGAGAAGGTGATTGGCTGCGGACTACCATCCATCAAGGACCTTTACCCCTCGAGGACCAGGAGGCGTGCGGGACGGATCATGGCCGATCCCTCTCACCCTGGACACGCCCTCTTTTCCCCCCTCCCCTCAGGCAGGACACTACGGTCCATTCCAAAACTTCCCGTTTCATGAACAGTTTCTTCCCCTCGGCCACCAGGCTGCTGAACACCAAGGGACTTAATCAGACTCCCCAGCACTAAGTACAGCAGACTCCCCAGCACTAAGTACAGCAGACTCCCCAGCACTAAGTACAGCAGACTCCCCAGCACTAAGTACAGCAGCCAACACTGGACACATGACCAACATAAAACCTCTGTCTCATTTGCACTGACTTACACATTACATATTTTACTATATTTATTTTTATCTTATTCTATCTTTGTGCATGCTTATTATTTTTTTATACTATATATATATATATATATATATATATATATATATATAGATATATATATATATATATATATATATATATATATATATATATATATATATATATATATATATATATATATATATATATATATATATGTATAAACACCGAGACAAATTCCTAGTTGTATACTACATGTGTACTATACAAACAATGGCAATAAAACTCTTTCTGATTCTGATTATATTTGTGTTTTACAGACCAGACTTTTTTTTACAAGCTAGAAACTATAAATATAAATAACTGTTGAATATTTCACATTCTCATATTTTAGCAAAAACTGATGAAAATAAATATTAGTTGTAAGATATAAAAATGTCCATCACAGATGTGAGTTTGTCCTTTAAATCTTTGTGGATCTGACGTGTGTTTTACACCCAAATAATTGACTGGATCATGTTTACTGGAGCGTTACCATGGAAACCACACCTCATATGCTCAGATCCACATAGATGATTGATCAGATTTGATCCTTCAAAATAAAAGAATCCAAACGTGTCCCATTAGTGTTTAGAGTATGTGGTGTTACTGTTGACCTTTGACCTTCACCATGGTTTATATTTTCACTAAGATTATTTTTTTTCTGAGACATGTTATTAAAATAAAGTATATATAGTGTTATTAAAATAAAGTATATATAGAGTTATTAAAATAAAGTATATATAGAGTTATTAAAATAAAGTATATATAGTGTTATTAAAATAAAGTATATATAGAGTTATTAAAATAAAGTATATATAGTGTTATTAAAATAAAGTATATATAGTGTTATTAAAATAAAGTATATATAGAGTTATTAAAATAAAGTATATATAGTGTTATTAAAATAAAGTATATATAGAGTTATTAAAATAAAGTATATATAGAGTTATTAAAATAAAGTATATATAGTGTTATTAAAATAAAGTATATATAGTGTTATTAAAATAAAGTATATATAGTGTTATTAAAATAAAGTATATATAGTGTTATTAAAATAAAGTATATATAGAGTTATTAAAATAAAGTATATATAGTGTTATTAAAATAAAGTATATATAGAGTTATTAAAATAAAGTATATATAGTGTTATTAAAATAAAGTATATATAGTGTTATTAAAATAAAGTATATATAGAGTTATTAAAATAAAGTATATATAGTGTTATTAAAATAAAGTATATATAGTGTAATTAAAATAAAGTATATATCGTGTTATGTTTTTCTTTCTACGTAAACCTGTAGTTTTATTTTTTAACATGTGCACAAACACACCTTTCTGCCCTTTCTGTAAAACAAGTCAGAGTGGAGGTCTAATGCCAACTCTTCTTATCTTCCAGGTAATTAGAGACCCGCCACTGGAACATCACGACAGCAGGAGTGTTACCATGGAGACTGGCAAGCCAGGGTTGGTGAGTGCTCCAGTGCACTTCAGTTCCATGGCAGCACACACGCAGAAAAGGATGGACGTCCAGGTGCCGCTAACGGGTCTTTACATCCACACAGTGCCTGCTCTACCGACGCAACCTCTCCCTCAACCCCCGACCTCCGGCTGCACTCGGGACTCCCCAGCTCTCCATCATCTGGCCATGCCGCCGCTCTACTCGACAGAGACGCTTCCTTTTTTGACTCTTCATTTTGCCAGCGGACTGCAGTCTCACTCAGGTCTGAGCCTGGCAGCCGCCGCCGTTGTGGCGCCCAGACCTAAATCAGCAGGAAAACACGTGTGCCCTCACTGCGGACGGGACTGCATGAAGCCCAGTGTCCTGGAAAAACATCTGCGCTGTCACACTGGGGAGAGGCCCTACCCCTGCACCACCTGCGGAGTTTCTTTCAAAACTCAAAGCAACCTCTACAAGCACAAGCGCACTCAGGCTCACGCTCGACTGTTGTCCGAATCCGAGCAGAGCGGCGTGGAAAGCCTGGAAAGCATATCCACCTCCAGAGATACATTTACCTCCAGTGTGTCCATGGAGGAAGCTTCTCTACCCACCGCCGAGCTCTCCGATCTGACAGTTACTATGGCAAAGGTCTGTTCCGGGACCACGCAAAGCCATTCGACCACCAAAGGGACACACGAAAAGCTGACAAGGAACGATGAAAAACCCAAACGGGAAACCAAAACCTCTCCTCTACCCACTAGCCGGCACCTTCCCCTCCAGAGGCAAGAAGCTACACTGTTCTCCAAGCAGTGGGAAAGTTCAGTATCAAGAGTAAAATCGCAAAGCTATGAAAGTACCGACTCAGGATTCAGTGAAATCGGCGACCACTACTCCAGCCTCGGCAGCATTTTACACGACAACAGCATGGATTCACTAACCGAGTCAACCAAGGAGCATCATTTAGAAACCTCCGACACACATTCAGGTAGCCAGGATTCAAAGGACAACGCCAGAGAGCAGGAGCAGAAGATACTGGAAGAGCGGATATCCAAGCTGATTTCGCAGAATTCGGCCGTTGTGGAGGATAAACAGCTGGAAAACGTGAGGCCACGAAAGACTGTCCTGTCTAAACAAGGTAGCATTGACCTTCCCATGCCATACACATACAAGGATTCCTTTCACTTTGACATGAGGATCAATAAAATGCAAAATGTTGGGTTACAAAGGAATAAGAATCCCGCTTATTACAACTCTGTGCCAACAACGCAACACTCTATGACTATGGAGCACACGCCGCTAACACGCAGCAACTCCCTCCCGTTTAGCGTCACTCTCCTGCCACCAGAGAAAAGCACCTTAACCCCCCCCTATCAGAGTGATTATGTAACACTGGTCCGACGGGGAAGCTCTGGACAAATCAATCCAACAAGTTTTGCGATGAAGCCTGTGAACCAGCAGTCATCTATGCACCGCCCACTGGTCCGGCAGACAGCCATAGACTGTAACCACGCAACAGATGGTCTCTTCAAGAATTCATCTGTGGAGGAGGCATGCTTCACCAGTCTCAGCTGCAACGGCGGGGACGGCGACATTTGCGGAGAGCCAAGCAACAGAAAGTTCAGGAGAAAGAAAACACAGAAGTTTGCCTACAACAAGTGGTACATGTATGGCGGAGGGACGTTTAAGAAGCTGTACGATGACAGAGGAGGTGATAGCGGTGTCGTCAAAGGCAAGAAATCGACCCTGGAGCATGAAGTTATTCAGGGTCTACAAAGAAGACTGTCAGTGGGACATAAGGAGACAGGAAGTACAGCGAAAAACTTCACAAGCAATACAACTATGGTGTGTCAACCAGGCTGCCCCTCCCCCTCCACCACCAGACCTCTCCCGGCCCCTGTGCCTGGAGTAGAACTGAATCTAAAAAGTGTCCAGTTTCATTCATCGTGCAGTTCTCTCAGGATGCCACTCAGGAGAAACCTCTCTTTGTCAACACTGCCTTTATCTTCTGTTGTATCACAGGTTCCCCACAGCACAGACGGCACGAGCAGAACAGAGGTGGGGGGATTGATTAATGAAGGAAAACGGAGTGACTCCACCTCACAGCTTGGTGGAGCTCATATTCCCTCTGATAGAAAAAAACAGAGGACTGATGACAAAGTTATTTGCCCTCCAGAAATGGAGACTGACCCAAACACACTGACTCACCCTTCTCCCTCTGTCACCACTATCGGTGTTCCTCAGCAAGATACAACGTTCACTTACATCAACGTTCAAACAAATCAAAACTATGCTCAGTTTAAGGCGGCTCTCTTTCCTGCTTGTATAATCAGCACAAATGCGCCATCTACTACCGCCTCGCCAGCTACTTCCATCCCCACGGCTGCCAAAACTAGCTTCCTGCCAAAGTATCAGCTGAAGTTGCCAAATGCTTTTTCAGAATTGGAGTCAAATCCTTCATTGCACATTGAGAATGAACGGACAGGAAGAGAAGGCAGCAGTTTGATCTCTGTCAAAACTTTACCTTTGGCCTCAGTATCTGAAAAGCAATGTGGAGACCCCATCAATACACTTTTGACACTGCCTCATACATCAAATTTGAGCTCTGCACAACTTGATTTGCCTTCTGGAGCCACAGCCAATTCTTATCAGGCAAGAACACCTGGACTGAGTCCACAGGTAAACTTGAGTATGGATGTGGTGACCCCAAAAACCACAGCCTGCTTGCATAATTATCAGGCAGGGTTGTGTGGTACTACAACAGAAAGTCCATCCATGAAAACCTCTGTGCAGCTCCTTAAACCTGCCACGCCTGAGGCCGAGAACACCACTACGTCCACGAAAACTGCAGAACATAATGAGCCTCATCCTGTTGCTAGGGCAGGTTTTTCACAAGCCCAACAACATATAAACGCATCAACATTGTTGGACAGAGTGACCACATGTTCCAATACTCCGTTGATACCGTGTAACATTGTTCCATTTGACTCCGGGCAGCCAGTGGCTCAGAACGTGTTTCATGTTCACACGGCAGATCTGCAGATTTGTTTGCAGCTCATATCGGACGAGCAGTTGGCTCTGATCCAGCCCCAGATCGAGAGGCAAACAGGTAGCGTCTTCTCGCAGATGACTGAGATGGAAGGCACGAAAAATAAAGCGACAAACTTTGATGCCTCTCCAAGGGCTAATGAAGGAAGGGACTGTGAAGAGCCTGGACTGGAAAGGGAAACAAACCAAATAAAGTCTGCAGCCACACTTAATATTGACAACATAAATCCTCTGATGTGTTTTAGTTCTGAAAATGCACAGCCAACTCTTTCTTTGACTCAGGCCGCAGCTGAAGGTCCAGCCTTGTCGACACGCCCACACAAACAGAGCCATAAAAACACGGAGCCATGTAACTATGCAGCACAAGTCATGCCAACTGAGGCTTCACTCAGAGGTGTCAAAGAAGGAACAAGCCAAACTTCACAGGGGGAACATGCCCTTCCTGTGAACTGTTCCACCGAGGACCAGCGGCTTTTGCCAGACGGAAGGGTTAGCCAAGTTCAACCAATCCCTCAAAAGCCGTCCGTCTCTGTCCAACACAAGCTAGACCCCAAAAACACCATCGCTGTTTCTTTGAGCTCGCAGCAGGACTGCAACACAGAATTGCTCGTTGAAGAAAGCCAACTCAAACCTAGAAATCAAGGAAGAAGCTTGTGTTCTCTGAACAAAATTAAAACTGTGGCGCACCAAAGCTACGGCTCCAACAATGAAATTACCCCTTGGTTTGCGCAGGTGGGCGCTGATCCGGCCTTTGACTGGCGCTCCCCATCATTCATTTCTTCATTTTCCATCAGTAATGGCAGAAGTCCAAGACGAGTGGACACACAAGCCTCCATTGACTGCGTTAGTCCTGTGGAATGCACTTTATCTGAGTCTTTGACTTCATCTAAACATGTAAACACTGGACAGGAGCAGGTTTTGGACAACCCCACCCCTGCACTGGAAACCAACCTCAGTAAATCACAAGACCTTAGCAGCTTGGCTCCTGCAGAACACCAAGCGGCTCAAGTTACTTCAGGTTCTGGAAACATCCAGGTACATGTTCCCAAAGACCTTCCAGCAGAACTCCCAACTATTCCAAACCCCAGTGCAGGTACAGCAAGATTTTTTTTTAATTATTTTACATCAATAATTCCTTTTGCAGAACACAGTTGAAGTACACACATTTTGTAGTGCAGTACAAATACAGCTACTGGTGTGAAGAAATACTATGGTAAAAGTACAAGTACTGATTCAACTGCTTTACTGAAGTAAAAGTCAAAATTATGAGAAAAAAAAGTCTAAATCAGATAAAAAGTCATAAATATGAGGTAAGAAATGAATAATTATGAGCAAAAGAATCAAAACTATGAGACGAAGTGAACATTTTGGAAAAAAAAAGTCAAAAGTCAGATAAAAAGTGAATATGAGGAAAAAGTCTTTTTTTTTTAGATAAAAAGTCAAAAAAATAGTTCCAATGTCCCTGTGTTCATCAGGTCCCTAACCCTGACCCCTGACCTCTAACCCTAACCTGTGCTCACCAGGTCCTCACAGCTGTGATGTCTGTTATCAATAAATGATAGTCATTCAATAGATGATCAATAAATCAATCCCAGTGTGTGTGTGTGTGTATGTGTGTGTGTGTGTATGTGTGTGTGTGTATGTGTGTGTGATGTGTGTGTGTGTGTGTGTGTGTCTGTGTGTGTTTCTGTGTGTGTGTGTATGTGTTTCTGTGTGTGTGTGTGTATGTGTGTGTGTGTGTGTGTATGTGTGTGTGTGTGTGTGTGTGTGTGTGTCTGTGTGTGTTTCTGTGTGTGTGTGTATGTGTGTGTGTGTGTGTGTGTATGTGTGTGTGTGTATGTGTGTGTGATGTGTGTGTGTGTGTGTGTGTGTCTGTGTGTGTTTCTGTGTGTGTGTGTATGTGTTTCTGTGTGTGTGTGTGTGTATGTGTGTGTGTGTGTATGTGTGTGTGTGTGTGTGTGTGTATGTGTGTGTGTGTGTGTGTGTCTGTGTGTGTTTCTGTGTGTGTGTGTATGTGTGTGTGTGTTTCTGTGTGTGTGTATGTGTGTGTGTGTGTGTGTGTGTTTCTGTGTGTGTGTATGTGTGTGTGTGTGTGTGTATGTGTGTGTGTGTTTCTGTGTGTGTGTATGTGTGTGTGTGTGTGTGTGTGTGTGTGTGTGTGTGTGTGTGTATGTGTGTGTGTGTTTAAAACAGTTGAATGGTATAGGAAGCCTCCAAAGCTCTTCTGGGGTAACATCTGACTGAACTAAAGTAGGGTTGGGGTTATATAGCCTTAACCTTTGACCCCTAACCCTAACTGTGATACAAATATTCAGAACAAATGGACCCAAATGCAGTACTCAGAGACATGTGTAAGATTTATTAATAATATTAAAACATGTATCCTCCTCCACTAAGGTGATGGTCTGGGGTCTAGAGTCACAGTAACCATCTGTAACTACAGGAAAAGACAAGGGAACAGTGGTCAACAAAACAGGGCCGGTACACACGGTCCAGATGTTGGTAAAGGGCAAATTCAACAGACGTTACCGTAAAGCAGAAGGAGGTCAAGCCAGGAATCAGATGTCCGATAAGGTACCAAGAAGGAACCGGCAGAATTAGGGTCAAAATCAGGCCAAAGGTCAAACACTGGGGAAAAAACATGCCAGGACAAGAGGACAAGAGGACAAGAGGACAAGAGGACAAGAGGACAAGAGGACAAGAGGACAAGAGGACAAGAGGACAAGACAAAAAACCAGAGATCCAAGACAAGGTTCTAAGTTCTTATAAGTAACAGACACAGCAGAGAACCAACACACACTTATAAAGGAGAAGGAACAGGTGAAAACAATCACACTCATTAACGAGGAGGGAAAAAAAACACCAGTGACAGGAAGCAAAAGCAGACAAGGTGAACACAGACTAACTTAACAAAATAAAAGCCCGGACACTAACAATGACTCACAAAAAGAAGACGGAGACTAAACAGTGGATATAGATTCATAACAAATGGTAAATAACTGTGGTTAAAAATGTTCATGATACCAACGATATAGGATCAATGATTTTCATTGATCTGGATTAAAACTGAACTCAGTGAATCAATGAGAAATGAAATCTGTTGAACAGAGGGAAGAGTATTGATTATAGATTATAGGATTGATTATAGACTTTAGTGGTGATTATAGATTATGGTATTGATTCTAGATTATAGTATTGATTATAGATTATAATAGTGATTATAGATTATAATAGTGATTATAGATTATAGTAGTGATTATAGATTATAGTAGTGATTATAGATTATAGTAGTGATTATAGATTATAATAGTGATTATAGATTATAGTAGTGATTATAGATTATAGTAGTGATTATAGATTATAGTAGTGA
>CM035796.1:205000-212500 GCA_020466265.1 Siphamia tubifer
TACTCAGAACCATGACCCAATTAAACACTAACTCACTTTTAAAGGATTTATTTTTGACATTTGTCTGTTTTTTTGTGCTTAATAAGTATTATTTCATCTATTCACTAATAATGTGATAATTCTATGGTAATTGTCATGTAATTTCATGGCACTAATGCCTTTATAACTGTTTATTACAAGTAACAGATCAGTCATAAAGTGGTAATCCATTGTAGTTTATTTTTAATGTATTTCAGTCCATTTTTGGATTAGGATTTTGGATCATTTTGGTAAAGTTTTAGTAAATGTTTCTCCATTTTTTGTGCATTTCACTTTATTTTTTGTTAATTTTAGAGTAATTATGTCAATTTTACAACATTTTCTCAAAATGCTTCTCTATTTTTAATAGATTTTACTTTATTCTTAGTGAATTTTATATTATTTTTGGCAATTTTAATCTATTTTACTCTTATTTTTTGGATACTGTTTTGCAGGCAGCAACTCAGCACTCCAAAATTCACAAACAAAACACAATACAACAATCAAGTCCAATAAAAACAAATAAATGAATAAAAAGCCAGTCGTTAGGAGACATAAAATCACATAAACATCTTCCTCATCTCTGTTGAGTTTATTATTATTATTATTATTATTATTATTATTATTATTATTATTATTATTATTATTATTAATAATAATATAATAATAATAATAATAATAATAATAATAATAATAATAATAATAATAATAATAATAATAATAATGATGATGATGATGATGATGATGATGATGATAATAATAATAATGGTGTGAAGGTGGTTCTGTAGCGTTCGGTCCTGACCTTAGGGATTGTCAGAGGGAAGGAGCTGGAACTCACCACTCACACCTCGTCTGTACGGAAACAAGTTCATGTGAAACTGACTTTAACAGATTGACCTTTAGATGAAAAGGACCGGTGTCACGAGTATCCCAAAATAATCTCTTTGGAAAAGTGGTCTGAGAGTGGGAAGATCTGGATACAGTGATCACATGACCCTAACCCAGTAACGATAGTAAACAACAGTAACGATAGTAAACAACAGTAACGATAGTAAACAACAGTAACGATAGTAGTAAACAACAGTAACGATAGTGAACAACAGTAAAGATAGTGAACAACAGTAACGATAGTGAACAACAGTAACGATAGTAAACAACAGTAATGATAGTGAACAACAGTAACGATAGTGAACAACAGTAAAGATAGTAAACAACAGTAACGATAGTGAACAACAGTAACGATAGTGAACAACAGTAACGATAGTGAACAACAGTAACGATAGTGAACAACAGTAACGATAGTGAACAACAGTAACGATAGTGAACAACAGTAACGATAGTGAACAACAGTAACGATAGTGAACAACAGTAACGATAGTGAACAACAGTAACGATAGTGAACAACAGTAACGATAGTGAACAACAGTAACGATAGTGAACAACAGTAACGATAGTGAACAACAGTAACGATAGTAAACAACAGTAACGATAGTGAACAACAGTAACGATAGTAAACAACAGTAACGATAGTAAACAACAGTAACGATAGTAGTAAACAACAGTAACGATAGTGAACAACAGTAACGATAGTGAACAACAGTAACGATAGTGAACAACAGTAACGATAGTGAACAACAGTAACGATAGTAAACAACAGTAACGATAGTGAACAACAGTAACGATAGTAAACAACAGTAACGATAGTGAACAACAGTAACGATAGTAAACAACAGTAACGATAGTAAACAACAGTAACGATAGTGAACAACAGTAACGATAGTGAACAACAGTAACGATAGTGAACAACAGTAACGATAGTGAACAACAGTAACGATAGTAAACAACAGTAACGATAGTGAACAACAGTAACGATAGTAAACAACAGTAACGATAGTAAACAACAGTAACGATAGTAGTAAACAACAGTAACGATAGTAAACAACAGTAACGATAGTAAACAACAGTAACGATAGTGAACAACAGTAACGATAGTAAACAACAGTAACGATAGTAGTGAACAACAGTAACGATAGTAAACAACAGTAACGATAGTAGTGAACAACAGTAACGATAGTAAACAACAGTAACGATAGTAAACAACAGTAACGATAGTGAACAACAGTAACGATAGTGAACAACAGTAACGATAGTGAACAACAGTCACGATAGTAAACAACAGTAACGATAGTGAACAACAGTAAAGATAGTAAACAACAGTAACGATAGTGAACAACAGTAACGATAGTGAACAACAGTAAAGATAGTAAACAACAGTAACGATAGTGAACAACAGTAACGATAGTAAACAACAGTAACGATAGTGAACAACAGTAACGATAGTAAACAACAGTAACGATAGTGAACAACAGTAACGATAGTGAACAACAGTAAAGATAGTAAACAACAGTAACGATAGTGAACAACAGTAACGATAGTGAACAACAGTAACGATAGTGAACAACAGTAACGATAGTGAACAACAGTAAAGATAGTAAACAACAGTAACGATAGTGAACAACAGTAACGATAGTGAACAACAGTAAAGATAGTAAACAACAGTAACGATAGTAGTGAACAACAGTAACGATAGTAAACAACAGTAACGATAGTGAACAACAGTAACGATAGTAAACAACAGTAACGATAGTGAACAACAGTAACGATAGTGAACAACAGTAAAGATAGTAAACAACAGTAACGATAGTGAACAACAGTAACGATAGTGAACAACAGTAAAGATAGTGAACAACAGTAACGATAGTGAACAACAGTAACGATAGTAAACAACAGTAACGATAGTAAACAACAGTAACGATAGTGAACAACAGTAACGATAGTGAACAACAGTAACGATAGTGAACAACAGTAACGATAGTGAACAACAGTAACGATAGTAAACAACAGTAACGATAGTGAACAACAGTAACGATAGTAAACAACAGTAACGATAGTAAACAACAGTAACGATAGTAGTAAACAACAGTAACGATAGTAAACAACAGTAACGATAGTAAACAACAGTAACGATAGTGAACAACAGTAACGATAGTAAACAACAGTAACGATAGTAGTGAACAACAGTAACGATAGTAAACAACAGTAACGATAGTAGTGAACAACAGTAACGATAGTAAACAACAGTAACGATAGTAAACAACAGTAACGATAGTGAACAACAGTAACGATAGTGAACAACAGTAACGATAGTGAACAACAGTCACGATAGTAAACAACAGTAACGATAGTGAACAACAGTAAAGATAGTAAACAACAGTAACGATAGTGAACAACAGTAACGATAGTGAACAACAGTAAAGATAGTAAACAACAGTAACGATAGTGAACAACAGTAACGATAGTAAACAACAGTAACGATAGTGAACAACAGTAACGATAGTAAACAACAGTAACGATAGTGAACAACAGTAACGATAGTGAACAACAGTAAAGATAGTAAACAACAGTAACGATAGTGAACAACAGTAACGATAGTGAACAACAGTAACGATAGTGAACAACAGTAACGATAGTGAACAACAGTAAAGATAGTAAACAACAGTAACGATAGTGAACAACAGTAACGATAGTGAACAACAGTAAAGATAGTAAACAACAGTAACGATAGTAGTGAACAACAGTAACGATAGTAAACAACAGTAACGATAGTGAACAACAGTAACGATAGTGAACAACAGTAAAGATAGTAAACAACAGTAACGATAGTGAACAACAGTAACGATAGTGAACAACAGTAACGATAGTGAACAACAGTAACGATAGTGAACAACAGTAACGATAGTAAACAACAGTAACGATAGTAGTGAACAACAGTAACGATAGTAAACAACAGTAACGATAGTGAACAACAGTAACGATAGTGAACAACAGTAAAGATAGTAAACAACAGTAACGATAGTGAACAACAGTAACGATAGTGAACAACAGTAACGATAGTGAACAACAGTAACGATAGTGAACAACAGTAAAGATAGTAAACAACAGTAACGATAGTGAACAACAGTAACGATAGTGAACAACAGTAAAGATAGTAAACAACAGTAACGATAGTAGTGAACAACAGTAACGATAGTAAACAACAGTAACGATAGTGAACAACAGTAACGATAGTAAACAACAGTAACGATAGTGAACAACAGTAACGATAGTGAACAACAGTAAAGATAGTAAACAACAGTAACGATAGTGAACAACAGTAACGATAGTGAACAACAGTAAAGATAGTAAACAACAGTAACGATAGTGAACAACAGTAACGATAGTAAACAACAGTAACGATAGTGAACAACAGTAACGATAGTAAACAACAGTAACGATAGTGAACAACAGTAACGATAGTGAACAACAGTAAAGATAGTAAACAACAGTAACGATAGTGAACAACAGTAACGATAGTGAACAACAGTAAAGATAGTAAACAACAGTAACGATAGTGAACAACAGTAACGATAGTAAACAACAGTAACGATAGTGAACAACAGTAAAGATAGTAAACAACAGTAACGATAGTGAACAACAGTAACGATAGTGAACAACAGTAAAGATAGTAAACAACAGTAACGATAGTGAACAACAGTAACGATAGTGAACAACAGTAAAGATAGTAAACAACAGTAACGATAGTGAACAACAGTAACGATAGTGAACAACAGTAAAGATAGTAAACAACAGTAACGATAGTGAACAACAGTAACGATAGTGAACAACAGTAACGATAGTGAACAACAGTAACGATAGTAAACAACAGTAACGATAGTGAACAACAGTAACGATAGTGAACAACAGTAACGATAGTGAACAACAGTAACGATAGTAAACAACAGTAACGATAGTAAACAACAGTAACGATAGTAAACAACAGTAACGATAGTAAACAACAGTAACGATAGTAAACAACAGTAAAGATAGTAAACAACAGTAACGATAGTGAACAACAGTAACGATAGTAAACAACAGTAAAGATAGTAAACAACAGTAACGATAGTAAACAACAGTAACGATAGTAAACAACAGTAACGATAGTAAACAACAGTAAAGATAGTAAACAACAGTAACGATAGTAAACAACAGTAACGATAGTAAACAACAGTAACGATAGTAAACAACAGTAACGATAGTAAACAACAGTAAAGATAGTAAACAACAGTAACGATAGTAAACAACAGTAACGATAGTAAACAACAGTAACGATAGTAAACAACAGTAAAGATAGTAAACAACAGTAACGATAGTAAACAACAGTAACGATAGTAAACAACAGTAACGATAGTAAACAACAGTAACGATAGTGAACAACAGTAACGATAGTAAACAACAGTAACGATAGTAAACAACAGTAACGATAGTAAACAACAGTAAAGATAGTAAACAACAGTAACGATAGTAAACAACAGTAACGATAGTAAACAACAGTAACGATAGTGAACAACAGTAACGATAGTAAACAACAGTAACGATAGTGAACAACAGTAACGATAGTAAAGAACAGTAACGATAGTGAACAACAGTAACGATAGTGAACAACAGTAAAGATAGTAAACAACAGTAACGATAGTGAACAACAGTAACGATAGTGAACAATAGTAAAGATAGTAAACAACAGTAACGATAGTGAACAACAGTAACGATAGTAAACAACAGTAACGATAGTGAACAACAGTAAAGATAGTAAACAACAGTAATGATAGTGAACAACAGTAACGATAGTGAACAACAGTAAAGATAGTAAACAACAGTAACGATAGTGAACAACAGTAACGATAGTAAACAACAGTAAAGATAGTAAACAACAGTAACGATAGTGAACAACAGTAACGATAGTGAACAACAGTAAAGATAGTGAACAACAGTAACGATAGTGAACAACAGTAACGATAGTGAACAACAGTAACGATAGTGAACAACAGTAACGATAGTAAACAACAGTAACGATAGTGAACAACAGTAACGATAGTGAACAACAGTAACGATAGTGAACAACAGTAACGATAGTAAACAACAGTAACGATAGTAAACAACAGTAACGATAGTAAACAACAGTAACGATAGTAAACAACAGTAAAGATAGTAAACAACAGTAACGATAGTGAACAACAGTAACGATAGTAAACAACAGTAAAGATAGTAAACAACAGTAACGATAGTAAACAACAGTAACGATAGTAAACAACAGTAACGATAGTAAACAACAGTAAAGATAGTAAACAACAGTAACGATAGTAAACAACAGTAACGATAGTAAACAACAGTAACGATAGTAAACAACAGTAACGATAGTAAACAACAGTAACGATAGTAAACAACAGTAAAGATAGTAAACAACAGTAACGATAGTAAACAACAGTAACGATAGTAAACAACAGTAACGATAGTAAACAACAGTAACGATAGTAAACAACAGTAACGATAGTAAACAACAGTAACGATAGTGAACAACAGTAACGATAGTAAACAACAGTAACGATAGTGAACAACAGTAACGATAGTGAACAACAGTAAAGATAGTAAACAACAGTAACGATAGTGAACAACAGTAACGATAGTGAACAACAGTAAAGATAGTAAACAACAGTAACGATAGTGAACAACAGTAACGATAGTAAACAACAGTAACGATAGTGAACAACAGTAAAGATAGTAAACAACAGTAACGATAGTGAACAACAGTAACGATAGTGAACAACAGTAAAGATAGTAAACAACAGTAACGATAGTGAACAACAGTAACGATAGTAAACAACAGTAAAGATAGTAAACAACAGTAACGATAGTGAACAACAGTAACGATAGTGAACAACAGTAAAGATAGTAAACAACAGTAACGATAGTGAACAACAGTAACGATAGTGAACAACAGTAACGATAGTGAACAACAGTAACGATAGTAAACAACAGTAACGATAGTGAACAACAGTAACGATAGTGAACAACAGTAACGATAGTGAACAACAGTAACGATAGTAAACAACAGTAACGATAGTAAACAACAGTAACGATAGTAAACAACAGTAAAGATAGTAAACAACAGTAACGATAGTGAACAACAGTAACGATAGTAAACAACAGTAAAGATAGTAAACAACAGTAACGATAGTAAACAACAGTAACGATAGTAAACAACAGTAACGATAGTAAACAACAGTAAAGATAGTAAACAACAGTAACGATAGTAAACAACAGTAACGATAGTAAACAACAGTAACGATAGTAAACAACAGTAACGATAGTGAACAACAGTAACGATAGTAAACAACAGTAAAGATAGTAAACAACAGTAACGATAGTAAACAACAGTAACGATAGTAAACAACAGTAACGATAGTAAACAACAGTAAAGATAGTAAACAACAGTAACGATAGTAAACAACAGTAACGATAGTAAACAACAGTAACGATAGTAAACAACAGTAACGATAGTGAACAACAGTAACGATAGTAAACAACAGTAACGATAGTAAACAACAG
>CM035796.1:217500-242500 GCA_020466265.1 Siphamia tubifer
AGGATGCCCCTCCCCCTCCCCCTCCCCCTCCCCCTCCCCCTCCCCCTCCCCCTCCCCCTCCCCCTTTTTAGATGGGCATCCCTCCACTGGATGTGCAGCCCAGCAGGAGCAGCCCCCACTGGGTGATGGAGGGGCCCCATGGTGTCCCCACACCACTGCCCAGGAGGCCACGCCCACTCATCAGCCAAGAATGGAAGGGCAGGGCCGTAACGCCGTTGGGGGGGTCGGAGGTCTGGGGGCACACGTGACTTCAGCAGATACGCTTCAAAAAGCAGAGGTGAGATTTAAGATTTTAATTTGACATTAACCCTTTAACCACTGATGCGTCAGCGATGACACGTTCTGAAAGGACGGTTTAGTTTAAATATGTTCAGTTTTTTTTAACTGGATCTAAATATGGAAATAAACAGGTGTCAAAAAAACAAGTGATTTAGAAAAAAGAAAAGTCTAAACTAAAACTACTGGAACCACATGACAAATGTATTTATTTAATTTTCATTTTAGTTTATTTTAACAAAGTTATTATTTTGTAAATATTTATTAGTATTTTGTTAAATATTGTATTTCATTATTTTTCTTCACTTTGTGTCTTATTTTGTTCATGTTACTAATTATTTTGTTTGTTATTGTCCATTTTGTTGTTTATTTTATGACTTTTTGACTGGAACTGTTAAAGTGTCAGGAGTTAAAGGGTTAACTGGTACAGGTCTGGTACGGGTCTGGTACGGGTCTGGTACGGGTCTGGTACGGGTTTGGTACAGGTCTGGTACGGGTCTGGTACGGGTTTGGTACAGGTCTGGTACGGGTTTGGTACAGGTCTGGTACGGGTCTGGTACGGGTCTGGTACAGGTTTGGTACAGGTCTGGTACGGGTCTGGTACGGGTTTGGTACGGGTCTGGTACGGGTTTGGTACAGGTCTGGTACGGGTCTGGTACGGGTCTGGTACGGGTCTGGTACGGGTCTGGTACAGGTCTGGTACGGGTTTGGTACAGGTCTGGTACGGGTCTGGTACGGGTTTGGTACAGGTCTGGTACGGGTCTGGTATGGGTTTGGTACAGGTCTGGTACGGGTTTGGTACAGGTCTGGTATGGGTCTGGTACAGGTCTGGTACGGGTTTGGTACAGGTCTGGTACGGGTCTGGTACGGGTCTGGTATGGGTCTGGTACAGGTCTGGTACGGGTTTGGTACAGGTCTGGTACGGGTCTGGTACGGGTTTGGTACGGGTTTGGTACAGGTCTGGTACGGGTCTGGTACGGGTTTGGTACGGGTCTGGTATGGGTTTGGTACGGGTTTGGTACAGGTCTGGTACGGGTCTGGTACGGGTTTGGTACGGGTCTGGTATGGGTTTGGTACAGGTCTGGTACGGGTCTGGTACGGGTTTGGTACGGGTCTGGTATGGGTTTGGTACAGGTCTGGTACGGGTCACGTCCAGGGCCATTTGAAGCTTTGTAGGGGCCCTACGCAATGTGGTGTTCCGGGGCCCCTTATTTTGCTAGAAGATAAATTTGACAACACAGTAAATGGAGAATAAATGTGATAGTGATCCAGGATCTGTTCTGGATCAGAACCCAAATGAAATCATTGGTTCCTTGTGACACGAACAACACATTCTGAAAATGTGATCAACATCTGTCCATTAGTTTTGGCATCATCCTGCTGACCGACAGGCAGGAAGACAGACAGGCAGACAGACAGACATGAAGGAAGACAGGCAGGCAGACAGACAGACAGGCAAACAGACAGACAGGCAGACAGGCAAACAGGCAGACAGACAGACAGGCAGACAGACAGGCAGGCAAACAGGCAGACAGGCAGACAGGAAGGAAGACAGGCAGGCAGACAGACAGGCAAACAGGCAGACAGACAGACAGGCAGACAGACAGACAGGCAGACAGACAGACAGGCAGACAGGCAAACAGGCAGACAGGCAGACAGACAGGCAGGCAAACAGGCAGACAGACAGACAGGAAGGAAGACAGGCAGGCAGACAGACAGGCAAACAGGCAGACAGACAGGCAGGCAAACAGGCAGGCAGACAGACAGGCAGGCAAACAGGCAGACAGACAGACAGGAAGGAAGACAGGCAGGCAGACAGACAGACAGGCAAACAGACAGACAGGAAGGAAGACAGGCAGCAGACAGACAGACAGGCAAACAGACAGACAGGAAGGAAGACAGGCAGGCAGGCAGACAGACAGACAGGCAAACAGACAGACAGGAAGGAAGACAGGCAGGCAGACAGGCAGGCAAACAGGCAGACAGACAGACAGGAAGGAAGACAGACAGACAGGCAAACAGGCAGACAGACAGACAGGAAGGAAGACAGGCAGGCAGACAGACAGACACACAAACAGGCAGACAGACAGACAGACAGGAAGGAAGACAGGCAGACAGAAAGACAGGCAGGCAGACAGACAGGCAGGCAAACAGGCAGACAGACTCCTCCTTAGTAGAGGAGGAGGAGCCAACTTCAAAAAAGGAAACATTTCATTATGAAAAATCTTTCGGTCTCAGAGGTGGCGTAGACGAGTGGACAACTGTCACTGTCATGTGATCTGTGTAAACCAGTCAAATACTTCTTCCTCTTTACACCTTCTTCTGATTGTTTTCACTAATGGACATTAATGGTGTTTGAACTACAGACCAGCCTGTGCCATTGGAATGAATGAACAGTTCCATCCAACTGACAAAAACACCTGAACCATTAATGAGCTCATTTTGTCACAACTGGACATTGGACACAACCGCCATGTGGGCGTGGTCATTTCTGATCTAAACTTAGTTCATTGGATGATTGTTTGGGTCACGTGGGGTAGACTGAGTACAGTACTAGTCCAGTACTACTATTGTACTAGTCCAGTATATAAATGCTAATATGCTAATATGCTAATATGCTAATGTGCTAATGTGCAGTATTATCATTGTGTTGTTGTCTTCAGTGCTCGTCCTTATGTGAACTGTGTGAGAAGTTATGGGTTAGAAAAGTAGTAGGATTTTAACTTAGTTCTTACTTGTTTATTGATCATAAATGAAAGTTAAATGTTTGTGTTAAACATAGATGTATTAGATATAGAACAGAACACTATGGAGTGTTCAGGTGCTCATCATTTGCTTTACCTGTCGTGTTCTATATCTATGTCATGAGGTCAGGGTTCGTCAGGTCACCTTAACATTCACTAGAATACAGGAAATGACATTTAAGAAGTCTGGCCCCCCAGACCCCCCTCTGGTCCTGGTCTTCATAATGCCTGGCTCCGCCTCTAGTTTAAATCACAATTAGACCAAATTAAAGGCCTTTATAAATGAGTATGGATGTTTATTTCTATTTAAACAGTTTACTATTCATCTGTACATGTTTCTTCTATGACTTTTATTATTATTATATTATTGACACAACTGTTATTATTAAATAATGAGGAAGTGTTTCATCTGAGTCCCTGCAGTGAGCTAACACAGCTAACACAGTAGCCGCTAACGACAAACAGCCTAGTGCTCTATGGTCAGTGTTTTATCAACACATTTCATCAGAACATTCCAGAACCACACAGTTTGTTTGTCATGTAATAAACCTCTACATTAACATGGAAGTGGTCAGTGAAGCTACATCTTCATTTTAGTGTTTGTGGACGATAGATAATTATTTATTATTTATTATTGGTCAATAAAAAAAGACCGGTGTTACTGGGGGCTGACCCCCCCCCCCCCCCAAAGGTTAGAATCACAAGTGATTTTAAAATAACAAAAAACTTTTTGAGATTATAGATAGACTATAGATTATAGACTATAGATTATAGATAGACTATAGATTATAGACTATAGCGCGATTATAGATATATTATAGACTATAGACTATAGATGATAGATAGATTAGACTATAGATAGATGATAGATTACAGATAGACTATAGATAGATTATAGAATATAAATAGATTATAGGTAGATTAGGTGTTTTCATGGTTCATCTGAAAGGGGAATGAACCTTTATTCTGGATTAAACAGGAATAAAAACTCACGTAAAAAGGGTTAATATGTTTTAGTTTAAATGAGATGAGGTTTTAAACTAGACTGGGGGTGGGGTGGGGGTGGGGGGGTCTTATTTGACAAAGCCAGGGTTCCTGCCTCACTCATTCTTTCTAAAGACCTTTTATTGCTTTAATTATCTTTAACTCTGCTGAAGCACAAACTGCTCACAGCCACAGATGTACAGACGCTGCTGATCTGGGATCATATGGAAGCAGCAGCAGCGTTCCAGCAGCAGCAGCGTTCCAGCAGCAGCAGCGTTCCAGCAGCAGCACTTTTAGTTTGTTAAGGCAGTAAACTCAGAAAGTGTCACACAAATATTTGTTTTCTTATAAAATATGATGAAGATAATTCAATGTAATTTTATTTAATTCGATTTTATTTATAGATCCCAAATCACAACAATGTGGTGTCACAGGGTTTAACTGTTGATTGGAAAAAAGAAAGAATCAATCACAGAAATAGATGAAGTTCCAATAATGATGTATCTGCAATAAAGTGTTAAAATTAAAACAATAATTTACATGTGATGAAAAACACACGACAGGTTCTAGTGAGAAAACACACACACACACACACTCAAACGCACACGCACACACACACTCACTCTCACACTCACGCACACACACTCACACACACGCACAGACACACACATACACACACATACACACACACATACACACGCACACACACACACACTCACTCTCACACTCACGCACACGCACAGACACACACATACACACGCACACACACACGCACACACACACACACACACTCACTCTCACACTCACGCACACACACGCACACACACTCACACATACACACGCACACACACACACACACACACACACACACTCACACTCACACACACACACTCAAACGCACACACACACGCACACACACTCATACACCAGTAGACGGCTGCTGCCAAGACACCGGCGCTGCCTGACCCTACTGGAAGCAACTTAGGGTTCAGTGTCTTGCCCAAGGACACTTCGACATGTGGACAGCCAGAGCCGGGACGCGAACCGCCAACCCTTCGATCATCGGACGACCTGCTCTACCAGCTGAGCCACAGCTGCCGACGTCATATGATGTCAAGCCAATGGAATATTTGGTAAATGTGTGACCTTTACCTTAAAGGCCAATGGAATATTTGGTAAATGTGTGACCTTTACCTTAAAGGCCAATGGAATATTTGGTAAATGTGTGACCTTTACCTTAAAGGTCAATGGAATATTCGGTAAATGTGTGACCTTTACCTTAAAGGCCAATGGAATATTTGGTAAATGTGTGACCTTTACCTTAAAGGCCAATGGAATATTTGGTAAATGTGTGACCTTTACCTTAAAGGTCAATGGTATATTCGGTAAATGTGTGACCTTTACCTTAAAGGTCAATGGAATATTTGGTAAATGTATGACCTTTACCTTAAAGGTCAATGGAATATTTGGTAAATGTGTGACTTTTACCTTAAAGGTCAATGGTATATTCGGTAAATGTGTGACCTTTACCTTAAAGGTCAATGGAATATTTGGTAAATGTATGACCTTTACCTTAAAGGTCAATGGAATATTTGGTAAATGTGTGACCTTTACCTTAAAGGTCAATGGTATATTCGGTAAATGTGTGACCTTTACCTTAAAGGTCAATGGTATATTCGGTAAATGTATGACCTTTACCTTAAAGGTCAATGGAATATTTGGTAAATGTGTGACCTTTACCTTAAAGGTCAATGGTATATTCGGTAAATGTGTGACCTTTACCTTAAAGGCCAATGGAATATTTGGTAAATGTGTGACCTTTACCTTAAAGGTCAATGGAATATTTGGTAAATGTATGACCTTTACCTTAAAGGTCAATGGAATATTTGGTAAATGTATGACCTTTAACTTAAAGGTCAATGGAATATTTGGTAAATGTGTGACTTTTACCTTAAAGGTCAATGGTATATTCGGTAAATGTGTGACCTTTACCTTAAAGGTCAATGGAATATTTGGTAAATGTATGACCTTTACCTTAAAGGTCAATGGAATATTTGGTAAATGTGTGACTTTTACCTTAAAGGTCAATGGTATATTCGGTAAATGTGTGACCTTTACCTTAAAGGTCAATGGAATATTCGGTAAATGTGTGACCTTTACCTTAAAGGTCAATGGAATATTTGGTAAATGTATGACCTTTACCTTAAAGGTCAATGGTATATTTGGTAAATGTATGACCTTTACCTTAAAGGTCAATGGTATATTCGGTAAATGTGTGACCTTTACCTTAAAGGTCAATGGTATATTTGGTAAATGTATGACCTTTACCTTAAAGGTCAATGGAATATTTGGTAAATGTATGACCTTTACCTTAAAGGTCAATGGAATATTTGGTAAATGTATGACCTTTACCTTAAAGGTCAATGGTATATTTGGTAAATGTATGACCTTTACCTTAAAGGTCAATGGTATATTCGGTAAATGTGTGACCTTTGCAGACTTGTGCTGCTTCGTGGAGGTCTGCGCTGTCAGAGTGTTCTAGTTTTGGTTCTGTTTTTTGGGGGCCAGACCCATCTGGTCACCAGAGCCCTCTGTGGGGGATACTGACATAGGGAGAATTAAGTCCTGTGTGATGATGACTGTATGTGAGGCAGTCATGATGGAATGTGTGACTGCAGTTGATTTAACCTGTGGTGGAGCATGGCTGTGAACACCCACTGTCCGTCCTCTGGCTGGTAGTGTCTGTGGTTCCTGGTTAAATGGAGCAGGTGACGAGGTTAGTGGTGACTGGATGCTAGAGTCGTATGTCCGCACCGAATGCAAATATTCATTCACGCCTCGAGATTACATACAACGTCAATGGAGAGACGCGTTTGGACGTGTTGGACACGTTGCTGCAGTACGTTAGAGCGTCACGTTTTACCACAAATACACGTAAACACTTGAGTTGAAAATATTGAACTTTTCATGCCAATTCGCATGACTGGTGAACTGTGGTGAACTGGTGAACTGATGAACTGTGTTGAACTGGTGAACTGAAGTGAACTGATTAACTGTGGTGAACTAGTGAACTGTGGTGAACTGTGGTGAACTGACCAACTGTGGTGAACTGGTGAACTGTGGTGAACTGTGGTGAACTGGTCAACTGTGGTGAACTGTGGTGAACTAATGATCTGTGGTGTGACAGTAAAAGCCTCAGATCTCATGAATCAGTTGTGATCAGAGTGTTGTGTGGAGGAAACAGAATGACTGTAATATTCATCTGTTATTAACAGGAGGAAGTCATAAAGGTCAAGACGGATTCCTTTGAAAACTCCCTCCTATCTGAGCAGCATCTGCAGCATATTTCCCAGACAGACCTAGGAATGTCTGCGTACCCTCTGCAGCGCTCTGCTCCGCTCCCAGGCACCGATAAGTACCTCACACAAGCTACCAACAGCACTCCGCTCGCCCCTGGGAACAACTCACCACCCTCTGTGGAAGCAGGTAGTTTGGGTTTGACCCAACAGGACTAGAAGCATTAGCTTTAGCAACATTAGCTTTAACAAGAGCAGAAGCAACATTAGCTTTAGCAGAAGCAGCATTATCTTATATTGCATATTATTTGTGCACATATTTATGCACATTATTTTGCATATTCAATATTTTTTTTGCTTAATTAAAGAAAAAAAACAATCCAATTGAACCAGTGAAAATTATCTTGGTCAGATTAGTCTAATCAGTTTATTTCCAGATCTATTGTCTATGAATCAGTTCCTCTGCAGGTGATTCTGTCTGATTTTAATCTGATCACGTATTTAAACTGTAGAAATGACACGAACACCCTGAAGGTCAGCTTTAGAGTCAGTATTTAAAATGTATCAGGAACTTTTGTTCAGCATGGAAATAAAAGAAACACTAGACAATAAAATCCAACCTAAGAGTCTGGGATTAAAGTTGGTCTTTGTTGTTTTCAGAGCAACATTTCTGCACATGTGGTGATGATCAGCATCTGTTTGCTGATGATCACCAGCCGTCTGCTGGTGATCACCAGCCGTCTGCTGATGATCACCAGCCGTCTGCTGATGATCAACATCCGTCTGCTGATGATCACCAGCCGTCTGCTGGTGATCAACATCCGTCTGCTGGTGATCAACATCCGTCTGCTGGTGATCAACATCCGTCTGCTGGTGATCAACATCCGTCTGCTGGTGATCAACATCCGTCTGCTGGTGATCAACATCCGTCTGCTGGTGATCAACATCCGTCTGCTGGTGATCAACATCCGTCTGCTGATGATCAACATCCGTCTGCTGATGATCAACATCCGTCTGCTGATGATCAACATCCGTCTGCTGATGATCAACATCCGTCTGCTGATGATCAACATCCGTCTGCTGATGATCAACATCCGTCTGCTGATGATCAACATCCGTCTGCTGATGATCAACATCCGTCTGCTGATGATCAACATCCGTCTGCTGGTAATCAACAGCCAACGGTGGCTGTTTCTGACACCCAGCCATGCTTTCAACACATGTTTTCATACGCTGCGCTTACGAAGAGCGACACCGATGCATGGGCGGAGCATGGAGGCCATAATGGCTGGGGGGCGGACTGGGGGGCGGATCCAGGACTCTTATCTGATGTCAAAGCCACATCATTACCTGCACAGATAAAGACCTTTTGTGCGATAGATGATGTGAATGCTGCTCTGCTGGAGAACAGGAAAAACCAGGAGAACCAGAGCTCCATCGCACCTTCACACACCTTTAAATACCCACAATCCACCTCTGACACTATGCACAGAGGCGGCTCCAGGAACGCCGAAAAATACCAGGCAGAGCAGTTTCAAAGTTTCCAGGGGGCGGAGCTTCAATGCTTCCAGGGGGCGGAGCTTGTGAGGCCAGTGCAAGGCTGCCAGGATTACCCAGAAGACACCAGCAGCAGTGACGATGAGGGAAAGCTCATCATAGAACTGTAGAAGGAGTATAGGTGGTACAAGTATACACAGGTATTCACATCTGGACTGAAGTACAAGTATACACAAGTATTCACATCTGGACTGAAGTACAAGTATACACAAGTATTCACATCTGGACTGAAGTACAAGTATACACAAGTATTCACATCTGGACTGAAGTAGAAGTACTCACATCTGGACTGAAGTACAAGTACACATACTTTTGTGGGAAAATACTCTGGTAAATGTATGAAATTGTGACATAAAAAATCAAAATTCTAATATATAAAGTTCCAGTTTGTGCACTGATTTTCCCTCTGAAGTGACTGAGTTTTGTTACTGTCGAGTAGAAAGTACAAATATTTACTCACTCATTTGTCATCTGAACCCACTTTATCCTCATTAGGGTCACTGGGGTCACTGGGGGTCTAATCCAACTCCAGCAGGTGAAGGTGGGGTCAGAGGTCACCCTGTATGAGTCTGCAGTTCATCTGAGGACTGAACGTAATTAGACAAACAATCACTGTCACATTCACACCTATGGGTGATTTAGATTAACCAGTTAACCGGTTAACTAGTTAACCAGTTAACCTATCAGTGCATGTGTTTGGATGGTGGGAGGAGCCAAAGTACCTGGAGAAAACCCACGCAGACACAAGGAGAACATGTAAACTCCACACAGAAAGGTCTGGTGTGGGAATAGAACCAACAACCTTCTGTCTGTGAGGCACCAGTGTTAACTACTGCACCACCCTGTTAACCACTGCACCACCCTGTTAACTAATGCACCACCCTGTTAACTACTGCACCACCCTGTTAACCACTGCACCACCCTGTTAACTAATGCACCACCCTGTTAACCACTGCACCACCCTGTTAACTACTGCACCACCCTGTTAACTACTGCACCACCCTGTTAACCACTGCACCACCCTGTTAACTACTGCACCACCCTGTTAACTACTGCACCACCATGATGCCCTTACAAATATTTCTATAAATGTAAAGAGTATAAAGTAGAAATATTTCTATAAATGTAAAGAGTATAAAGTACAAATATTAAGTCAGTGACCAAGACACACACCACACTGTCCACATCATGTTTAGAAAAAAGAGTGTGTTGTCTTAATGAGACATTTTAGTTAATGCCCTACTACACACATACACACATACACACATACACACATACACACACACACACACATACACACATTTGTTAAATCCTAGATAATGTTCTATGGCACAGGTTGGTGTTAAATGTTTTATTTTAACAATGGTCAAATAAATCCATTCACAGATATAGAAAATTACAAAATAAAACGTAGTAAATATGTCTGTTGGCTGAACATTTATAAATATGAACATTTATAAATATGAACATTTATAAATATGAACATTTATAAATAGTTTCACTTGTTTTTGCAGCGACAGCATCAGACTGAAACTGACACATCATGTGACCTGTCAAACTGGAAATACAACTGTCATCACTGCAACAACTGAAAACTGATGAGCAAGGCAGCAGATGAGCTGCAGGGGAATCTACACACAAATAACTGTTTAAAAAAAATTAAAGAAGAGAAAATCTATAAAAAAAAATAATAATACATAAGTAAAATACTTTGAAATTATAAGCTAAATACAAAAACATAATAAAAATAATAAAACATATAGTAATAATAATAATAAAAATTTTAGAAATAAATAAATGAAAAATAATACAAAATAAGAATAATAAAAGAAATAAATCAAAATAAATAAAATAGTAAAATAAAAAAATATAAATATATAATAAAAACAGATAAAAAATATATGGAAAAAATACAACAAATCAAATGCAAACAGAAGTTTGTTTCCTCGACACCACACCCGTCCACAGCAGGTGAGTCATTGAAAAGCCAGACTAGTAACAGGGAACAGGGAAGGGGGGGCGCCTCCCCACGCCGTCGCCCACCGCCGCTCACAGTCACTCCTTCAACAGGCTTTGGCGACGCTCCAGGTGAGTCATACCCACATGTCTGGAGGGAAACAGTTATGACACAGTGTGAGATGATCCACACTAATGATGTCTGTGGAAAACAAACACTGGCCTCTGACTGAAGGACAGTGCCGGGGTGGCTAATCGGGAAGAACGGGAGATTTCTGGAAAGGCCGGCTACTCTACCAGAGGTCTGGGAGCCTGAGGGTTCTGTGCAGGATCTTAGCTGTTCCTAACAATGTTCTCTTTTGGACACAGATCTCTGATGTTGTTCCTGGTATCTGCTGGAGACATTGTCCCAGCTTGGGGGTCACTGCCCCTAGTGCCCCCATCACTACTGGTACCACTGTTGCCTTCACACTCCACATTTTCTCTAACTCCTCTTTCAGCCCTTGGTATTTCTCTTCTCTTCTCATGTTCTTTCTTTCTCATGTTGCTATCACTGGGGACTGCTACATCTATCACCACCACTGTCTTCTCATGTTTATCCACAACCACTATGTCAGGCTGATTGGCCATCACCATCTTGTCAGTCTGGATCTGGAAGTCCCACAGGATCTTGGCCTGTTTGTTCTCTGTCACCTTTGGGGGGTTCTCCCATCTTGACCATACTCTTTACAGATGTTCCTGTACAGTATGCCTGCTACCTGGTTATGCCTCTCCCTGTATGCCTTACCTGCCACCATCTTACACCCTGCTGTGATGTGTTGGACTGTTTCAGGGGCTTCTCTACACAGCCTACACCTGGGGTCCTGTCTGATGTGGTAGACCCCAGCCTCTATTGCTCTGGTGTTCAGGGCTTGTTCTTATGCAGCCATGAGTAGTGTCTCTGTGCTGTTGGTATTTCTCTTCTCTTCTTTCTTTCTGAATGACATCCCAATGTCTTTGCTGTAGATCCGGGTGAGGTGAATTAGGGAATCAATGTCACGCTCATTCTTGGCATACAGCTTGATGCCAGCCGGGCGGCTGTGGTTCAGTGGCAGAGTGGGTCGCCCAATGACCGAGAGGTTGGTGGTTCGCGTCCCGGCTCTGGCTGTCCACATGTCGAAGTGTCCTTGGGCAAGACACTGAACCCTGACTTAGGCCCCCAGTAGGACTTACCATAGACCTTAGAAACCTACTGGTGTATGAGTGTATGTGTGAATGGGTGAATGAGAGGCTAATGTAAAGCGCTTTGAGCACCATGAAGGTGGAAAAGAACCATATAAATGCAGTCCATTTACCATGTCATCCATGTAGAGGAGGTGGTTGATGGATGTTCCACTTTGGAACTGATATCCGAAGCCACTCTTTGAGATGATCTGGCTGAGGGGGTTTAGGCCTATGCAGAACAGCAGGGGGGACAGAGCATCTCCTTGGTAAATGCCGCATCTGATGCTCACTTGTGCAATTGGCTTTGAGTTGGCCTCCAGAGTTGTCTTCCACAGCCTCATTGAGTTCTGGATGAACTCTCTTAGTGTCCTGTTGATGTTCTACAGTTTTAAACATTCCAGTATCCATGTATGTGGCATTGAGTCATAGGCTTTCTTGTAGTCAATCCAGGCAGTGCACAGGTTGGTGTTCCTTGTCTTGCAATCTCGGGCAATTGCCCTGTCAACCAGTAGCTGGTGTTTGGCTCCCCTGGTGTTGTTGCCTATTCCTTTCTGTGCTCTGCTCATGTATTGCTCCATGTGCCTACTCATCTTAGTCGCTATGATGCCTGATAGAAGCTTCCATGTGGTGCTGAGGCAGGTTATAGGCCGGTAGTTAGATGGTATTGTTCCCTTCTGGGGGTCCTTCATTATGAGGATTGTCCGGCCCTGGGTTAGCCACTCTGGGTGGTTTCCTGATATCAGCAGCTGGTTCATCTGTGTTCTTTAGCCTTGGCAACCAGGTAGTTGTGTTCCCCCAGGATTTCATGATTATCTCTCAGGTAAGCTGCCCTTTTGTTTAGTCTTCCTGTCTCTGGGGCTTGATACCCAATTTCGATATTTGGGGTGATGGTGAGACCACCCCCAAGCTGACCTGTCGTCCTGGCTCCCCCTTGCTGTAGCATCTTTGTACCCTGGATGAGGTACAACGCTCTACCCCATCAATCTCTAGCTGTGATAGTAACCTCTTATTGCAGATATTCGAACACTGAGCTAAGAGCTGGTTCTTAGTCAGTGACTTTGTGGGGTTACCAAGCAACCATTCCTCCCACATCCTCTCCATGTACCCTCTCTAACTGGGATTACTCCTGTAGTAACACTCCATCAGTACCATGTTCTCTGCCCTGCTCCATGAATGTCTTGTTCCAATAGCCAATTTCAGCTTTTCACCTGCGTAACATTAGCCAAAATTAGGAATATTCTGTCTAAAACGACTGCAGAAAAATTAATTCATGCATTTGTTACATCACGATTAGATTATTGTAACTCCTTACTTGTAGCGTGTCCTAAATATTCCCTAAAAAGCTTCAACTGGTTCAAAATGCAGCAGCAAGATTATTAACAGGATCAAATAGAAGAGAACACATCACCCCTGTGCTCCAAACCCTGACCCCTGACCCCTAACCCTATCACCCCTGTGCTCCAAACCCTGACCCCTGACCCTATCACCCCTGTGCTCCAAACCCTGACCCCTAACCCTATCACCCCTGTGCTCCAAACCCTTCACTGGCTACCAGTTGTGTTTAGAATTAAATTTAAAATCCTCCTCCTTACATATAAAGAATGAGGATGCATCAGTCTGGTGGATCATGTTTGTGTTTAAATCTTCAGGTAGTCCACTTTGTTTTCCACTGAGCGTACGTTGGCGAGCAGGACTGATGGAAGCGGCCGTCTGAACAGGTTAGCTCTTAGCTTAGCTGGAAATCCACCGTCACAGACGCACTTCTACTTCCTCTGGCTCCGCCTCTCATGCCTCTGGAGGCGGAGCCTTTGTGGGGGGAGCCTCCGCTGTAGGACGCTGGATCTGAGCAGCGTAGCAGACCCAGGTTCTGTAGAACGGTCCACGTCTCCGGGCTTGAGGAGTCCAAGTTTGGACCAGTTGTGGTTGTGGTTAAGCTGATGATAGTGTGTGGGTCATATACTCTTCTGCACCGTTGGGCTCAACTGTTGATACTAACAGCGCTGGTCTAGGTGGAGAAATAAGCGTTAAAGTGTGTGTGTTACCATGGAGACACAGCAGCCGCAGACAAACAGGGTGACACCATCGACCTGTTTACTGTCATTTTATAAAACGTACTGTAATAAAGTTTAAATGAACACACTGAGAAAAACTGAGGAAACAACTGATGAATGAGGGTCAAAGGTCACCAAAAGCATCATGGGTAGCTCTCTCAGAGCCAATGGGATGATACATACAGTACGTACGTGACGTATTTACGTAAATTACATAGTTGTGTATAAGAGGGTACTGTATTTCTGTCTGGGAGGTTTCAGTTTCCTTTCATAAATAGAAGTTTATTTCGTATTCAGAGGTGAATAATTGATGTAAAGGTTTTTTGTAACTTGGATTTTTCGTTAGCTTGGTCTGTCGTAAGTAGAGGTATGTATGTGTATGATTAATATTCGTACGTAGTGTCTTCAAATTGAGACTTTTTATCTAATGATGACTTTTTATCTCATCATTTTTACTTATCTCATAATTGTGACATACATGTAGCAGCGGCTAACACTGATGAACAACTGATGAAAGTAGTTTGCTTGATCGCTATTGAGAGAAAGTAGCTCCAAACAATTACGAGGTGTGTTTTTGTTCTGTGATGGTTTTGTTATGTAAATAAATCACTCATTCCAAAACATACTGTTTTGAGAAGAAACACACTTTACTTTGTTGACCCCAGGAAACCTGCCGGGACTACTTTGGCTTTGACCAAAACTGGACCAGAACTGGGCTCATTTATGTAAATATCTGTACTTTATATTCTTTACAATTATATAAATATATTCTATAAATATCTATAATGGTTAGGACAGGCTTTAGTTTGTGAATCACCGTCGTACTGCAGAACGTCAGGTCCAATCCACCAAAAACTAAACTTTAAATAATTAGGGTCAGACTTCCTCTGTAGCTTGTCCCAGACTCTGTGTCCTCTCTCACTTTCACTTCAGGTACTAAAAGTCTGTCCTTTTCTGTCCTCACATGTCCTGGACTGAAGGGTCATGGGTTCAATTCCAAGTTCTGGATGTCCACATGTTGAAGTGTCCTTGGGCAAATACACTGAAGTGAATGGGTGAATGTGAGGCTAATGTAAAGTGTGTGAATGGGTGAATGTGAGGCTAATGTAAAGTGTGTGAATGGGTGAATGTGAGGCTAATGTAAAGTGTGTGAATGGGTGAATGTGAAGCTAATGTAAAGTGTGTGAATGGGTGAATGTGAGGCTAATGTAAAGTGTGTGAATGGGTGAATGTGAGGCTAATGTAAAGTGTGTGAATGGGTGAATGTGAGGCTAATGTAAAGTGTGTGAATGGGTGAATGTGAGGCTAATGTAAAGTGTGTGAATGGGTGAATGTGAAGCTAATGTAAAGTGTGTGAATGGGTGAATGTGAGGCTAATGTAAAGTGTGTGAATGGGTGAATGTGAGGCTAATGTAAAGTGTGTGAATGGGTGAATGTGAGGCTAATGTAAAGTGTGTGAATGGGTGAAGGTTTTCTTTTCCATTTTTCATTCTTTCAAATTTTTCTTAACCATGTTTCAGGGTTTTTTCATTTTTCCTTCATTTTTCCTCAAAGTTTCCTTCTTTTCTTGTCACTAAACCACATTACAACAGTGGAAATGCACATTTACCATAAACCTAATTATATAGAACACATCCACTAAAAAAGTTAACTTTGGAACAAACCTCTGACCACATGGTCGCTGCAGACACTGGCATTAGCATTAGCATTAGCAGACTTTGCTCCTCCCGACCGCAAATGCAGATTTTTTTAAATTTCACTTTAATTCTGTATCATACCATAATGATATAAGTCTAGTGGACATGTTTCTATGGTTAACATTCATTTACATGTTTCTATGGTTAACATTCATTTACATGTTTCTATGGTTAACATTCATTTCCATGTTTCTATGGTTAACATTCATTTACACGTTTCTACGGTCGTTAACATTCATTTACACGTTTCTACGGTCGTTAACATTCATTTACATGTTTCTACGGTCGTTAACATTCATTTACATGTTTCTATGGTCGTTAACATTCATTTACATGTTTCTACGGTCGTTAACATTCATTTACATGTTTCTACGATCGTTAACATTCATTTACATGTTTCTACGGTCGTTAACATTCATTTACATGTTTCTACGGTCGTTAACATTCATTTACATGTTTCTACGGTCGTTAACATTCATTTACATGTTTCTACGGTCCTTAACATTCATTTACATGTTTCTACGGTCGTTAACATTCATTTACATGTTTCTACGGTCCTTAACATTCATTTACATGTTTCTACGGTCGTTAACATTCATTTACATGTTTCTATGGTCGTTAACATTCATTTACATGTTTCTACGGTCGTTAACATTCATTTACATGTTTCTATGGTCGTTAACATTCATTTACGTGTTTCTATGGTCGTTAACATTCATTTACGTGTTTCTATTTGTCGTTAACATTCATTTACATGTTTCTACGGTCGTTAACATTCATTTACATGTTTCTATGGTCGTTAACATTCATTTACATGTTTCTATGGTCGTTAACATTCATTTACATGTTCCTATGGTCGTTAACATTCATTTACATGTTTCTATGGTTGTTAACATTCATTTACATGTTTCTATGGTCGTTAACATTCATTTACACTTGACTATATTTACTTCAGATCAAAATTGGATGAAACAGAAAATGGTCGTTATCTGTTTTTTTTCCATTATTCATTTAAACACAAAAAAGAAAACTGAAAAACACTGTTTTTCAGTTTGGTTTTAGAAACAAATAATGAAAAAATGTCTTGTTGTTTTGTTGTCTTATTTTTGGTTTTATTTTGAAAAACAAATGAATGATACACAGATTCAGGCATATGTTTTTTGTTTTGGATTTTGGATTAAGAAAACGAAAAAGAAAATAATTCATCTACCTTTTATTTTTTTGTTTTTGATTGGCAGTTGAAAAATGAAAGAAGGGATGATAAATGGGTCTGTGTATATTTTGGTATTTGGATTTTCCCTTTATGAATGGGAATTCATCAGTTAGCATTAGCATTAGCACTGTCAAAATAGAGACTAATGTTGCTGGAGTTTCAGTAGTTAGCATTAGCACCATTAAAATAAAGGAGACTAATGTTACTAGAGGTTCAGTAGTTAGCATTAGCACCATTAAAATAAAGGAGACTAATGTTACTAGAGGTTCAGTAGTTAGCATTAGCACCATTAAAATAAAGGAGACTAATGTTACTGAAGGTTCAGCAGTTAGCATTAGCACCATTAAAATAAAGGAGACTAATGTTACTGAAGGTTCAGCAGTTAGCATTAGCACTATCAAAATGGAGGCGCTCTATGACCTGATGATAAGTGGGAATCCCCTCTTGGCCGTATCTTTTGGGTTAACGGTGACCAGTGTTTGCCTCCAGCTGGTGTGATGTCACAGTGGCAGGGGCCATGGCCGGGGCTTATTAAATGTGAAGAACACATGGTATGAAAATACAAAAACAACAACTTCAGGCATAACAACCAGCGAAGGCGTTCCACCTGACAGGGATTTGCTGCTCTACATATTTAAGGCTTGGACTCATTGTTGTGTAACTTGATCGATGTTGGAGATGAAACTCAGCGACAGCTCCATACAGGCAGACTCTTTAACACTTATCACATAAATCAGTCAATATAAAACAGATTTGGAATTTTCTGCAGCGTTACAAAAGCAGACGGATCCCGGTCCATTCCGGTCCTTTTTCCTGCTTCCAGCTGCTTCCAGTCTGTTCCAGGGTTCCTTCCTAATCTGTGGAGTTTTTTAGGGATTTGTTGAAAAGTAAAAGATGAAACTGCTTTTATTTGATCTTTCTCCGATCACCATCAATTTCCTGAAGACATTAAAAGCAATAGAATTGTGATATATTTCAAACTTGGGTTGGAATTCCAGTTTTTCATTTTGACCTCCATACCGTACATTTTGGACGAACACTGAGGCAGGATTTAAACCTCAAAAACTGAGATCATTTTAGACATTTTGGTATTTTACACAAATCCTTTGATACAAATCTTACACTTCTCACTAACAGTTATATTACACATCACTAATTAAGGAAGGTCATTTCATGGTAATAATGACTTTATAACTGCTTATTACAACTAATGGATCGCTTTTAAGGTGGTAATTATATTCAATTCAATTCAATTCAATTTTATTTTTAAAGCCCTAAATCACAACAAAGTCATCTCACAGGGCTTTACAAAAACACAATCAACTACAGAGATACATGAAAAGTCCCAAACATCCCCTGTCCTTAGACCCTCCTTCTCGGCAAGAAAAAACTTCAAAACCCAGTGGGAAAAAAAAGAAATCTTGAGGAGAACCACAAGAGTTAATCTGAAAATAGAAACAAAAATGTTCTAATCACTTCCATGTTAACATACTTTGGACAGAAACATTGAAATGTCTCACTGTTCATCCAAATGGTGTGATTTTAATGTTAACTATATGTATGGACTATCCTGACTGTCACCAGATGTTACCTGATGATACCATCTGGGACCCTTCCACAACCGATCCCTTTTCTTATCTAAAATCCTTGCATGGGATTAGATGAAGAATCTGTCCATCATCTTGACTGACTCTGGGAATCTTAACACTATCTGTCTGTGAATGTGGTTGTCATTTCTTCCTCCCAGTTCCATTACTGTCAGCCCAAATTTACCTTTTTAACCTGGTCCTCTACCAACACAACATGGGGGGGGGTACCACAATAACCATGGCCTTCTGCACTGGTACTATTTCTGTACCCACCAGTGGAGACATCTGATAGATCAAACTGTTGACAAACCTGGTCAGAAGAAGAAAGAAAAGTTGTCCTCTGTTCATCTTTTAGGGCAGTGGTTCTCAAATGTGGGAACGTCGAGGTACTGCAGGGGTGAAACTTATAAAATGTTACCATATTTTCTGCACTATGAGGTGCTTTGAGAGCAGTCAAAATCATGAGATAAAAACTGACATAAGTTTGGATTTAATAAATCAGTCAGTGATTTTACACTGTTCCTCTTCTTTCTTCCAAAAATGTTTAGTCCATGTCAGGGGGTACTGGACTAAAATATGTTTGTGAGGGGGGACGTCACTGAAAACAGTTTGACTACCAGTGTTTTAATGAATGAACATGGTAGAAAAAACAGTAGAACTAGTCCAGTTCATAGTTAACACACACTGTCATTGTGTTTGTGAAAACACTACACTGACCACACTTCTGCTTTATGTCACACCAGACAAACACCACAGGGTAGCCCCGCCCACCCACACTGATTGGCTCCTTTGTTTTGAAGAAAACCTGAAGCTCATGGTACTCATAGTGGGTTTGCATTATGTATTAACTCCTAACTAACTTTTTAAAAAATTAACTAAACTGATTTTTACTCCAGATAATCCCTTTAAATATATAAAAAACATTACAATATTATTGATTTAATGTAACTTGAATTAAATGTAAATGCATTAATTAGTTGATTTCTGTTTTGCTTGTGTTAAAACATAATATTTGAGTTGTCTTTACAGAGAAAAACGAAAGAATGAAAAGTGAAAATGTTCTAAAAGTAAAAGTGAACATGTGCACATGGACCACGGAACACGTGTGTGTGTGTGTGTGTGTGTGTGTGTGGGGGGGGGGGGTTAGGGTTACACATGTACCCAGGGTGCCATATATAAAAAAACAGAGGGGCAGATGTCATGACCCTCACTCTCGATAACATAAATGAGGCTCAAATCACTAAATAAATATTTCAAACCATCAGTTTCCTGCCATGGTTCAGTTCATGTGTCCTTTTCTGCTGGGACTGCGGCGCCGGCGTCACGTCAAACTGAACGCATGAGACGCGTCCTCCGGATGGGCCACATTGAAGCCCGGACCTCCCCCCGGGTCTGGCTTGTGCCAAAACCAGGCACATTTCCTCCGTGCACCGGCTCAGGGTGGACCAGAACTGGTGAGAGGGAGGTGGTTCAGGGGTCTGGCTGCGAGCTTTACACCCTGTGCCCAGACTGCACTGCATGTGAGGTTCCTCTATTTTGTGCAAGAATTAATAAAGTATACATCCATCTATCCATCTATATTTGTGTAAACTGTATATGTGACCCGCCACCACGAAACCAGGCATAAGTGGCGCTGAGCCGTTCAGAGCTACAGCCAAATTTAGGCTGGAAGGTGATTTGTTATTAGTGTTTACACCTTATCAAAAAACGGTACCTTAACACCTCTATGTTCACTTCCTGTGGTCATTACATTGAAATCCAATCAATAAAGGTGTTTATTGAGTTAATTATTTAAGCGGTGACAAAAGTTCAGGTATTGCTGAGCAAAGACAAAGACGACTTCCACCTCTTTTCGCCGAACAAAACGATCTCCGTTCCGTGGGTAAACATCCAAGTGTTTGGTACGAGGTAAAAGCTTATATTGAATGTTCTGTCCAATGGTGTAAGCCAAATGATTATAATACGTCACACTTCTGTCCTATTATTATAATATATAAAACTTCTGTGACATGTCCATCAGAGTGTCCTTTAACATCTGTCAACAATTTGTGTCAATCGGATACAAATTATTATGCGTTGCTAAGGACTTCCTACCCCAAAACAGTCCAAAACTTTAACGGACAATATCTAAAAATATGCAAATTGTAAAATATGTCCAAATGTGGATATTAAAATGACCATAACTTTGGTTCTACTTGTGATAGAAACATCATTTTTTCACCATCTTAAACCTTAGTTTCCACTCTACCAAGATACACACATAACTCTGTTTGGATTTACACACACTTATGCCTGCTTTACTGGTGGGGGGTCACATATGTTAAATGGGGGAGGGGCATAGGCGTGTCTTTCATTGGGGGGGGGGGTTGATCTGCCTCGGCAGAGTCTACGCCCCCCCAGTGCTTTTCCAGTTTTGTTCTTGTGCTCTTCTTTTCCCGCTGCGGCGCACTGCTGATGGAATGTGGCCTAGTCTTATTTTAAGTGTGATGAGATGTTTTGGCTGGAAAAAGGAAAAGCACACTTTTAGTTTTTGGCGTTTTTCCAGCACGAGCGAGCGAACGTCCTGAGGTTCAGATCTTTTCAACACTCTTTAATCTCAGACGCAGTGTGACACACGTTCGCTGCTGTCAGTATCTACTCAGCAGCATCTGCGCTTCAGCTCACAGTTCAGAGCAGCCAGCCCTCGTGTTAGCGTAGCATTCTGACGCTAATGTGTTGAATTTCATCAAAGGCCAGAATGGTTGCATTATTTTCCCAGAAGGCCGTGGGGCGTGGACAACAGTCTGACCTTCTGTCTACACTTTTCACTTTCTATGAATCATAGCGCATACCAGCCCAGAAATGTTCAGGAACATAAATAAACAGCTGAAGATGTTTTCATCTGATGCTCTGTCCAAAAAAATTATTTTAAAGTTTATTTATTGCTGATGAGTCCAGGACACGTGTGGACGTACGTCTCAGGGTTACGTTCAGTCTATATTAAACAAAGGCCTTTAATCCTGAACAGAAGCAGTTTTTATCCTATATGATCCTAACACCACACTGGAAAAAACACAAGTAGAAAAAAAATAAAACAAGATATAACAAATAATAATAAATAAATAATAATGGATTGGATTTATATATATATATATATATATATATATATATATATATAGCACATTAGTGACCCATTATTCATTCACTCTTTTTTTTTCTTCTGTATTTGTTCTCATTGTTTAACTCCACACAGAGGGAGTCAACATTGTTTGAGATCAATGCATATTTTAGTCTTGCAGCCAAATATTTTAATATTTAGTGCATGTGTGTGACCATCAGCGGTCCTCCTTGAAAGCTGAGCAGACATCCTTTATTAGAACTCTCTATTATAAGCCAGGGAGGGCAGTGCTACACCTCAGTGATGTGTGGGGGAAACAAAGACTGGACAGGACGGACAGGGAAAGAAATTAACAGGCAGTGTTATTGTAATTAAAGATTGTAAGGTGGTGTGTTATTCCAACTATTAACTGTCCATCAATAAAAATAAATAAATAAATAGATCGAAAAAAAGAGAAGAAAATCAAACCAGCACAAAAGAAAAAGAGATTCAATAAATAAATAATTAAACAATTGGCATTGAGCACCACAACCGTGGATGTCCTGATAGTATAAAATAGAATGCAATAGAATAGAATAGAATAGAACAGGCCAGAAGAGGACACTAGTGCAAAAGAGAATGAGTTTAGGGTAGAGATTGTGGAGGGATTCTCAGCACATTCTGGGGGGTCCCATCATTCGTTGAAATGGGACTCGGAAGTAGCTGGCGAGACAGGATCAAACATGCAAGTGTGAAGGACCCCGAAGCCCAGAACAGCAATCACAACAAGGCAGGGCCAAGCCAACAGGGCACTCCCCATCCCGGGCTGTAGGAGCCACAGGGCGCCGCCCCCTGAGAGCCACCGTGGCCACCGTGAACGATGCAAACTCGGAGAACAAGAGGGAGCAGCTACAGACCCCCCCAGTGCACCAAGACCGACCCAGGTGGCCCAGGGCACGAGGAGCCACCCACCACCCCAATCCCAACCTCCCTCCACCCGAGCCCCCCTGAGGGGGCCAACGGCCCCACGCAGCCAGGAAGCCAGACACAGGGGGCGAGCGGCCCACCGAGGGGGCGGCAACCAGCCCACCACTAGGCTGGCCCCCACCAGGAGCCAGCCAGAGGACATTGGAGCCGGGACCCAACGCGAGTCCAGAGGGTAAAAATTTACAGTGCATTGGGGCCAAGCAACGCCAACAGGGAGGCACCCCGCACACCCCCCGCACCCTGCCCCAGGTGAGCGCAGTACACCCAGGGCCCCCGCCTCCCCGCAATGTGCCCCGACAACCCACCAGGACAGAGCCACCACACCCCACCAGCCCACAGTACAGCCACAGCGCCCACCAGAATGGCCAATCGAGCCCCCGCGCCCCACCAAGAGCCATCGCACCAGCTTGGACCCGACAGAGCTGACCCGACGCCCCCCCCACACACACACACACACAGCCCCCAGGTCCCAGGGACCCCCCAGCCACAGCAACATGGATGGTGCATTTAGTGAATAAATGTAATGTTAATACATACAGTATATATTAGGTTTGGGTAAAACTCCACAGGTGGTCTACAGGAAGACTGACAGATGTTTAGACTTCAGTTATAGGATAGGCTTTTGACCTTTGCACTTTAACATTGAATATTACTCTTTATTAGCTACGCTAAGTTTACATCTGAAAAGTTTGCTGACAAAATAATACAAATGTTTTTAATAACATATCATGTAAGTAACCTTAGAAAAAAGGAAATATGGTGATGGCAGGAGAGGATGAGAGAACAGTACTGTACTGAGCTGTACTGTACTGACCTGTACTGTACTGAGCTGTACTGTACTGAACTGTACTGTACTGACCTGTACTGAGCTGTACTGAGCTGTACTGTACTGAACTGTACTGAGCTGTACTGTACTGAACTGAACTGTACTGAGCTCTACTGTACTGAACTGTACTGTACTGACCTGTACTGAGCTGCACTGTACTGAGCTGTACTGTACTGAACTGTACTGAGCTGTACTGTACTGAACTGTACTGAGCTGTACTGTACTGAACTGTACTGTACTGACCTGTACTGAGCTGTACTGTACTGAACTGTACTGAGCTGTACTGTACTGAGCTGTACTGTACTGAGCTGTACTGTACTGAGCTGTACTGACCTGTACTGATCTGTACTGTACTGATCTGTACTGTACTGAGCTGTACTGTACTGAACTGTACTGACCTGTACTGATCTGTACTGTACTGAACTGTACTGTACTGAACTGTACTGAGCTGTACTGAGCTGTACTGTACTGAGCTGTACTGTACTGAACTGTACTGAGCTGTACTGTACTGAACTGTACTGTACTGAACTGTACTGAACTGTACTGAGCTGTACTGTACTGAGCTGTACTGTACTGAGCTGTACTGTACTGTACTGTACTGACCTGTACTGATCTGTACTGTACTGATCTGTACTGTACTGAGCTGTACTGTACTGAACTGTACTGACCTGTACTGATCTGTACTGTACTGAACTGTACTGTACTGAACTGTACTGAACTGTACTGAGCTGTACTGTACTGAGCTGTACTGTACTGAACTGTACTGAACTGTACTGTACTGAACTGTACTGTACTGAACTGTACTGAACTGTACTGAGCTGTACTGTACTGAGCTGTACTGTACTGAACTGTACTGTACTGAGCTGTACTATGCTGTACTGAGCTGTACTCAGTGTTGTACCTGAACAAGTTCATTGAACGATCGTTCACGAACTATATCATATTTTTGACGAACGTAAACGACTCGTTCACTTTTGCCAAATGAACAGGAAGTTGTGAACGCGATTATTCTGGCATTTATTGAACTGCGCTCTTATGTAGTTCATATTTCGTTCTTATCACGTAATTATTGAGTCCTATAAGGAATAAAATGGGATCAAAACACAGCATTATCATAGATGTCATTTTTGGGCGGGGCAGAGAGAGAGAGGGGGGGGGGGTGCAGAGAGGTTTTGGGAGCGGAGAAAAAGAGTTAAATGTACAGAGTGTGACCGTCGACCAGAGCAGGTGTTGTCCCGTTCTTGGAAATAAACATTGAAAATGAAACTCCGTGAAACCACTCCTTGTGTTCTAAGAACCTGCAGAGGGAAGTTCACCCCGGGATAAGGTACTTACTTCAGCCCCGGGCGGTATTTTCCCCTGATTTCCTGACTACAGGATAACGTCAGAAACGGTTAATAATAGGTTTACAATAATAACACAAAAAAGAACGAAAAAAAGAACAAAAAAGTTCATTTTGGGATCCATGAACTTCTAGTTCATAATTTGGAAGAATGAACGATGAACTGAACTAATTCATATTGACTAACTTGAACTGAACTTTGA
>CM035796.1:247991-522991 GCA_020466265.1 Siphamia tubifer
TATGAGGTTGTCTAGACTTATTAATTATCTGGTTATAGTGACAATTTGTATATATTTTTTATATGAAACCAAAGAAAGTTTAAGAATACCCTCTAAGGGCAGGGGTCGACCGAATTCGGACTTCCTGAAAAAACGTTGGACCGACCGGGTCCTCGAACCCGCGGCTCTTGGGCGAGGGGCGGACGCTCTACCTGCTGCGCCATCCTTTATTTACATTTCACATAGCCACCTCATGTACGGTACCTACATCAGTTTCCCCTTTACTCCAGTCCCCTTTGAACCATACTCAATCGATTCTTTATTTCACTAATCATCAATTTTATCCACCTGTTGAATCAATTACACTCAACAGCTCCCATTGGAGGACCGGGAGGTTGGGGAGGAGCCTTCCCCCTCTCCTGTCAATACACATACAGATATATACCCATCAACCCCATGACTGTCCCATTGAACCTCTGATGAAGCAACACCTCTGCGAAACGTCAGGTTTTTTAAATTTGGCTCTCTGGTACGACACCGAGGCCCTCTTTTATTATAGCTTTTACCAAAGTCTTTTTTTACCCTATTGGGTTTTTAATCTGGTCTTTTAAGAAATAAAGTTAACTTTTAACAGTGAGTGGCGGGGTCCAACACCCCGGACTCCGATCCGTTTACCTGCACTGCCTGAGCTTTGAGTCCAGGAGCAAAGACACCGGACCCGGCAGCACCTACCCGAACCAGGACCAGGACCAAAAGACTCCGGGCTACCCTGAAGGACACCGGATCCTCCAAACAACCCACCAAAACCAGCCCAGGACCGGACCAGGAGAAACCGGACCAGCTCTCTAAGGAGGTAGGATCCCTAACCACCACTGTCTTTATGTTTTTTACTACAGGGTTTAGGACGTGCCAGGGAGCCAAGGGGACATGTCTAACTATAACCACACACTTAGGGCACACATGCACACACATCCTTCCACCTCACTAACCCATGCACCACACAGTTTTAATAATGACAGCCGAAACAGGAGGAGGGACACACACGCGCACACACACACACATATTACCAGAGCACATACACAGACACTCACGGGACCACCCACCGCAGCAACTAGACACATAAGCAAACTCTATTTCAAACTGATACAGGCCACACACCACAAACACATAATAGATACATCCATCAGTACACTCACTCCCCCTACTGGCATGCAGAAGCAAGTACACCGTTTGACCCACCTTTATTAAACCTGCAGCGCCTACACCAGATACACAACAGAAATTAACTTCAAACACTACACATTGGCTCAATAACACATTGGACATACTGCAGACCACATTACACCTCCTCCATTACATCCATCATTTCCTCCCTACAGACTACAACCCCAGACCATCAAGCTCTACAGATAGCCATCGGCTGGGCCAGTAAGAGATTTTCACATAGACTCCAACAGCAGACCATCCAAACAGCAATAACTACATTAGGATTCACTACAGACAGACATACACCTACCAATTCACTACCCCAACAGATTACAGATACTCAGCACACTTCTGGACATACAAACCCAACACACACACAACAGGAGAGGGGCAATGCTCCTCCTCCCCTCCCTAGGCCTACAGCACCGTATAAACGGTCTTTGTACCTAGGCCCGCTCACTTCCTTAGCCGAGAAAGTGACACGCAATACAGAGATTGGGCCCCTCCCTCTCCCTCTGTCTAGTCCACCCGCTCCCATAGACCCATCCAATAGTGTCACCCCACCAATTACACATTCATCCACCTTGACTCCACACCAGCAGACCCCCAGTGAGGAGGGCTCACTCTCTGACCCCGGGTCCCCCAGAACCTATAGTCCCGCCAGTCTCCACACCCATGGAGACCCCCCCTCCTGACCCAGGGAGTTGGGGGCCACGCAGGTACTGACACACCCCTACAATCAGATTCAGATATAACCCCGCCAACCTCACCCATTCATACATTTCAGGAGACATCGGCCAAGGATAGGGAGGTGACGGTCCTGATCCATCCCCCACCCCAGTTCAGACCTACAACTCACATAGCCAGACCACACAGGAAAATACTGGACTGGCACTTCAGACCACTTAAGCCCGTGCTAGTGCTGGGAGACTCCAACATTAGCAGAATCCCTCCATACACTAACAACCAAATCCAAATAGACAGTTACCCAGGCGCCAACTTTTTTCATTTTTTAAAAATCTGTCAGAAAGCTCCTATTTCCCTCACCACCACAACCCTTATCCTCTCAATAGGTATCAATAACAAAGACCAACATCCCAAATTGACTTCTATAAAACAGCTTAAAGCGCTACACAGAGCAGCTAAGCGTACATTCCCCAAAGCAGACATTTTCTTTCCGGTCATTAACTTTTCCCCAGCACTAGCACGGACCCAGAAAGACAACTTACAGGTCATCAATAACACAATCAGGACCCACCTCCCTTCCTTGGCCGAGATACCACAGGACCAGTTCACTACTGGACCTGACAACATTCACTGGACACCCACTACAGCTACACTCATCTTCCAACATTGGTGCAATATTCTAAATATATTACCATAGTAGTTTCAGACCGGACCCCCCAGACATGACTGACAACACATGGACAACACTCCCATACAACAATACACTCATCCATCCACAAGGTGGCATCCAAACACCGGACCACACACACGCACTTCCCCCTCTCTCTGGGGTTCCTCCGTTCCTGTTTAAAGGTCCACCCACCTCTTATTCTAACCCTAACCTCCTTTTTTTTATCCTAACCCTTACTCTATCCTTTATCCTAACCCTAACCCCTTATCCTAACCCTAACCCTTTTTCCTAACCCTAACCCTTACCTCATTTCCCTAACCCTAACCCTTACTACCACCCCCCCTCCTTCCTATCCTAACCCTAACCCCCCTCCCCTTAACCCCACCCTCACCCTTTTTCCTAAACCTAACCTGTACCCTCTTTCCTAACTCTAACCCTAACCTCTTATCCTAACCCTAGCCCCTTATCCTAACCCTAATCCTAACCCAGGGGACGGAGAGAGGACGGGGGGGTCATTGGGTGGACTGGCGGAAGACAACCGAACCGAGGGGGTCCTAACTTACTCTTCTTTCCCCTCCGTTACCAGAGGATGCAGCCCTGGCCCCCACACAATTTTCTCCCTCCAGAGGAGTTCCACGTGCTAAGAAGAAAGCCTTACCAACAGGACAATAAATTACCTCAATAAATTAAAATCCTATACAAACAATGTTCTTTTGTTTTCACTAATTTCCTGCTGATGGTCCTCCCCAGCGCAGCTTACGCTTCTGAACCCACATCTATGAGGGCAGGGGTGTATTTGGGATTCCCTTTTTGTTTGGTGTATTATTTATTCATGATCTAAACTTATTTTTCATCATTTCTGTTATTTTATTATTATTATTATTATTTCTCTTATTTGTATATATTTGGTTGTTTTGGAGTTTGACAGGGGTGTGTGTGTGTATACATATACATATATACTTTTCTTTGGGCTACATAATGATTACAATCCCTTCCTACCCAACTTCACAGCATATATTTAGTGGAAAGTTATTTGTCTTTTAAACTCAAAATGAGATCTATGACTACCCTGTCCCCTATACACACACACTCTCTCTCCTCAAATTTAGTCCCTTCTGTTCTTTCCCCCCCCCCCCCCTTTTTTTCTTCTCACTCTTTGTCAGTCTATATCAGTTCCTTTATGTCCTTGTCTTATATATATATATATAATTATATATTTATTTTTTTATATATATTTTTTTATTTATGTTTGCTGTCTCTAATCCTTTCTGATTCTTTTCAACTGCATGGTTTGGTTAAAAGTGTGGATTTGTGCCTGTTTTAATAATATTCCTTTTATCCTGCATGTTGTGGTTTTATTTCTCTTCCACCCCCCTCTCCCCTTTTCTCATTTTCTCTCCCCCCCCCCCCTCTCCCCTTTCCTTGACACACATTCATACGTCCACCACATACATAGAATTAGTTAGCACACAGACAGCTTTATGTACGTATTTATATAATTTCTTTGTTTATTTATTCATTATTTCTTTAAACTAGCACTTATTTAACCCTTTTCTCCCGCTCTGGCGTCATATCTTGCTGCAGCGAGGCTGCGCTGGGGAGGACCCATCCACAGGTATTTGCTGACCTCTACTGGTTATTTCCCATCCCACATCATTGCCCCACTCCTCCCCCGCACGGGGACGCCGTTTCCCCTGGGGCCCGGTTTCAAGACGGGGACTGAGCCCTCCCACTGATTCTCCAACACAACACCAGGGGGAACAAACAGATCCCCCTCTCACACAAGCAGTTCTTTTACAGGAGGAGCACATTTTAGGGGGGATTTCCTGGATCCGTAGGCCAGTGCCTTTAAGGGCCAACTTGGCACACTCTTTAAGTCTAACCCTAACCCTAAAACCTAACCCTGCCAGAGCCACGGGCCGGGGCATCCCTCCTTCTCCTTCTTTCTCTCTCTCTCTCCCTCCTTTCTCTCCCTTACACTCCTCAAACGGATCTAAAGAGTCCGACTCCAGGAATAACAGATAGTTAAGCATATGAGGTTGTCTAGACTTATTAATTATCTGGTTATAGTGACAATTTGTATATATTTTTTTATATGAAACCAAAGAAAGTTTAAGAATACCCTCTAAGGGCAGGGGTCGACCGAATTCGGACTTCCTGAAAAAACGTTGGACCGACCGGGTCTCGAACCCGCGGCTCTTGGGCGAGGGGCGGACGCTCTACCTGCTGCGCCATCCTTTATTTACATTTCACATAGCCACCTCATGTACGGTACCTACATCAGTTTCCCCTTTACTCCAGTCCCCTTTGAACCATACTCAATCGATTCTTTATTTCACTAATCATCAATTTTATCCACCTGTTGAATCAATTACACTCAACAGCTCCCATTGGAGGACCGGGAGGTTGGGGAGGAGCCTTCCCCCTCTCCTGTCAATACACATACAGATATATACCCATCAACCCATGACTGTCCCATTGAACCTCTGATGAAGCAACACCTCTGCGAAACGTCAGGTTTTTAAATTTGGCTCTCTGGTACGACACCGAGCCCTCTTTTATTATAGCTTTTACCAAAGTCTTTTTTTACCCTATTGGGTTTTTAATCTGGTCTTTTAAGAAATAAAGTTAACTTTTAACAGTGAGTGGCGGGGTCCAACACCCCGGACTCCGATCCGTTTACCTGCACTGCCTGAGCTTTGAGTCCAGGAGCAAAGACACCGGACCCGGCAGCACCTACCCGAACCAGGACCAGGACCAAAAGACTCCGGGCTACCCTGAAGGACACCGGATCCTCCAAACAACCCACCAAAACCAGGCCCAGGACCGGACCAGGAGAAACCGGACCAGCTCTCTAAGGAGGTAGGATCCCTAACCACCACTGTCTTTATGTTTTTTTACTACAGGGTTTAGGACGTGCCAGGGAGCCAAGGGGACATGTCTAACTATAACCACACACTTAGGGCACACATGCACACACATCCTTCCACCTCACTAACCCATGCACCACACAGTTTTAATAATGACAGCCGAAACAGGAGGAGGGACACACACGCGCACACACACACACATATTACCAGAGCACATATACACAGACACTCACGGGACCACCCACCGCAGCAACTAGACACATAAGCAAACTCTATTTCAAACTGATACAGGCCACACACCACAAACACATAATAGATACATCCATCAGTACACTCACTCCCCCTACTGGCATGCAGAAGCAAGTACACCGTTGACCACCTTTATTAAACCTGCAGCGCCTACACCAGATACACAACAGAAATTAACTTCAAACACTACACATTGGCTCAATAACACATTGGACATACTGCAGACACATTACACCTCCTCCATTACATCCATCATTTCCTCCCTACAGACTACAACCCCAGACCATCAAGCTCTACAGATAGCCATCGGCTGGGCCAGTAAGAGATTTTCACATAGACTCCAACAGCAGACCATCCAAACAGCAATAACTACATTAGGATTCACTACAGACAGACATACACCTACCAATTCACTACCCCAACAGATTACAGATACTCAGCACACTTCTGGACATACAAACCCAACACACACACAACAGGAGAGGGGCAATGCTCCTCCTCCCCTCCCTAGGCCTACAGCACCGTATAAACGGTCTTTGTACCTAGGCCCGCTCACTTCCTTAGCCGAGAAAGTGACACGCAATACAGAGATTGGGCCCCTCCCTCTCCCTCTGTCTAGTCCACCCGCTCCCATAGACCCATCCAATAGTGTCACCCCACCAATTACACATTCATCCACCTTGACTCCACACCAGCAGACCCCCAGTGAGGAGGGCTCACTCTCTGACCCCGGGTCCCCAGAACCTATAGTCCCGCCAGTCTCCACACCCATGGAGACCCCCCCTCCTGACCCAGGGAGTTGGGGGCCACGCGGTACTGACACACCCCTACAATCAGATTCAGATATAACCCCGCCAACCTCACCCATTCATACATTTCAGGAGACATCGCCAAGGATAGGGAGGTGACGGTCCTGATCCATCCCCCACCCCAGTTCAGACCTACAACTCACATAGCCAGACCACACAGGAAAATACTGGACTGGCACTTCAGACCACTTAAGCCCGTGCTAGTGCTGGGAGACTCCAACATTAGCAGAATCCCTCCATACACTAACAACCAAATCCAAATAGACAGTTACCCAGGCGCCAACTTTTTTCATTTTTTAAAAATCTGTCAGAAAGCTCCTATTTCCCTCACCACCACAACCCTTATCCTCTCAATAGGTATCAATAACAAAGACCAACATCCCAAATTGACTTCTATAAAACAGCTTAAAGCGCTACACAGAGCAGCTAAGCGTACATTCCCCAAAGCAGACATTTTCTTTCCGGTCATTAACTTTTCCCCAGCACTAGCACGGACCCAGAAAGACAACTTACAGGTCATCAATAACACAATCAGGACCCACCTCCCTTCCTTGGCGAGATACCACAGGACCAGTTCACTACTGGACCTGACAACATTCACTGGACACCCACTACAGCTACACTCATCTTCCAACATTGGTGCAATATTCTAAATATATTACCATAGTAGTTTCAGACCGGACCCCCCAGACATGACTGACAACACATGGACAACACTCCCATACAACAATACACTCATCCATCCACAAGGTGGCATCCAAACACCGGACCACACACACGCACTTCCCCCTCTCTCTGGGTTCCTCCGTTCCTGTTTAAAGGTCCACCCACCTCTTATTCTAACCCTAACCTCCTTTTTTTATCCTAACCCTTACTCTATCCTTTATCCTAACCCTAACCCCTTATCCTAACCCTAACCCTTTTTCCTAACCCTAACCCTTACCTCATTTCCCTAACCCTAACCCTTACTACCACCCCCCCCCTCCTTCCTATCCTAACCCTAACCCCCCTCCCCTTAACCCCACCCTCACCCTTTTTCCTAAACCTAACCTGTACCCTCTTTCCTAACTCTAACCCTAACCTCTTATCCTAACCCTAGCCCCTTATCCTAACCCTAATCCTAACCCAGGGGACGGAGAGAGGACGGGGGGGTCATTGGGTGGACTGGCGGAAGACAACCGAACCGAGGGGTCCTAACTTACTCTTCTTTCCCCTCCGTTACCAGAGGATGCAGCCCTGGCCCCCACACAATTTTCTCCCTCCAGAGGAGTTCCACGTGCTAAGAAGAAAGCCTTACCAACAGGACAATAAATTACCTCAATAAATTAAAATCCTATACAAACAATGTTCTTTTGTTTTCACTAATTTCCTGCTGATGGTCCTCCCCCAGCGCAGCTTACGCTTCTGACCCACATCTAAGAGGGCGGTGTATTTGGGATTCCCTTTTTGTTTGGTGTATTATTTATTCATGATCTAAACTTATTTTTCATCATTTCTGTTATTTTATTATTATTATTATTATTTCTCTTATTTGTATATATTTGGTTGTTTTGGAGTTTGACAGGGGTGTGTGTGTATACATATACATATATACTTTTCTTTGGGCTACATAATGATTACAATCCCTTCCTACCCAACTTCACAGCATATATTTAGTGGAAAGTTATTTGTCTTTTAAACTCAAAATGAGATCTATGACTACCCTGTCCCCTATACACACACACTCTCTCTCCTCAAATTTAGTCCCTTCTGTTCTTTCCCCCCCCCCCCCCCCCTTTTTTTCTTCTCACTCTTTGTCAGTCTATATCAGTTCCTTTATGTCCTTGTCTTATATATATATATATAATTATATATTTATTTTTTTTATATATATTTTTTTATTTATGTTTGCTGTCTCTAATCCTTTCTGATTCTTTTCAACTGCATGGTTTGGTTAAAAGTGTGGATTTGTGCCTGTTTTAATAATATTCCTTTTATCCTGCATGTTGTGGTTTTATTTCTCTTCCACCCCCCCTCTCCCCTTTTCTCATTTTCTCTCCCCCCCCCCCCTCTCCCCTTTCCTTGACACACATTCATACGTCCACCACATACATAGAATTAGTTAGCACACAGACAGCTTTATGTACGTATTTATATAATTTCTTTGTTTATTTATTCATTATTTCTTTAAACTAGCACTTATTTAACCCTTTTCTCCCGCTCTGGCGTCATATCTTGCTGCAGCGAGGCTGCGCTGGGGAGGACCCATCCACAGGTATTTGCTGACCTCTACTGGTTATTTCCCATCCCACATCATTGCCCCACTCCTCCCCCGCACGGGGACGCCGTTTCCCCTGGGGCCCGGTTTCAAGACGGGGACTGAGCCCTCCCACTGATTCTCCAACACAACACCAGGGGGAACAAACAGATCCCCCTCTCACACAAGCAGTTCTTTTACAGGAGGAGCACATTTTAGGGGGGATTTCCTGGATCCGTAGGCCAGTGCCTTTAAGGGCCAACTTGGCACACTCTTTAAGTCTAACCCTAACCCTAAAACCTAACCCTGCCAGAGCCACGGGCCGGGGCATCCCTCCTTCTCCTTCTTTCTCTCTCTCTCTCCCTCCTTTCTCTCCCTTACACTCCTCAAACGGATCTAAAGAGTCCGACTCCAGGAATAACAGATAGTTAAGCATATGAGGTTGTCTAGACTTATTAATTATCTGGTTATAGTGACAATTTGTATATATTTTTTATATGAAACCAAAGAAAGTTTAAGAATACCCTCTAAGGGCAGGGGTCGACCGAATTCGGACTTCCTGAAAAAACGTTGGACCGACCGGGTCTCGAACCCGCGGCTCTTGGGCGAGGGGCGGACGCTCTACCTGCTGCGCCATCCTTTATTTACATTTCACATAGCCACCTCATGTACGGTACCTACATCAGTTTCCCCTTTACTCCAGTCCCCTTTGAACCATACTCAATCGATTCTTTATTTCACTAATCATCAATTTTATCCACCTGTTGAATCAATTACACTCAACAGCTCCCATTGGAGGACCGGGAGGTTGGGGAGGAGCCTTCCCCCTCTCCTGTCAATACACATACAGATATATACCCATCAACCCATGACTGTCCCATTGAACCTCTGATGAAGCAACACCTCTGCGAAACGTCAGGTTTTTAAATTTGGCTCTCTGGTACGACACCGAGCCCTCTTTTATTATAGCTTTTACCAAAGTCTTTTTTTACCCTATTGGGTTTTTAATCTGGTCTTTTAAGAAATAAAGTTAACTTTTAACAGTGAGTGGCGGGGTCCAACACCCCGGACTCCGATCCGTTTACCTGCACTGCCTGAGCTTTGAGTCCAGGAGCAAAGACACCGGACCCGGCAGCACCTACCCGAACCAGGACCAGGACCAAAAGACTCCGGGCTACCCTGAAGGACACCGGATCCTCCAAACAACCCACCAAAACCAGGCCCAGGACCGGACCAGGAGAAACCGGACCAGCTCTCTAAGGAGGTAGGATCCCTAACCACCACTGTCTTTATGTTTTTTACTACAGGGTTTAGGACGTGCCAGGGAGCCAAGGGGACATGTCTAACTATAACCACACACTTAGGGCACACATGCACACACATCCTTCCACCTCACTAACCCATGCACCACACAGTTTTAATAATGACAGCCGAAACAGGAGGAGGGACACACACGCGCACACACACACACATATTACCAGAGCACATACACAGACACTCACGGGACCACCCACCGCAGCAACTAGACACATAAGCAAACTCTATTTCAAACTGATACAGGCCACACACCACAAACACATAATAGATACATCCATCAGTACACTCACTCCCCCTACTGGCATGCAGAAGCAAGTACACCGTTTGACCACCTTTATTAAACCTGCAGCGCCTACACCAGATACACAACAGAAATTAACTTCAAACACTACACATTGGCTCAATAACACATTGGACATACTGCAGACACATTACACCTCCTCCATTACATCCATCATTTCCTCCCTACAGACTACAACCCCAGACCATCAAGCTCTACAGATAGCCATCGGCTGGGCCAGTAAGAGATTTTCACATAGACTCCAACAGCAGACCATCCAAACAGCAATAACTACATTAGGATTCACTACAGACAGACATACACCTACCAATTCACTACCCCAACAGATTACAGATACTCAGCACACTTCTGGACATACAAACCCAACACACACACAACAGGAGAGGGGCAATGCTCCTCCTCCCCTCCCTAGGCCTACAGCACCGTATAAACGGTCTTTGTACCTAGGCCCGCTCACTTCCTTAGCCGAGAAAGTGACACGCAATACAGAGATTGGGCCCCTCCCTCTCCCTCTGTCTAGTCCACCCGCTCCCATAGACCCATCCAATAGTGTCACCCCACCAATTACACATTCATCCACCTTGACTCCACACCAGCAGACCCCCAGTGAGGAGGGCTCACTCTCTGACCCCGGGTCCCCAGAACCTATAGTCCCGCCAGTCTCCACACCCATGGAGACCCCCCCTCCTGACCCAGGGAGTTGGGGGCCACGCGGTACTGACACACCCCTACAATCAGATTCAGATATAACCCCGCCAACCTCACCCATTCATACATTTCAGGAGACATCGGCCAAGGATAGGGAGGTGACGGTCCTGATCCATCCCCCACCCCAGTTCAGACCTACAACTCACATAGCCAGACCACACAGGAAAATACTGGACTGGCACTTCAGACCACTTAAGCCCGTGCTAGTGCTGGGAGACTCCAACATTAGCAGAATCCCTCCATACACTAACAACCAAATCCAAATAGACAGTTACCCAGGCGCCAACTTTTTTCATTTTTTAAAAATCTGTCAGAAAGCTCCTATTTCCCTCACCACCACAACCCTTATCCTCTCAATAGGTATCAATAACAAAGACCAACATCCCAAATTGACTTCTATAAAACAGCTTAAAGCGCTACACAGAGCAGCTAAGCGTACATTCCCCAAAGCAGACATTTTCTTTCCGGTCATTAACTTTTCCCCAGCACTAGCACGGACCCAGAAAGACAACTTACAGGTCATCAATAACACAATCAGGACCCACCTCCCTTCCTTGGCCGAGATACCACAGGACCAGTTCACTACTGGACCTGACAACATTCACTGGACACCCACTACAGCTACACTCATCTTCCAACATTGGTGCAATATTCTAAATATATTACCATAGTAGTTTCAGACCGGACCCCCCAGACATGACTGACAACACATGGACAACACTCCCATACAACAATACACTCATCCATCCACAAGGTGGCATCCAAACACCGGACCACACACACGCACTTCCCCCTCTCTCTGGGTTCCTCCGTTCCTGTTTAAAGGTCCACCCACCTCTTATTCTAACCCTAACCTCCTTTTTTTATCCTAACCCTTACTCTATCCTTTATCCTAACCCTAACCCCTTATCCTAACCCTAACCCTTTTTCCTAACCCTAACCCTTACCTCATTTCCCTAACCCTAACCCTTACTACCACCCCCCCCTCCTTCCTATCCTAACCCTAACCCCCCTCCCCTTAACCCCACCCTCACCCTTTTTCCTAAACCTAACCTGTACCCTCTTTCCTAACTCTAACCCTAACCTCTTATCCTAACCCTAGCCCCTTATCCTAACCCTAATCCTAACCCAGGGGACGGAGAGAGGACGGGGGGGTCATTGGGTGGACTGGCGGAAGACAACCGAACCGAGGGGTCCTAACTTACTCTTCTTTCCCCTCCGTTACCAGAGGATGCAGCCCTGGCCCCCACACAATTTTCTCCCTCCAGAGGAGTTCCACGTGCTAAGAAGAAAGCCTTACCAACAGGACAATAAATTACCTCAATAAATTAAAATCCTATACAAACAATGTTCTTTTGTTTTCACTAATTTCCTGCTGATGGTCCTCCCCAGCGCAGCTTACGCTTCTGACCCACATCTAAGAGGGCAGGGTGTATTTGGGATTCCCTTTTTGTTTGGTGTATTATTTATTCATGATCTAAACTTATTTTTCATCATTTCTGTTATTTTATTATTATTATTATTATTTCTCTTATTTGTATATATTTGGTTGTTTTGGAGTTTGACAGGGGTGTGTGTGTATACATATACATATATACTTTTCTTTGGGCTACATAATGATTACAATCCCTTCCTACCCAACTTCACAGCATATATTTAGTGGAAAGTTATTTGTCTTTTAAACTCAAAATGAGATCTATGACTACCCTGTCCCCTATACACACACACTCTCTCTCCTCAAATTTAGTCCCTTCTGTTCTTTCCCCCCCCCCCCCCCTTTTTTTCTTCTCACTCTTTGTCAGTCTATATCAGTTCCTTTATGTCCTTGTCTTATATATATATATAGAATTATATATTTATTTTTTTATATATATTTTTTTATTTATGTTTGCTGTCTCTAATCCTTTCTGATTCTTTTCAACTGCATGGTTTGGTTAAAAGTGTGGATTTGTGCCTGTTTTAATAATATTCCTTTTATCCTGCATGTTGTGGTTTTATTTCTCTTCCACCCCCCTCTCCCCTTTTCTCATTTTCTCTCCCCCCCCCCCTCTCCCCTTTCCTTGACACACATTCATACGTCCACCACATACATAGAATTAGTTAGCACACAGACAGCTTTATGTACGTATTTATATAATTTCTTTGTTTATTTATTCATTATTTCTTTAAACTAGCACTTATTTAACCCTTTTCTCCCGCTCTGGCGTCATATCTTGCTGCAGCGAGGCTGCGCTGGGGAGGACCCATCCACAGGTATTTGCTGACCTCTACTGGTTATTTCCCATCCCACATCATTGCCCCACTCCTCCCCCGCACGGGGACGCCGTTTCCCCTGGGGCCCGGTTTCAAGACGGGGACTGAGCCCTCCCACTGATTCTCCAACACAACACCAGGGGGAACAAACAGATCCCCCTCTCACACAAGCAGTTCTTTTACAGGAGGAGCACATTTTAGGGGGGATTTCCTGGATCCGTAGGCCAGTGCCTTTAAGGGCCAACTTGGCACACTCTTTAAGTCTAACCCTAACCCTAAAACCTAACCCTGCCAGAGCCACGGGCCGGGGCATCCCTCCTTCTCCTTCTTTCTCTCTCTCTCTCCCTCCTTTCTCTCCCTTACACTCCTCAAACGGATCTAAAGAGTCCGACTCCAGGAATAACAGATAGTTAAGCATATGAGGTTGTCTAGACTTATTAATTATCTGGTTATAGTGACAATTTGTATATATTTTTTTATATGAAACCAAAGAAAGTTTAAGAATACCCTCTAAGGGCAGGGGTCGACCGAATTCGGACTTCCTGAAAAAACGTTGGACCGACCGGGTCTCGAACCCGCGGCTCTTGGGCGAGGGGCGGACGCTCTACCTGCTGCGCCATCCTTTATTTACATTTCACATAGCCACCTCATGTACGGTACCTACATCAGTTTCCCCTTTACTCCAGTCCCCTTTGAACCATACTCAATCGATTCTTTATTTCACTAATCATCAATTTTATCCACCTGTTGAATCAATTACACTCAACAGCTCCCATTGGAGGACCGGGAGGTTGGGGAGGAGCCTTCCCCCTCTCCTGTCAATACACATACAGATATATACCCATCAACCCATGACTGTCCCATTGAACCTCTGATGAAGCAACACCTCTGCGAAACGTCAGGTTTTTAAATTTGGCTCTCTGGTACGACACCGAGCCCTCTTTTATTATAGCTTTTACCAAAGTCTTTTTTTACCCTATTGGGTTTTTAATCTGGTCTTTTAAGAAATAAAGTTAACTTTTAACAGTGAGTGGCGGGGTCCAACACCCCGGACTCCGATCCGTTTACCTGCACTGCCTGAGCTTTGAGTCCAGGAGCAAAGACACCGGACCCGGCAGCACCTACCCGAACCAGGACCAGGACCAAAAGACTCCGGGCTACCCTGAAGGACACCGGATCCTCCAAACAACCCACCAAAACCAGGCCCAGGACCGGACCAGGAGAAACCGGACCAGCTCTCTAAGGAGGTAGGATCCCTAACCACCACTGTCTTTATGTTTTTTACTACAGGGTTTAGGACGTGCCAGGGAGCCAAGGGGACATGTCTAACTATAACCACACACTTAGGGCACACATGCACACACATCCTTCCACCTCACTAACCCATGCACCACACAGTTTTAATAATGACAGCCGAAACAGGAGGAGGGACACACACGCGCACACACACACACATATTACCAGAGCACATACACAGACACTCACGGGACCACCCACCGCAGCAACTAGACACATAAGCAAACTCTATTTCAAACTGATACAGGCCACACACCACAAACACATAATAGATACATCCATCAGTACACTCACTCCCCCTACTGGCATGCAGAAGCAAGTACACCGTTTGACCACCTTTATTAAACCTGCAGCGCCTACACCAGATACACAACAGAAATTAACTTCAAACACTACACATTGGCTCAATAACACATTGGACATACTGCAGACACATTACACCTCCTCCATTACATCCATCATTTCCTCCCTACAGACTACAACCCCAGACCATCAAGCTCTACAGATAGCCATCGGCTGGGCCAGTAAGAGATTTTCACATAGACTCCAACAGCAGACCATCCAAACAGCAATAACTACATTAGGATTCACTACAGACAGACATACACCTACCAATTCACTACCCCAACAGATTACAGATACTCAGCACACTTCTGGACATACAAACCCAACACACACACAACAGGAGAGGGGCAATGCTCCTCCTCCCCTCCCTAGGCCTACAGCACCGTATAAACGGTCTTTGTACCTAGGCCCGCTCACTTCCTTAGCCGAGAAAGTGACACGCAATACAGAGATTGGGCCCCTCCCTCTCCCTCTGTCTAGTCCACCCGCTCCCATAGACCCATCCAATAGTGTCACCCCACCAATTACACATTCATCCACCTTGACTCCACACCAGCAGACCCCCAGTGAGGAGGGCTCACTCTCTGACCCCGGGTCCCCAGAACCTATAGTCCCGCCAGTCTCCACACCCATGGAGACCCCCCCTCCTGACCCAGGGAGTTGGGGGCCACGCGGTACTGACACACCCCTACAATCAGATTCAGATATAACCCCGCCAACCTCACCCATTCATACATTTCAGGAGACATCGGCCAAGGATAGGGAGGTGACGGTCCTGATCCATCCCCCACCCCAGTTCAGACCTACAACTCACATAGCCAGACCACACAGGAAAATACTGGACTGGCACTTCAGACCACTTAAGCCCGTGCTAGTGCTGGGAGACTCCAACATTAGCAGAATCCCTCCATACACTAACAACCAAATCCAAATAGACAGTTACCCAGGCGCCAACTTTTTTCATTTTTTAAAAATCTGTCAGAAAGCTCCTATTTCCCTCACCACCACAACCCTTATCCTCTCAATAGGTATCAATAACAAAGACCAACATCCCAAATTGACTTCTATAAAACAGCTTAAAGCGCTACACAGAGCAGCTAAGCGTACATTCCCCAAAGCAGACATTTTCTTTCCGGTCATTAACTTTTCCCCAGCACTAGCACGGACCCAGAAAGACAACTTACAGGTCATCAATAACACAATCAGGACCCACCTCCCTTCCTTGGCCGAGATACCACAGGACCAGTTCACTACTGGACCTGACAACATTCACTGGACACCCACTACAGCTACACTCATCTTCCAACATTGGTGCAATATTCTAAATATATTACCATAGTAGTTTCAGACCGGACCCCCCAGACATGACTGACAACACATGGACAACACTCCCATACAACAATACACTCATCCATCCACAAGGTGGCATCCAAACACCGGACCACACACACGCACTTCCCCCTCTCTCTGGGTTCCTCCGTTCCTGTTTAAAGGTCCACCCACCTCTTATTCTAACCCTAACCTCCTTTTTTTATCCTAACCCTTACTCTATCCTTTATCCTAACCCTAACCCCTTATCCTAACCCTAACCCTTTTTCCTAACCCTAACCCTTACCTCATTTCCCTAACCCTAACCCTTACTACCACCCCCCCCTCCTTCCTATCCTAACCCTAACCCCCCTCCCCTTAACCCCACCCTCACCCTTTTTCCTAAACCTAACCTGTACCCTCTTTCCTAACTCTAACCCTAACCTCTTATCCTAACCCTAGCCCCTTATCCTAACCCTAATCCTAACCCAGGGGACGGAGAGAGGACGGGGGGGTCATTGGGTGGACTGGCGGAAGACAACCGAACCGAGGGGTCCTAACTTACTCTTCTTTCCCCTCCGTTACCAGAGGATGCAGCCCTGGCCCCCACACAATTTTCTCCCTCCAGAGGAGTTCCACGTGCTAAGAAGAAAGCCTTACCAACAGGACAATAAATTACCTCAATAAATTAAAATCCTATACAAACAATGTTCTTTTGTTTTCACTAATTTCCTGCTGATGGTCCTCCCCAGCGCAGCTTACGCTTCTGACCCACATCTAAGAGGGCAGGGTGTATTTGGGATTCCCTTTTTGTTTGGTGTATTATTTATTCATGATCTAAACTTATTTTTCATCATTTCTGTTATTTTATTATTATTATTATTATTTCTCTTATTTGTATATATTTGGTTGTTTTGGAGTTTGACAGGGGTGTGTGTGTATACATATACATATATACTTTTCTTTGGGCTACATAATGATTACAATCCCTTCCTACCCAACTTCACAGCATATATTTAGTGGAAAGTTATTTGTCTTTTAAACTCAAAATGAGATCTATGACTACCCTGTCCCCTATACACACACACTCTCTCTCCTCAAATTTAGTCCCTTCTGTTCTTTCCCCCCCCCCCCCTTTTTTTCTTCTCACTCTTTGTCAGTCTATATCAGTTCCTTTATGTCCTTGTCTTATATATATATATAGAATTATATATTTATTTTTTTATATATATTTTTTTATTTATGTTTGCTGTCTCTAATCCTTTCTGATTCTTTTCAACTGCATGGTTTGGTTAAAAGTGTGGATTTGTGCCTGTTTTAATAATATTCCTTTTATCCTGCATGTTGTGGTTTTATTTCTCTTCCACCCCCCTCTCCCCTTTTCTCATTTTCTCTCCCCCCCCCCCTCTCCCCTTTCCTTGACACACATTCATACGTCCACCACATACATAGAATTAGTTAGCACACAGACAGCTTTATGTACGTATTTATATAATTTCTTTGTTTATTTATTCATTATTTCTTTAAACTAGCACTTATTTAACCCTTTTCTCCCGCTCTGGCGTCATATCTTGCTGCAGCGAGGCTGCGCTGGGGAGGACCCATCCACAGGTATTTGCTGACCTCTACTGGTTATTTCCCATCCCACATCATTGCCCCACTCCTCCCCCGCACGGGGACGCCGTTTCCCCTGGGGCCCGGTTTCAAGACGGGGACTGAGCCCTCCCACTGATTCTCCAACACAACACCAGGGGGAACAAACAGATCCCCCTCTCACACAAGCAGTTCTTTTACAGGAGGAGCACATTTTAGGGGGGATTTCCTGGATCCGTAGGCCAGTGCCTTTAAGGGCCAACTTGGCACACTCTTTAAGTCTAACCCTAACCCTAAAACCTAACCCTGCCAGAGCCACGGGCCGGGGCATCCCTCCTTCTCCTTCTTTCTCTCTCTCTCTCCCTCCTTTCTCTCCCTTACACTCCTCAAACGGATCTAAAGAGTCCGACTCCAGGAATAACAGATAGTTAAGCATATGAGGTTGTCTAGACTTATTAATTATCTGGTTATAGTGACAATTTGTATATATTTTTTTATATGAAACCAAAGAAAGTTTAAGAATACCCTCTAAGGGCAGGGGTCGACCGAATTCGGACTTCCTGAAAAAACGTTGGACCGACCGGGTCTCGAACCCGCGGCTCTTGGGCGAGGGGCGGACGCTCTACCTGCTGCGCCATCCTTTATTTACATTTCACATAGCCACCTCATGTACGGTACCTACATCAGTTTCCCCTTTACTCCAGTCCCCTTTGAACCATACTCAATCGATTCTTTATTTCACTAATCATCAATTTTATCCACCTGTTGAATCAATTACACTCAACAGCTCCCATTGGAGGACCGGGAGGTTGGGGAGGAGCCTTCCCCCTCTCCTGTCAATACACATACAGATATATACCCATCAACCCATGACTGTCCCATTGAACCTCTGATGAAGCAACACCTCTGCGAAACGTCAGGTTTTTAAATTTGGCTCTCTGGTACGACACCGAGCCCTCTTTTATTATAGCTTTTACCAAAGTCTTTTTTTACCCTATTGGGTTTTTAATCTGGTCTTTTAAGAAATAAAGTTAACTTTTAACAGTGAGTGGCGGGGTCCAACACCCCGGACTCCGATCCGTTTACCTGCACTGCCTGAGCTTTGAGTCCAGGAGCAAAGACACCGGACCCGGCAGCACCTACCCGAACCAGGACCAGGACCAAAAGACTCCGGGCTACCCTGAAGGACACCGGATCCTCCAAACAACCCACCAAAACCAGGCCCAGGACCGGACCAGGAGAAACCGGACCAGCTCTCTAAGGAGGTAGGATCCCTAACCACCACTGTCTTTATGTTTTTTACTACAGGGTTTAGGACGTGCCAGGGAGCCAAGGGGACATGTCTAACTATAACCACACACTTAGGGCACACATGCACACACATCCTTCCACCTCACTAACCCATGCACCACACAGTTTTAATAATGACAGCCGAAACAGGAGGAGGGACACACACGCGCACACACACACACATATTACCAGAGCACATACACAGACACTCACGGGACCACCCACCGCAGCAACTAGACACATAAGCAAACTCTATTTCAAACTGATACAGGCCACACACCACAAACACATAATAGATACATCCATCAGTACACTCACTCCCCCTACTGGCATGCAGAAGCAAGTACACCGTTTGACCACCTTTATTAAACCTGCAGCGCCTACACCAGATACACAACAGAAATTAACTTCAAACACTACACATTGGCTCAATAACACATTGGACATACTGCAGACACATTACACCTCCTCCATTACATCCATCATTTCCTCCCTACAGACTACAACCCCAGACCATCAAGCTCTACAGATAGCCATCGGCTGGGCCAGTAAGAGATTTTCACATAGACTCCAACAGCAGACCATCCAAACAGCAATAACTACATTAGGATTCACTACAGACAGACATACACCTACCAATTCACTACCCCAACAGATTACAGATACTCAGCACACTTCTGGACATACAAACCCAACACACACACAACAGGAGAGGGGCAATGCTCCTCCTCCCCTCCCTAGGCCTACAGCACCGTATAAACGGTCTTTGTACCTAGGCCCGCTCACTTCCTTAGCCGAGAAAGTGACACGCAATACAGAGATTGGGCCCCTCCCTCTCCCTCTGTCTAGTCCACCCGCTCCCATAGACCCATCCAATAGTGTCACCCCACCAATTACACATTCATCCACCTTGACTCCACACCAGCAGACCCCCAGTGAGGAGGGCTCACTCTCTGACCCCGGGTCCCCAGAACCTATAGTCCCGCCAGTCTCCACACCCATGGAGACCCCCCCTCCTGACCCAGGGAGTTGGGGGCCACGCGGTACTGACACACCCCTACAATCAGATTCAGATATAACCCCGCCAACCTCACCCATTCATACATTTCAGGAGACATCGGCCAAGGATAGGGAGGTGACGGTCCTGATCCATCCCCCACCCCAGTTCAGACCTACAACTCACATAGCCAGACCACACAGGAAAATACTGGACTGGCACTTCAGACCACTTAAGCCCGTGCTAGTGCTGGGAGACTCCAACATTAGCAGAATCCCTCCATACACTAACAACCAAATCCAAATAGACAGTTACCCAGGCGCCAACTTTTTTCATTTTTTAAAAATCTGTCAGAAAGCTCCTATTTCCCTCACCACCACAACCCTTATCCTCTCAATAGGTATCAATAACAAAGACCAACATCCCAAATTGACTTCTATAAAACAGCTTAAAGCGCTACACAGAGCAGCTAAGCGTACATTCCCCAAAGCAGACATTTTCTTTCCGGTCATTAACTTTTCCCCAGCACTAGCACGGACCCAGAAAGACAACTTACAGGTCATCAATAACACAATCAGGACCCACCTCCCTTCCTTGGCCGAGATACCACAGGACCAGTTCACTACTGGACCTGACAACATTCACTGGACACCCACTACAGCTACACTCATCTTCCAACATTGGTGCAATATTCTAAATATATTACCATAGTAGTTTCAGACCGGACCCCCCAGACATGACTGACAACACATGGACAACACTCCCATACAACAATACACTCATCCATCCACAAGGTGGCATCCAAACACCGGACCACACACACGCACTTCCCCCTCTCTCTGGGTTCCTCCGTTCCTGTTTAAAGGTCCACCCACCTCTTATTCTAACCCTAACCTCCTTTTTTTATCCTAACCCTTACTCTATCCTTTATCCTAACCCTAACCCCTTATCCTAACCCTAACCCTTTTTCCTAACCCTAACCCTTACCTCATTTCCCTAACCCTAACCCTTACTACCACCCCCCCCTCCTTCCTATCCTAACCCTAACCCCCCTCCCCTTAACCCCACCCTCACCCTTTTTCCTAAACCTAACCTGTACCCTCTTTCCTAACTCTAACCCTAACCTCTTATCCTAACCCTAGCCCCTTATCCTAACCCTAATCCTAACCCAGGGGACGGAGAGAGGACGGGGGGGTCATTGGGTGGACTGGCGGAAGACAACCGAACCGAGGGGTCCTAACTTACTCTTCTTTCCCCTCCGTTACCAGAGGATGCAGCCCTGGCCCCCACACAATTTTCTCCCTCCAGAGGAGTTCCACGTGCTAAGAAGAAAGCCTTACCAACAGGACAATAAATTACCTCAATAAATTAAAATCCTATACAAACAATGTTCTTTTGTTTTCACTAATTTCCTGCTGATGGTCCTCCCCAGCGCAGCTTACGCTTCTGACCCACATCTAAGAGGGCAGGGTGTATTTGGGATTCCCTTTTTGTTTGGTGTATTATTTATTCATGATCTAAACTTATTTTTCATCATTTCTGTTATTTTATTATTATTATTATTATTTCTCTTATTTGTATATATTTGGTTGTTTTGGAGTTTGACAGGGGTGTGTGTGTATACATATACATATATACTTTTCTTTGGGCTACATAATGATTACAATCCCTTCCTACCCAACTTCACAGCATATATTTAGTGGAAAGTTATTTGTCTTTTAAACTCAAAATGAGATCTATGACTACCCTGTCCCCTATACACACACACTCTCTCTCCTCAAATTTAGTCCCTTCTGTTCTTTCCCCCCCCCCCCCCTTTTTTTCTTCTCACTCTTTGTCAGTCTATATCAGTTCCTTTATGTCCTTGTCTTATATATATATATATAATTATATATTTATTTTTTTATATATATTTTTTTATTTATGTTTGCTGTCTCTAATCCTTTCTGATTCTTTTCAACTGCATGGTTTGGTTAAAAGTGTGGATTTGTGCCTGTTTTAATAATATTCCTTTTATCCTGCATGTTGTGGTTTTATTTCTCTTCCACCCCCCTCTCCCCTTTTCTCATTTTCTCTCCCCCCCCCCCCTCTCCCCTTTCCTTGACACACATTCATACGTCCACCACATACATAGAATTAGTTAGCACACAGACAGCTTTATGTACGTATTTATATAATTTCTTTGTTTATTTATTCATTATTTCTTTAAACTAGCACTTATTTAACCCTTTTCTCCCGCTCTGGCGTCATATCTTGCTGCAGCGAGGCTGCGCTGGGGAGGACCCATCCACAGGTATTTGCTGACCTCTACTGGTTATTTCCCATCCCACATCATTGCCCCACTCCTCCCCCGCACGGGGACGCCGTTTCCCCTGGGGCCCGGTTTCAAGACGGGGACTGAGCCCTCCCACTGATTCTCCAACACAACACCAGGGGGAACAAACAGATCCCCCTCTCACACAAGCAGTTCTTTTACAGGAGGAGCACATTTTAGGGGGGATTTCCTGGATCCGTAGGCCAGTGCCTTTAAGGGCCAACTTGGCACACTCTTTAAGTCTAACCCTAACCCTAAAACCTAACCCTAACCCTAACCCTAACCCTAACCCTAACCCTAACCCTAACCCTAACCCTAACCCTAACCCTAACCCTAACCCTAACCCTAACCCTAACCCTAACCCTAACCCTAACCCTAACCCTAAACCCTAACCCTAACCCCTAACCCTAACCCTAACCCTAACCCTAACCCTAAACCCTAACCCTAATTAGGGGAAACCCTAACTTCCATGTATGCTTTCCGAAAGTCGTAGAGCGACGGGACCAAGACCAAAACGCGTTTCGGGAGCCCCGTAAACAGAATAACACGACTTGCCGAATCTGGAATTATGGAAGCGATTTTTTTTCTCGGACCCTAAAAAATTTAAAGACCCCAAACCTGCACCATTGTGTTCGGCCTATTTTTCCGGACGTAGCGAGCTACTTTTTAGCTATTTTTAAAAATTGCAATTTTAGCCTCCAACCACCAGGTGGCGCAGTAAATAATAGATGTAATTATGGAATCGAATTATGGAATCATTCCAATTTTGGATTTATTTAATGACTTTTTAAAAATAGATGTAATTATGGAATCATTCCAATTTTGTATCTATTTAATGCTAGCATGATAATGCTAGCATGCTAATGCTAAATTCCACATTTACATCTACATTCCAAATTCCACATTCCACATTTACATCTATATTCCACATTCCACATTTGTATCTATATAGTGAATTCCACAATTCCACATTTGTATCTATATAGTGAATTCCACATTTGTATCTATATAGTGAATTCCACATTCCACATTTGTATCTATATTCCACATTCCACATTTGTATCTATATAGTGAATTCCACAATTCCACATTTGTATCTATATAGTGAATTCCACATTCCACATTTGTATCTATATTCCACATTCCACATTTGTATCTATATTCCACATTCCACATTTGTATCTATATAGTGAATTCCACAATTCCACATTTGTATCTATATTCCACATTCCACATTTGTATCTATATAGTGCATTCCACAATTCCACATTTGTATCTATATTCCAAATTCCACATTCCACATTTGTATCTATATTCCACATTCCACATTTGTATCTATATTCACACATTCCACATTTGTATCTATATAGTGAATTCCACAATTCCACATTTGTATCTATATTCCAAATTCCACATTCCACATTTGTATCTATATTCCACATTCCACATTTGTATCTATATAGTGCATTCCACAATTCCACATTTGTATCTATATTCCAAATTCCACATTCCACATTTGTATCTATATTCCACATTCCACATTTGTATCTATATTCACACATTCCACATTTGTATCTATATAGTGAATTCCACAATTCCACATTTGTATCTATATTCCAAATTCCACATTCCACATTTGTATCTATATTCCACATTCCACATTTGTATCTATATAGTGCATTCCACAATTCCACATTTGTATCTATATTCCAAATTCCACATTCCACATTTGTATCTATATTCCACATTCCACATTTGTATCTATATTCACACATTCCACATTTGTATCTATATAGTGAATTCCACAATTCCACATTTGTATCTATATTCCAAATTCCACATTCCACATTTGTATCTATATTCCACATTCCACATTTGTATCTATATAGTGCATTCCACAATTCCACATTTGTATCTATATAGTGAATTCCACATTCCACATTTACATCTATATTCCAAATTCCAAATTCCAATTACATATTCCATATTCCAACTCCATATTCATAATTACACCTTCATGGTGCTCAAAGCGCTTCACATTTGCTTCACAATCACCCATTCACAGTGTCTTGCCCAAGGACACTTTGACATGTGGACTGCCACAGCCGGGACGCGAACCGCCAACCTCTCGGTCCGTAGTAGACCAAGAGGTTGGCGGTTCGCGTCCCGGCTGTGGCAGATTGAGCCGCCGCCTTCTAAAAGCGCCACATAGATGTCCTTGACATATGTAATAGAGCTAGTTGAGACCATTCCACTTATACCTGTCCCAAATCCCTAAACGCTTCCGTTAGCCCAAATTCCAAAACAGAATCCACATTCCACATTTGTATCTATATAGTGAATTCCACAATTCCACATTTGTATCTATATAGTGAATTCCACATTCCACATTTACATCTATATTCCAAATTCCAAATTCCAATTACATATTCCATATTCCAACTCCATATTCATAATTACACCTTCATGGGGCTCAAAGCGCTTCACATTTGCTTCACAATCACCCATTCACAGTGTCTTGCCCAAGGACACTTTGACATGTGGACTGCCACAGCCGGGACGCGAACCGCCAACCTCTCGGTCCGTAGTAGACCAAGAGGTTGGCGGTTCGCGTCCCGGCTGTGGCAGATTGAGCCGCCGCCGTCTAAAAGCGCCACATAGATGTCCTTGACATATGTAATAGAGCTAGTTGAGACCATTCCACTTATACCTGTCCCAAATCCCTAAACGCTTCCGTTAGCCCAAATTCCAAAACAGAATCCACATTCCACATTTGTATCTATATAGTGAATTCCACAATTCCACATTTGTATCTATATAGTGAATTCCACATTCCACATTTACATCTATATTCCAAATTCCAAATTCCAATTACATATTCCATATTCCAACTCCATATTCATAATTACACCTTCATGGTGCTCAAAGCGCTTCACATTTGCTTCACAATCACCCATTCACAGTGTCTTGCCCAAGGACACTTTGACATGTGGACTGCCACAGCCGGGACGCGAACCGCCAACCTCTCGGTCCGTAGTAGACCAAGAGGTTGGCGGTTCGCGTCCCGGCTGTGGCAGATTGAGCCGCCGCCGTCTAAAAGCGTTAGGCAACCGTTGCCATGGCAACCGTTGCTATGGCAACCATTGCTATGGCAAACGTTGCCAATGCAACCGTTGCTATGGCAACCAATGTTATGGCAACCATTGCTATGGCAACCGTTGCCATGGCAACCGTTGCTATGGCAACTGTTGCTGTGGCAACCGTTGCCATGGCAACCAATGGTATGGCAACCGTTGCTATGGCAACCGTTGCCATGGCAACCGTTGCTATGGCAACCAATGTTATGGCAACCATTGCTATGGCAACCGTTGCCATGGCAACCGTTGCTATGGCAACCGTTTCTATGGCAACCGTTGCTATGGCAACCGTTGCTATGGCAACCAATGGTATTGGCAACCAATGGTATTGGCAACCGTTGCTATGGCAACCTAACATGTTAGCATGCTAGTATTAGCATGCTATTATTAGCATATTAGCATTAACATGCTAGAATTAGCATGTTAGCATTATCATATTGCATTAGCATGCTAGCATTAGCATGCTAGCATTAGCATGCTAGCATTAGCATGCTTACATTAGCATACTAGCATTAGCATGCTAGCATGTTAGCATGCTAGCATTAGCATGCTAACATTAGCATACTGAATTTAGCATGCTAGCATTAGCATGTTAGCATTAGCATGTTAGCATGTTAGCATGTTAGCATGTTAGCATGTTAGCATGTTAGCATGTTAGCATATTAGCATGTTAGCATGTAAGCATGCTAGCATTAGCATGTTAGAATTAGCATGTTAGCATTAGCATGTTAGCATTAGCATGTTATCATTAGCATGTTAGCATTAGCATGCTATCATTAGCATGTTAGCATTAGCATGCTAGCATTAGCATGCTAGCATTAGCATGCTAGCATTAGCATGCTAGCATTAGCATGCTAGCATTAGCATGCTAGCATTAGCATGCTAGCATTAACTTGCTATGGTACGGTTGATATGGCAACCGTTGCAATGGCAACCGTTGCTATGGCAACTGTCGTCATGGCAACCGTTGCTATGGCAACCGGTGGTATGGCAACCATTGCTATGGCAACCGTTGCCATGGCAACCGTTGCTATGGCAACCAATGGTATGGCAACCGTTGCTATGGCAACCGTTGCTATGGCAACCAATGGTATGGCAACTGTTGTCATGGCAACCGTTGCTATGGCAACCAATGGTATGGCAACCATTACTATGGCAACCGTTGCCATGGCAACCAATGGTATGGCAACCATTACTATGGCAACCGTTGCTATGGCAACCGTTGCTATGGAAACCGTTGCTATGGCAACTGTTGTATTGGCAACCGTTGCTATGGCAACCGTTGCTATGGCAACCAATGTTATGGCAACCGTTGCTATGGCAACCGTTGCCATGGCAACCGTTGCTATGGCAACCAATGTTATGGCAACCATTGCTATGGCAACCGTTGCCATGGCAACCGTTGCTATGGCAACCGTTGCCATGGCAACCGTTGCTATGGCAACCAATGTTATGGCAACCATTGCTATGGCAACCGTTGCCATGGCAACCGTTGCTATGGCAACTGTTGCTATGTCAACGGTTGCTGTGGCAACCGTTGCCATGGCAACCAATGGTATGGCAACCGTTGCTATGGCAACCATTGCCATGGCAACGGTTGCTATGGCAACCTAACATGTTAGCATGCTAGTATTAGCATGCTAGTATTAGCATGCTAGCATTAGCATGTAAGCATTAGCATGCTAGCATGAGCATGCTAGCATTAGCATGCTAGCATTAGAATGCTAGCATTAGCATGCTAACATTAGCATGCTAGCATTAGCATGCTAACATTAGCATACTAAATTAAGCATGCTAGCATTAGCATGTTAGCATTAGCATGTTAGCATGTTAGCATGTTAGCATATTAGCATATTAGCATGTTAGCATGTAAGCATGTTAGCATTAGCATGTTAGCATTAGCATGCTAGCATTAGCATGTTAGCATTAGCATGCTAGCATTAGCATGCTAGCATGCTATGGTACGGTTGATATGGCAACCGTTGTCATGGCAACCGTTGCTATGGCAACCGTTGCTATGGCAACCGTTGCTATGGCAACCGTTGCTATGGCAACCGTTGCTATGGCAACCAATGGTATGGCAACCATTGCTATGGCAACCGTTGCCATGGCAACCGTTGCTATGGCAACCAATGTTATGGCAACCATTGCTATGGCAACCGTTGCCATGGCAACCATTGCTAATGCAACTGTTGCTGTGGCAACCGTTGCCATGGCAACCAATGGTATGGCAACCGTTGCTATGGCAACCGTTGCTATGGTCACCCTTGCCATGGCAACCGTTGCTATGGCAACCGATGTTATGGCAACCATAGCTATGGCAACCGTTGCTATGGCAACCATTGCTATGGCAACCGTTGCTATGGCAACCGTTGCCATGGCAGCCAATGGTATGGCAACCAATGGTATGGCAACCATTGCTATGGCAACGGTTGCCATGGCAACCGTTGCTATGGCAACCTAACATGTTAGCATGCTAGTATTAGCATGTAAGCATTAGCATGATAGCATTAGCATGCTAGCATTAGCATGCTTACATTAGCATTCTAGCATTAGCATGCTAGCATTAGCATGCTAACATTAGCATACTAAATTTAGCATGCTAGCATTAGCATGTTAGCATGTTAGCATGTTAGCATGTTACCATGTTAGCATGTTAGCATGTTAGCATGTTAGCATGTTAGCATGTTAGCATGTTAGCATGTTAGCATGTTAGCATGTTAGCATTAGCATGCTAGAATTAGCATACTAGCATTAGCATGCTAGCATTAGCATGCTAGCATTAGCATGCTAGCATTAGCATGCTAGCATTAGCATGCTAGCATTAGCATGTTAGCATTAGCATGTTAGCATTAGCATGCTAGCATTAGCATGTTAGCATTAGCATGCTATCATTAGCATGCTAGCTTTAGCATGCTAGCATTAGCATGCTAGCATTAACTTGCTATGGTACGGTTGATATGGCAACCGTTACAATGGCAACCGTTGCAATGGCAACCGTTGCTATGGCAACTGTTGTCATGGCAAGGGTTGCTATGGCAACCAATGGTATGGCAACCATTGCTATGGCAACCGTTGCCATGGCAACCGTTGATATGGCAACCAATGGTATGGCAACCATTGCCATGGCAACCGTTGCCATGGCAACCAATGTTATGGCAACCGTTGCCATGGCAACCGTTGATATGGCAACCAATGGTATGGCAACCATTGCCATGGCAACCGTTGCCATGGCAACCAATGTTATGGCAACCATTGCTATGGCAACCGTTGCCATGGCAACCATTGCTATGGCAACCGTTGCCATGGCAACCATTGCTATGGCAACCAATGTTATGGCAACCATTGCTATGGCAACCGTTGCCATGGCAACCGTTGCTATGGCAATCAATGTTATGGCAACCATTGCTATGGCAACCGTTGCTATGGCAACCGTTGCTATGGCAACCGTTGCTATGGCAACCAATGGTATTGGCAACCGTTGCTATGGCAACCTAACATGTTAGCATGCTAGTATTAGCATGCTAGCATTAGCATATTAGCATTAGCATGCTAGCATTAGCATGCTAGCATTAGCACTTTTTCCCTCCAAAATCAAATTTGGTAGTAATAGATACAAATATGGAAGCGGCCCTGCCTTGGAAGAGCAATTTTATTTGGGTCGATTTCACACACTTCCCCTTGACCTAGACTTCTGAAAATTTAGATTTAGTAACATTAAGACCTTAAGTTTACACCCTGAAAATTTCATGTGTATAACTTAAAGGCTTCACGAGTTAGAACAGAATAAAGTACCATAACACTTTTTCCCTCCCAAAAAAAATGTGCTAGTAATAGATACAAATATGGAAGCGGCCCTGCCCTGGAAGAGCAATTTTATTTGGTTCGATTTCACACCCTTCCCCTTGACCTAGACTTCTGAAAATTTAGATTTAGTAACATTAAGACCTTAAGTTTACACCCTGAAAATTTCATGTGTATAACTTAAAGGCTTCACGAGTTAGAACAGAATAAAGTACCATAACACTTTTTCCCTCCAAAAAAAATTTGGTAGTAATAGATACAAATATGGAAGCGGCCCTGCCCTGGAAGAGCAATTTTATTTGGGTCGATTTCACACACTTCCCCTTGACCTAGACTTCTGAAAATTTAGATTTAGTAACATTAAGACCTTATGTTTACACCCTGCAAATTTCATGTGTATAACTTAAAGCCTTCAAGAGTTAGAACAGAATAAAGTACCATAACATTTTTTCCCTCCAAAAAAAAATTTGGTAGTAATAGATACAAATCTGGAAGCGGCCCTGCCCTGGAAGAGCAATTATATTTGGGTCAATTTCACACACTAATCCTTGACCTACACTCCTGAAATTTTATATTCAGTTACTTCTAGACCTTGTGTTTACACCCTGAAAATTTCAAGTGTATAACTTAAAGGCTTCAAGAGTTAGAACAGAATAAAGTACCATAACATTTTTCCCTTCTAAATCAAATTTGGTAGTAATAGATGTAAATCTGGAATTATCGAATGTAAATGTGAAATGAATTCATCACCTAAAGTGCTGATGGAAGGAGGCCAATGAGCAGCCTATTGCCATGGTTACGGTTGCTATGGTTACAGTTGCTATGGTAACCGTTGCCGCCATGGTTACGGTTGCCATGGTTACGGAACAGCGGCAACAAAATCCATTGGGAGTTAAAAAAAAAATAGATAAAACCTTGATTTTCACATATGATGTACACCCCTCTTGGAGCATCGGAGAACAGTTGTCCCTGTATCCCTAGCTCTTTCCGTTTCCATTTTATAGCCTTTTTTATTTTCAGGGGTCAAAAGGTCATATCTGTATAGGAATAGATACAAATCTGGAATTATGGAATGTAAATGTGAATTAATTTCTTAGGTAATAGATGTAAATGTGGAATGAGTTCATACCCTCCCATCCCCTAAAGCGCTGATGGTAGGAAGGATGCCAATGAGCAGCCTACTGCAACCAGTCAGTCAAGCACTACAAGTAGAAGTATGTCCCGTGTCTCTAACCCTCTTTTTTAAGGAGTTGGCTCTGGAACAGCACCACCGAGATGTCCTTGGAATATGTAATAGAGCTAGTTGAGACCTTTCCAATGATATATGCCCCAACTCCCCAAGTGCTTCCGTTCAAGAGATACGCCACTTGAAAAAAATCGAAATCTCAATAGGTTAGCGCCCCCTAGCTCTCGACAGAAAAGGGATAGAAGTTTTTTTCCAAGTGGTTCTAGTAAAGCTCAGCGAGACCTTTCCGTCGATACCAAGCTCGACTTACTGCGACCAAGTATGGCAAAAAAAAGCAGGACGAAAGGGGTAGAGGGCTATAAGTGTTAGAGGCCTTGGAATCAGGGAAAATCCATTGGGGATCAAAAAAAAAAGTTGAGATAAAACCTTGATTTTCACATATGATATACACCCCTCTGGGAGCATTGGAGAACAGGTGTCCCCGTATCCCTAGCTCTTTCCGTTTCCATTTTATAGCCTTTTTATTTTCAGGGGTCAAAAGGTCATCTGTATAGGAATAGATACAAATCTGGAATTTTGGAATGTAAATGTGGAATAAGTTCATAGGTAATAGATGTAAATGTGGAAGAGGCCCTGGCGGCGCAAAGGGTTCAGGGGTCCTGTTTGGCCATGCAATGGAATAGAGAGTTGGATCCACCTCTGACTCAAACCTGGCATCTCACTGAGTAAGAGTGTCGATTTTCACCACTCTGACACAACAGGAAGGGTCCCAAATTTAGCCCTGAAATCAGTAAAGTAGTCGTAATGATAATAGATGTAAATATGGAAGAGGCCCTGAAACCGCAAAGGGTTTGGGGGTCCTGTTTGGCCATGCAATGGAATAGAGAGTTGGATCCACCTCTGACTCAAACCTGGCATCTCACTGAGTAAGAGTGTCGATTTTCACCACTCTGACACAACAGGAAGGGTCCCAAATTTAGCCCTGAAATCAGTAAAGTAGTCGTAATGATAATAGATGTAAATATGGAAGAGGCCCTGAAACCGCAAAGGGTTTGGGGGTCCTGTTTGGCCATGCAATGGAATAGAGAGTTGGTTCCAACTCTGACTCAAACCTGGCATCTCACTGAGTAAGAGTGTCAATTTTCACCACTCTGACACAACAGGAAGGGTCCCAAATTTAGCCCTGAAATCAGTAAAGTAGTCGTAATGAGAATAGATGTAAATATGGAAGAGGCCCTGTCCTGGCAGAGCAATTTTATTTGGGTCGTTTTCACACACTTCCCCTTGACCTAGACTTCTGAAAATTTAGATTTAGTAACATTAAGACCTTATGTTTACACCCTGAAAATTTCATGTGTATAACTTAAGGCCTTCAAGAGTTAGAACAGAATAAAATACCATAACATTTTTTCCCTCCAAAAAAAAATTTGGTAGTAATAGATACAAATCTGGAAGCGGCCCTGCCCTGGAAGAGCAATTTTATTTGGGTCAATTTCACACACTAATCCTTGACCTACACTCCTGAAATTTTACATTCAGTTACTTCTAGACCTTGTGTTTACACCCTGAAAATTTCAAATGTATAACCTAAAGCCTTCAAGAGTTAGAACAGAATAAAGTACGATAACATTTTTCCCTCCAAAATCAAATTTGGTAGTAATAGATGTAAATCTGGAATTATGGAATGTAAGTGTGAAATAAGTTCATACCGTTGCTGTGGCAACCGTTGTCATGGCAACCGTTGCTATGGCAACCGTTGCTATGGCAACCGTTGCTATGGTTACAATTTATATGTCAACCGTTGCCATGGCAATGGGCAATTAGCATGCTAGCATTAGCATGCTAGCATTAGCATGCTAGCATTAGCATGCTAGCATTAGCATGCTAGCATTAGCATGCTAGCATGCTAGCATTAGCATGCTAGCATGTTAGCATGTTAGCATGTTAGCATGTTAGCATGTTAGCATGCTAGCATGTTAGCATGTTAGCATGTTAGCATGTTAGCATGTTCGCATGCTAGCATGTTAGCATGTTAGCATGTTAGTATGTTAGCATGTTAGCATGTTAGCATGTTAGCATGTTAGCATGTTAACATGTTAGCATGTTAGCATTTTAGCATGTTAGCATGTTAGCATGTTAGCATGTTAGCATGTTAGCATGTTAGCATGCTAGCATGTTAGCATGTTAACATGTTAGCATGTTAACATGTTAGCATTAGCATGTTAGCATTAGTATAGTAGCATTAGCATGCTAGCATTAGCATGCTAGCATGTTAGCATGTTAGCATGTTAACATGTTAGTATGTTAACATGTTAGCATGTTAACATGTTAGCATTAGCATGCTAGCATTAGCATTCTAGCATTAGGATGCTAATGCTAGCATGCTGTGCAACCGTTACTGTGGCAACCGTTGCTATGGCAACCGTTGCTGTGGCAAACGTTGCCATGGCTACGGTTGATATGGCAACCATTGCATTGGCAACCGTTGTTATGGTTACGGTTGATATGGCAACCATTGCTATGGCAACCGTTGCCATGGCAACCGTTGCTCTGGCAACCAATGGTATGGCAACCATTGCTATGGCAACCGTTGCCATGTCAACCGTTGCTATGGCAACCAATGGTATGGCAACCGTTGCTATGGCAACCAATGGTATGGTTACCATTACTATGGCAACGGTTGCCATGGCAACGGTTGCTATGGCAACCGTTGCTATGGCAACCAATTGTATGGCAACCGTTGCTATGGCAACCGTTGCTATGGCAACCGTTGCTATGGCAACCGTTGCTATGGCAACCGTTGCTATGGCAACCAATGGTATGGCAACTATTGCTATGGCAACCATTGCTATGGCAACCATTGCTATGGCAACCGTTGCTATGGCAACCAATGGTATGGCAACCGTTGCTATGGCAACCAATGGTATGGCAACCGTTGCTATGGCAACCGTTTCTATGGCAACTGTTGTATTGGCAACCGTTGCTATGGCAACCTAGCAAGCTAATATTAGCATGCTAGCATTAGCATGCTAGCATTAGCATGCTAGCATTAGCATGCTAGCATTAGCATACTAAATTTAGCATGCAAGCATTAGCATGTTAGCATTAGCATGTTAGCATGTTAGTATGTTAGCATGTTAGCATATTAGCATGTTAGCATGTTAGCATGCTAGTATTAGCATGCTAGCATTAGCATGCTAACATTAACAAACTAAATTTAGCATGCTAGCATTAGCATGTTAGCGTTAGCATGTTAGCATGTTAGCATGTTAGCATGTTAGCATGTTAGCATGTTAGCATGTTAGCATGCTAGATTAGCATGCTAGCATTAGCATGTTAGCATTAGCATGTTCGCATTAGCATGTTAGCATTAGCATGTTAGCATTAGCATGTTAGCATTAGCATGTTAGCATTAGCATGTTAGCATTAGCATGTTAGCATTAGCATGTTAGCATTAGCATGCTAGCTTTAGCATGCTAGCATTAGCATGCTAGCATTAACTTGCTATGGTACGGTTGATATGGAAACCGTTGCAATGGCAACCGTTGCTATGGCAACTGTTGTCATGGCAACCATTGCTATGGCAACCGTTGCTATGGCAACCAATGGTATGGCAACCAATGGTATGGCAACCTCTGCTATGGCAACCGTTGCTATGGCAACCAATGGTATGGCAACCGTTGCTATGGCAACCGTTGCCATGGCAACCGTTGCTATGGCAACCAATGTTATGGCAACCATTGCCATGGCAACCATTGCTATGGCAACCGTTGCTATGGCAACCGTTGCTATGGCAACCAATGGTATTGGCAACCGTTGCTATGGCAACCTAACATGTTAGCATGCTAGCATTAGCATATTAGCATTAGCATGTTAGCATTAGCATGCTAGCATTAGCATGCTAGCATTAGCACTTTTTCCCTCCAAAATCAAATTTGGTAGTAATAGATGTAAATATGGAAGAGGCCCTGCCCTGGAAGAGCAATTTTATTTGGGTCGATTTCACACACTTCCCCTTGACCTAGACTTCTGAAAATTTAGATTTAGTAACATTAAGACGTTATGTTTACACCCTGCAAATTTCATGTGTATAACTTAAAGCCTTCAAGAGTTAGAACAGAATAAAGTACCATAACATTTTTTCCCTCCAAAAAAAAATTTGGTAGTAATAGATACAAATATGGAAGCGGCCCTGCCCTGGAAGAGCAATTTTATTTGGTAGTAATAGATACAAATCTGGAAGCGGCCCTGCCCTGGAAGAGCAATTTTATTTGGTTCGATTTCACACACTTCCCCTTGACCTAGACTTCTGAAAATTTAGATTTAGTAACATTAAGACCTTATGTTTACACCCTGCAAATTTCATGTGTATAACTTAAAGCCTTCAAGAGTTAGAACAGAATAAAATACCATAACATTTTTTCCCTCCAAAAAAAAATTTGGTAGTAATAGATACAAATCTGGAAGCGGCCCTGCCCTGGAAGAGCAATTATATTTGGGTCAATTTCACACACTAATCCTTGACCTACACTCCTGAAATTTTACATTCAGTTACGTCTAGACCTTGTGTTTACACCCTGAAAATTTCAAATGTATAACTTAAAGCCTTCAAGAGTTAGAACAGAATAAAGTACCATAACATTTTTCCCTTCTAAATCAAATTTGGTAGTAATAGATGTAAATCTGGAATTATCGAATGTAAATGTGAAATGAGTTCATCACCTAAAGTGCTGATGGAAGGAGGCCAATGAGCAGCCTATTGCCATGGTTACGGTTGCTATGGTTACAGTTGCTATGGTAACCGTTGCCGCCATGGTTACGGTTGCCATGGTTACGGAACAGCGGCAACAAAATCCATTGGGAGTTAAAAAAAAAATAGATAAAACCTTGATTTTCACATATGATGTACACCCCTCTTGGAGCATCGGAGAACAGTTGTCCCTGTATCTCTAGCTCTTTCCGTTTCCATTTTATAGCCTTTTTTATTTTCAGGGGTCAAAAGGTCATATCTGTATAGGAATAGATACAAATCTGGAATTATGGAATGTAAATGTGAATTAATTTCTTAGGTAATAGATGTAAATGTGGAATGAGTTCATACCCTCCCATCCCCTAAAGCGCTGATGGTAGGAAGGATGCCAATGAGCAGCCTACTGCAACCAGTCAGTCAAGCACTACAAGTAGAAGTATGTCCCGTGTCTCTAACCCTCTTTTTTAAGGAGTTGGCTCTGGAACAGCACCACCGAGATGTCCTTGGAATATGTAATAGAGCTAGTTGAGACGTTTCCAATGATATATGCCCCAACTCCCCAAGTGCTTCCGTTCAAGAGATACGCCACTTGAAAAAAATCGAAATCTCAATAGGTTAGCGCCCCCTAGCTCTCGACAGAAAAGGGATAGAAGTTTTTTTCCAAGTGGTTCTAGTAAAGCTCAGCGAGACCTTTCCGTCGATACCAAGCTCGACTTACTGCGACCAAGTATGGCAAAAAAAAGCAGGACGAAAGGGGTAGAGGGCTATAAGTCTTAGAGGCCTTGGAATCAGGGAAAATCCATTGGGGGTCAAAAAAAAAAGTTGAGATAAAACCTTGATTTTCACATATGATATACACCCCTCTGGGAGCATTGGAGAACAGGTGTCCCCGTATCCCTAGCTCTTTCCGTTTCCATTTTATAGCCTTTTTATTTTCAGGGGTCAAAAGGTCATCTGTATAGGAATAGATACAAATCTGGAATTATGGAATGTAAATGTGGAATGAGTTCATAGGTAATAGATGTAAATGTGGAAGAGGCCCTGAAACCGCAAAGGGTTTGGGGGTCCTGTTTGGCCATGCAATGGAATAGAGAGTTGGATCCACCTCTGACTCAAACCTGGCATCTCACTGAGTAAGAGTGTCGATTTTCACCACTCTGACACAACAGGAAGGGTCCCAAATTTAGCCCTGAAATCAGTAAAGTAGTCGTAATGATAATAGATGTAAATATGGAAGAGGCCCTGAAACCGCAAAGGGTTTGGGGGTCCTGTTTGGCCATGCAATGGAATAGAGAGTTGGTTCCACCTCTGACTCAAACCTGGCATCTCACTGAGTAAGAGTGTCAATTTTCACCACTCTGACACAACAGGAAGGGTCCCAAATTCAGCCCTGAAATCAGTAAAGTAGTCGTAATGATAATAGATGTAAATATGGAAGAGGCCCTGTCCTGGCAGAGCAATTTTATTTGGGTCGTTTTCACACACTTCCCCTTGACCTAGACTTCTGAAAATTTAGATTTACTAACATTAAGACCTTATGTTTACACCCTGCAAATTTCAAATGTATAACTTAAAGCCTTCAAGAGTTAGAACAGAATAAAGTACCATAACATTTTTTCCCTCCAAAAAAAAATTTGCTAGTAATAGATACAAATCTGGAAGCGGCCCTGCCCTGGAAGAGCAATTTTATTTGGGTCAATTTCACACACTAATCCTTGACCTACACTCCTGAAATTTTATATTCAGTTACTTCTAGACCTTGTGTTTACACCCTGAAAATTTCAAATGTATAACCTAAAGCCTTCAAGAGTTAGAACAGAATAAAGTACCATAACATTTTTCCCTCCAAAATCAAATTTGGTAGTAATAGATACAAATCTGGAATTATAGAATGTAAATGTGAAATAAGTTCATACCCACCCATCACCTAAAGTGCTAATGGAAGGTGGGAAATGAGCAGCCTATTACAACTAGTTAGTCAAGCACTACAAGTAGAAGTATGTCCCGTGTCTCTAACCCTCTTTTTTAAGGAGTTTGCTCAGGAACAGCGCCACCTAGATGCCCTTGACATATGAAATAGAGCTAGTAGAGACCTTTCCAATGATATATGCCCCAACTCCCCAAGTGCTTCCGTTCACGAGATACACCATTTGAAAGGTGTGAAATTTCAATAGTTTAGCGCCCCCTAGCTCTCGACAGAAAAGGGGTAGAAGTGTTTTTCCAAGTGGGTCGGGTAAAGCTCAGCGATACCTTTCCGTCGATACCAAGCTCGACTTACTACGACCTAGTACGGCCGAGTAATCGGTCACCGAAAACATCAAGAAATCGGGGGATGGGCGCTAAGCGTCCCAGAGGCCTTTAAAAAGGCAAAAAAGGATTTGAGTCCAAAAAAAAAAGTTGAGATAAAACCTTGATTTTCACATATGTTACACAGCACCCTCGGAGCATCCGACGATATTTTTCCCAAGTCCCAACGTGCTTCCGTTAGCCCAAAATCCCACATCGAAAACATAAATCCACCTTCCACATTTGTATCTATTTTTCAAAATCTCCTTCCACATTTGTATCTATTTTTCAAATTCTCCTTCCACATTTGCATCTATATTGCAAATTCCACATTTGTATCTATTTTCCTTCCACATTTGCATCTATATCATTAGAATTAGCATTAGCATGCTAGCATTAGCATGCTAATGCTAGCCCTAATGCATGCTAATCCATCATGTCCAACCGTTTAGGTTGGTTTTAGAACATGTTAGCATTAGCATGCTAGCATTAGCATGCTAATGCTAGCGCTAATGCATGCTAATCCATCATGTCCAAACGTTTAGGTTGGTTTTACAACATGTTAGCATGTTAGCATTAGCATGCTAGCATTAGCATGCTAATGCTAGCCCTAATGCATGCTAATCCATCATGTCCAAACATTTAGGTTGGTTTTAGAACATGTTAGCATGTTAGCATTAGCATGCTAGCATTAGCATGCTAATGCTAGCCCTAATGCATGCTAATCCATCATGTCCAAACGTTTAGGTTGGTTTTAGAACATGTTAGCATTTTAGCATTAGCATGCTAGCATTAGCATTAGCATTAGCACTAGCATTATAGAATGAATTTAGTTAAAATAAAAAATTAACAATATTTTAGATATAAATTTGGAATATTGGAAGATATTAAAATTGAACTTGGAATTATGGAATTTTATACTTTGGCGCCCCCTAGGGGTTCAAAAAATTCATCACACATTCGATTGGAATGCGGAAGGAAGGCAATGGAATGCGGAAGAAAAAGTTGGAAAGGGAAAGTGAAAGTCTTCCGGATTCGTATCTATTAGACGCGATTCTGGAAGATTGAATATGGAATCATGGAATCCCCATTCATTCTCTATGGGAAAACCCTAACCCTAACCCTAACCCTAACCCTAACCCTAACCCTAAACCCTAACCCTAACCCTAACCCTAACCCTAACCCTAACCCTATATACAGAAAGATTAAATATTATATACTAACCAATAAAGAAATATTAATATAAATAAATATATATTATATTATATATAAATATAAAAATAAATATATATATTATAAATAGATGTAAAACATCATATTAAAACATAAAACGGCCTCATAATTATCAAAATACATTAAAAACAAAGAGTTTTCAGTTTCATCCACACCCTAAAAGGTTAATTTGAGTAACAAAGTTTACCGAACACAGAATCTGACCGACTTCATGCACAGCAGAGGGAGACCACGCCCCGAGGTATTAAAAGACAGAACACGGAAGCGGTCTCACTTCGTGTCTGGCGCTGGAGCAGAGAGGATCGTCAAATAGTTTTCTTTATTTTTTATTTCTTTTTGGATCTGAAGAAGGCTTACTTCAGCCGAAACGTCATCCACAATTTTATTTTACTTTCGGTTTTGAACGAACGGCGAATTGCCCATTTATTTTCATACACGAGGCACCTAATATTAAAATAAATATATAAATACCATACCTAATCCATATCTCATTAAAATATAACATTAAACAATAAAAACTAGTGATTAATTATATAACAAAGGCGACCCGGTTTAATAAAACTAAAAATAAAATACAAATTAATTAAAACAAATAGTGCAAAAGTGCAAATACCCATACATACATACACACACCCACACACACACTCACACATACCTTTACACAGCTCTAAAATTTAATAAATAAATAATTTATCATTAAAAACAGTCTAAAATTGGCAAATAAATAAATATAAAAACATAATTTGGCATTAAAACAATCTTAAACTCACACACACATACCTTTACACAGCTCTAAAAGTTAATAAATAAATAATTTATTATTAAAAACTGCCTAAAATTTAATAAATAAATAATTTATTATTAAAAACAGTCCAAAATTGGCAAATAAATAAATATATAAAAACATAATTTGGCATTAAAACAATCTTAAAGATGACAAACATGGAGATGGGTTGGACACTGGTGCAGGGGAGAAAACATCCCAGAAAGAGACAGGATGAATGGCATGGGGGTTCCCGGGCCTGGCCCCGTACTGATCGGGGGATGGACCGTGCATCGGTCCCCTGGGGGGTTTACTCACCTGGGGGACCACTTTTCACTTTACCTAAACATGGAGATGGGTTGGACACTGGTGCAGGGGAGAAAACATCCCAGAAAGAGACAGGATGAATGGCATGGGGGTTCCCGGGCCTGGCCCCGTACTGATCGGGGGATGGACCGTGCATCGGTCCCCTGGGGGGTTTACTCACCTGGGGGACCACTTTTCACTTTACCTAACCCTAACCCTAACCCTAACCCTAACCCTAACCCTATGGCAACGGTTGTCATGGCAACCGTTGCCATGGCAACCAATGGTATGGCAACCGTTGCTATGGCAACCGTTGCTATGGTTACGGTTGATATGGCAACCGTTGCTATGGCAACCAATGGTATGGCAACCAATGGTATGGCAACCATTGCTATGGCCACCGTTGCCATGGCAACGGTTGCCATGGCAACCGTTGCCATGGCAACCGTTGCTATGGTAACTGTTGTCATGGCAACCGTTGCTATGGCAACCAATGGTATGGCAACCTTTGCTATGGCAACCGTTGCTATGGCAACCAATGGTATGGCAACCGTTGCTATGTCAACTGTTGTATTGGCAACCGTTGCTATGGCAACCTAACATGCTAATACTAGCATGCTAGCATTAGCATGTAAGCATTAGCATGCTAGCATTAGCATGCTAGCATTAGCATACTAGCATTAGCATGCTAACATTAGCATACTAAATTTAGCATGTTAGCATTAGCATGTTAGCATGTTAGCATGTTAGCATATTAGCATGTTAGCATGTTAGCATATTAGCATGTTAGCATGTTAGCATTAGCATGCTAGCATTAGCATGCTAACATTAGCATACTAAATTTAGCATGCTAGCATTAGCATGCTAGCATTAGCATGTTAGCATTTTAGCATGTTAGCATGTTAGCATATTAGCATGTTAGCATGTTAGCATTAGCATGCTAGCATTAGCATGCTAGCATTAGCGTGCTAGCATTAGCATGCTAGCATTAGCTATGGTTACGGTTGATATGGCAACCATTGCTATGGCAACGGTTGCCATGGCAACCGTTGCTATGGCAACCAATGGTATGGCAACCATTGCCATGGCAACCGTTGCTATGGCAACCAATGGTATGGCAACCATTGCTATGGCAACGGTTGCCATGGCAACCGTTGCTATGGCAACCGTTGCTATGGCAACCAATGGTATGGCAACCGTTGCCATGGCAACCGTTGCTATGGCAACCATTGCTATGGTTACAGTTTATATGTCAACCGTTGCCATGGCAATCTGCAATTAGCATGCTAGCATTAGCATGCTAGCATTAGCATGTTAGCATTAGCATGCTAACATTAGCATGCAAGCATTAGCATGCTAGCATTAGCTATGGTTACGGTTGATATGGCAACCATTGCTATGGCAACCGTTGCCATGGCAACCGTTGCTATGGCAACCATTGCTATGGTTACAGTTTATATGTCAACCGTTGCCATGGCAATCTGCAATTAGCATGCTAGCATTAGCATGCTAGCATTAGCATGTTAGCATTAGCATGCTAGCATTAGCGTGCTAGCATTAGCATGCTAGCATTAGCTATGGTTACGGTTGATATGGCAACCATTGCTATGGCAACCGTTGCCATGGCAACCGTTGCTATGGCAACCAATGGTATGGCAACCATTGCCATGGCAAACGTTGCTATGGCAACGGTTGCCATGGCAACCAATGGTATGGCAACCGTTGCCATGGCAACCGTTGCTATGGCAACCATTGCTATGGTTACAGTTTATATGTCAACTGTTGCCATGGCAATCTGCAATTAGCATGCTAGCATTAGCATGCTAGCATTAGCATGTTAGCATTAGCATGCTAACATTAGCATGCAAGCATTAGCATGTTAGTATTAGCATGCTGAAATTAGCATGCTAGCAATAGCATGCTAGCATTAGCATGTTAGCATTAGCATGCTAACATTAGCATGCTGACATTAGCATGCTAGCATTAGCATGCAGACATTAGCATGCCAGCATTAGCATGCTAACATTAGCATGCTAGCATGTTAGCATTAGCATGTTAGCATTAGCATGCTAGCATTAGCATGTTAGCATTAGCATGCTAGCATTAGCATAATAGCATTAGGATAATAGCATTAGCATGCTAGCATTAGCTATGGCAACCGTTGCTATGGCAACTGTTGCTATGGCAACGGTTGCCATGGCAACCGTTGCTATGGCAACCAATGGTATGGCAACCATTGCTATTGCAACCGTTGCTATGGCAACCGTTGCTATGGTTACAGTTTATATGTCAACCGTTGCCATGGCAATTGGCAATTAGCATGCTAGCATTAGCATGCTAGCAATAGCATGCTAGCATTAGCATGCTAGCATTAGCATTTTAGCATTAGCATGCTAGCATTAGCATGCTAGCATGTTAGCATGTTAGCATGCTAGCATGTTAGCTAAGGCCATGGTTACGGAACAGCGGCAACAAAATCCATTGGGAGTTAAAAAAAAAATAGATAAAACCTTGATTTTCACATATGATATACACCCCTCTTGGAGCATCGGAGAACAGTTGTCCCCGTATCCCTAGCTCTTTCCGTTTCCATTTTATAGCCTTTTTATTTTCAGGGGTCAAAAGGTCATCTGTATAGGAATAGATACAAATCTGGAATTTTGGAATGTAAATGTGGAATAAGTTCATAGGTAATAGATGTAAATGTGGAATGAGTTCATACCCTCCCATCCCCTAAAGCGCTGATGGTAGGAAGGAGGCCAATGAGCAGACTATTGCAACCAGTCAGTCAAGCACTTCAAGTAAAAGTATGTCCCCTGTCTCTAACCCTCTTTTTTAAGGAGTTTGCTCAGGAACAGTGCCACCTTGACATATGTAATAGAGCTAGTTGCGACCTTTCCGATGATATATGCCCTAACTCCCCAAGTGCTTCCGTTCAAGAGATACACCACTTGAAAGAAGTTGAAATCTCAATAGGTTAGCGCCCCCTAGCTCTCGACATTAAAGGGGTACAAGTGTTTTTCCAAGTGGGTCTAGTAAAGCTCAGCGAGACCTTTCCGTCGATACCAAGCTCGACTTACTACGACCAAGTATGGCCGAGTGATCCAAAAAATTAAGACAACAAGGGTAGAGGGCTATGAGTCCCAGAGGCCTGGCAGCTGGGAAAAATCCATTGGAAGTAAAAAAAATACACTGTCACTCACTGTTACTCACTAAAACTCTCTTAAATGACTTAAAACTAAGAGTAAAGTCGGGAAATATAACTATAACCGGCACACCGATGTGCAACACTCTCTCTCTCTACTCTGATGCAGCGTGTCTGCCCCAGGCCGGTCCCGTGCATGCGCCCAACATGCGCAACGATGCCAACCTTTCACCTTTTACGCATGCATTTCCTGTCCAGAAGGAAATGTAGTTCATGGAATGTGAGGCGTCAATGGATTCAGGAGAATCTCCTCTTTCAAACGCCTACAAACATGGCTGCCTTATCGCTCGCCAGAACAAGATATAGATGAATTAATTGTGCGTATCGGCGATTAAAAATAACTTATATTTCACCACACACACATTAAAGATCATATTTAAAGGTGACTTTTATCACTAAAATACACTTTATATGTACTTTTATGAACATTAGGGTCTTAACTTTGAGCAAAAGTCGTAACAAATTTCCATTGTCCAGATTTATTATATGTTAATAATTAATGAAAAATTACACAATTTTCTCGGCCCACGGGTGGGCCGACCGGGCCTTTCTGGAGGCTTTGTCCTTTGCTCTAATTCTATCAACTTTTGTTCCTGTGTTGGAAAGGAGTTACTGAAGGTGATCAATAGTGTCTATATTCATGGAATCATTGTTAGCAAGGTGTTTTCTTTTGTCAAAAAAATAATAAATTAAGGCGAGACCAAACAATTCTATTTTATCTTTTAGTTTATTCCAGCTTATTCAGTCATAGTAGTAGCTACACTATTTTAGACAATGGGAATAGATTCTGTGAAGCCTGCAGATGTCCATAGATACAAAGAACATCCATATAAACCTTAGGATTGTGGAGCAATTCTTCATTTACTTTGGGTAAGGTTTTTTTTTAGGCGTTTTCTCTGAAAATAGGCTCACGGTGGAAGAGGTTAATCCCGACCCTAACCATTGATCTTAATCCTAACCCTAAAACTGATTTCTACCCCTAAAAACCTAACCCCCTAAACAGGATTACAGAGGGATTTTAATTGGATATTTCAATACTTACCAGTCACCTACTTACAAATAAAGAATTATCATATACTTACCCAACACCATACTTACCTGCTACAAATCATTCATACTTACCTGCCCTAACCCTAAACCTAATTCTGACCCTAATCCAAAAAATAAATAGATCTAAATATTATATATATATATATATATATATATATATATATACAATACTTTTTTAAAAATTTAATTACCAGATAAAAAATTAAAACAAAAAAAATTAAAAACCATAATAATAGTTTGTGCAAAATAAAAAATAATTATTTTTTTGGGGGGGTACAGGTTAAAATCCTTCATACCCCTAAGGATTAAGTTTAATTTAGATTCTCCAGGTGCAGAAATTGACTCACCTTTGACATAGTGGACTGAGACCATGCCCCCGAGGCTTTATTAGGAAGACCAAAGTCGCTTCACTTCGTGTCTCAAGCTGCAAAAAGAAACACCTAGAAAAACCCTATACTTCATTGTTGTTTCAAATCGAATGAGAACCCCATTATTTGTTTTATTATATATTTTTTCTGGATCTGAAGAAGGCAGAAAAACGCCGAAACGTCATCCACAAAGTTTATTTCATTTGAGTTCTTCAGAATAACGGCAGAAGGCTTTTATTTATTTTACATACGGGGCACCTTTTTTAAAAAATTTTTTTTATCATATTAAGAACACAAATATGAACCTATTCCATAGCTATTTACATGTAACATTAAGAAATAAAAAAACTAGTGATTAAAATAGAATAACAAAGGCGACCTGACCCATTAAAGACAGTACGTTACCGAGAGTGCACAAGCACACACACCTACACACATACCCTTCCACAGTACCAATTGGGGACATTTAAAAAATAATAAAAAATATTAATATTACTCTATATATATATATATATATATATATATATATATATATATATATATATATATACATTATAAAATTAAAATAACAAATAATTAATATAACACAATTTAAAAATATTAATATTACTATATACAAATATTTATAAAATTAAAATAAACATAAAACATAATAAAAAAAATGGAATGGACAGTGGTCCAGAGAAAGAGACGTCCCAGGAGAGGACATGATGAGGGGTATGGAGGCTACCGGTCCTGGACTCGAGCTCGTTGGGGGACGGACCGTGCATGTGGTCCCCATGGGGTTTTCACTCCTGGGGAAAACGCTATATTTTACCCCCCCTAACCCATTCATCACACAAACATTAAGGAGCATGGCATGGACAATTTTAAAATATTTGAATATGTGCCAGAGCACACTGGACTCTGCAGGAGAGGCAGAGGGTGGAGAATGATGGATTATGAAACTCAGTACGTGTCATTACAGTGGTCTCAATGAGAAGTTGGGATGACCGACCGCCCACCCTCTGCCTCCATCTTCTGGCACTGTTCAGCCACTGCATCCGGGAAGACCAGAGAGCCCCCTGAAAGAAAAGAAGAAGAGAAGAGAGGGCATTTTTTTAAAAAGATTTACATGAACTGGCTCCTGTATTTTTTTATGAACTTCACCTATGCATGGTTTTATGATTTGAAATTTGATTTTTTAACTTGTTATGAATTGTATAGAGTGTGTTTTATTTTAAAAGGTTTTTATGTGTGTTTTTGGTTTTATTGCACAAAGCACTTTTATGAAAGCACTTTGGACAACACTGGTTGTCTTGTCTTTTATTTATTTTATTTTATTTTATGTATTTATTTATTTTATTAGGAGCTAATATCTTTTTAAAGGCCCACTTTTAATACCTTTTTGGAGGCTTTTTCAGGTTTTTACTGGGACCGTGTAACCCACCTGGACCGTACCTCTTGGTGGAGCGCCTGGCCCTGGCCCTCGGGAGAGTGTTTTCCCTTTTTTTTTTTTACCCTTTGATAGGGGATATTTCATTAAAGTTTTAAAAGGGGCCCCTGTGCCAGTGTAACGTTCTGACACCCCTTCGGGGTGGCAGAACTTCTCTTCTTGAGCCTAACCCTAACCCTACCCCAGTGGATAGAGAGGCTGGGGACAACAACACCTGGGGGGGTTAAATGACCTCCCCCCTGGAACGGGAGAACCTGGTCCTGGCCCTTTCCTCGGCCCCCCAGGGCTGACCACGGGTCTGAGGCGGTCCCCCACGCTTATGGAACTTTAGTAGATACATGCCTAACTCTCCCCAGCGCAGCACAGGCTACCGGGGCCACCAAAGGTGTAACCATGCCTAACCTTTTAACTGGACACATGTGTATATGTAGACCCCCACCTCCTCCTCCAATTTTCCTCAGTTTTTTATGTGTTTTGTTATGTTTTTTATGTGTGTATATGGATATGTTAACTTTTATATGTATTGCATATTTATGGTTTTATTATATATTATTATATTATATGTTTTATGCATGTTAAGAGTGTGGCTTTATGGATTTTATGCATGCCTTGTCATTTTGATGAATGTATTCGGATTTTAAATGACTCATCTTGTAGACACATTCATTTATATACACGCAACATTCACCTTTATTTTAGCTATTTATTGTTATTTCTTTATTTTTACATACAATCTTATACTTATCTAATTATTTCATATGCGTATATATATATATATATATATATATATATATATATATATATATATATATATGTGTGTGTGTGTGTGTGTGTGTGTGTGTGTGTATGTATATATTGCATATAGATATATTTTTTATTGTCTAAACACCAAGCCCCGGTGCCTCCACGCATACATATATAAAACGCTGAGCCTGGGGAGACCGACCCATGGGGGGGCTGCTGTGGACCAGGACCCGGGCGACCCCCCTAGCGGAGACAAGGTACCTAGGGCCCGGCAGAGAGGGAGTCGGATCCGCCCGCTGGGAAACCTGAGTGGGGAGGGAGGGGGAGTGAGGGGGATGTCGGACAGTAGGCCAGTGCCCAAAAATCCAAACAGGACGAATACCAAAACCTAACCCTGACACTAAACTCCAGTTCCAACAGCTACTTCTATCCTCAGTAAAGGAGGCAGGGACTCGCTGTACATACAACACACTGAGCAGAAAATACTGAACAACAACAACTAGCCATGGCTAAAATAAGCTAGGCTAGCGGAATTAGAGAGGAAAGTTGTTCAGACAAACAATACACTCACTGGATGTGACGTCTCTGCTGCTGGGTTTCTGCTTGTACATTTGTACACCATCAGTAGTACAGTAGCAGTACTTGTACACCATCAGTACTACAGTAGAACCAGTTCATGAGTCAAAATCACACACACATATCTCCCCCAAACCGGGCTCGTGCATCTGATTAGCAGTGGAGGTGTACACCCCTCCTGACCCACCTCGTGCCCGCGCCTACATCATCGTGGCCGTGCATCCTGTATAGGACTATGTTTCTCAGACTGAACTGAAGCAAGTGCTCCCTCGTGCCCGCGCCTCCATCCTCGTGCCCGCGTCTGTACAGTGGAACTGCAGGACTCTCTCCTCTGTCAGCTGAAGCAGGTGCCCCCCTCCCCTTCCTCACCCCCCCTCCATCCTTCCTTCCAACATGGCGGACCGTGGCGGATCCTCCGTGGCCGTGCACTGTGTTCTGCTGCTGCTGCTGCACACTGCCCTGCTCAAAGGTACTGCTGACACCTGGCCGTAAAACACACACATAGTCACACTGCCCTGCTCAAAGGTACCACTGACACCTGCCTTTCAAACACACACTCCGTTCGGAACCTTTCTGCGCATGTGTCTCAATGTTTGGGTGCTGTTGGGTTCGTCCGTGGATCCTGTGTTTGTTTTTCTGGAACTGAGACAAAGCAGAGTTCGTACACTCGGTCCGGGGGCCCGGTAGATACCTCCCGGTCCGGGGGCCCGGTAAAGACCTGGCGGTCCGTGGGCCCGGTAAAGACCTGGCGGTCCGGGGCCCGGTAAAGACCTGCCGGTTCGGAAGTCATCACTTTGATCCCAACCGCGTCACCGCTGTGACATGGGTCTGTGGCGGAAACCGGCCTGGGGCTCCGGTTCTCTGGTACCGAATACTATCCAGGAGCTGGGTTCATCCAGCCCTCGTGTGAGCGCTATGATTAGTGTCGTGTTGTTGATGCTGTAAAGACAGCGGTGCGTTCACGTGCAGTTTGCAGCACCGTCATGTGATGTGGACCCAGGGTTCTGTGTAGACCATCAGGGTTCTCGGTAGACCACCAGGGTTCTGTGTAGAGCACCAGAGTTCTGTGTAGACCATCAGGATTCTCTGTAGACCAGCTGTGCGTAGGTTTGGTCGGTTGGTTGAAGGTGGGTTTTTGGGTTGGTGCTGTGGATTCCGTCTGGAGTTGGTGTTAAAAGTGGATTCATCAATGAAAAAAGTGTGCATGCGTGTGTTTGAGTCCGGAAAATAAAGGGTCCGGGTCTGGTGCTGGACCAGTCCTGCTGGTCCTCATGGACCGGGTCTATTTCTGCTGCTGTTCAGTACAAACAAAATATCCTGCAGTTTCTGGTGGAGGTCCGGTCCGGTTTCTGGATTTACCAGAGCATCAAAAGTCTACCCAGTTTAGGGTTAGGGTTAGACTTGGTCTACCCAGTTTAGGGTTAGGATTAGTGTTAGACCTGGTCTACCCAGTTTAGAGTTAGGGTTAGACTTGGTCTACCCAGTTTAGGGTTAGGATTAGTGTTAGACCTGGTCTACCCAGTTTAGAGTTAGACTATGTCCCATCCCTACCCCTAACACTGGCTTTCAAACCTAACACTGGCCTTTACCCCCTAACTCTGGCCTTTACCTCCTAACTCTGGCCTTTACCTCCTAACTCTGGCTTTTACCCCCTAACTCTGGCCTTTACCCCCTAACTCTGGCTTTTACCCCCTAACTCTGGCCTTTACCCCCTAACTCTGGCCTTTACCTCCTAACTCTGGCCTTTACCTCCTAACTCTGGCTTTTACCCCCTAACTCTGGCCTTTACCCCCTAACTCTGGCTTTTACCCCCTAACTCTGGCCTTTACCCCCTAACTCTGGCTTTTACCCCCTAACTCTGGCCTTTACCCCCTAACTCTGGCCTTTACCTCCTAACTCTGGCCTTTACCTCCTAACTCTGGCCTTTACCCCCTAACTCTGGCCTTTACCTCCTAACTCTGGCTTTTACCTCCTAACTCTGGCTTTTACCCCCTAACTCTGGCTTTTACCCCCTAACTCTGGCCTTTACCTCCTAACTCTGGCCTTTACCTCCTAACTCTGGCCTTTACCTCCTAACTCTGGCTTTTACCCCCTAACTCTGGCTTTTACCCCCTAACTCTGGCCTTTACCTCCTAACTCTGGCCTTTACCTCCTAACTCTGGCTTTTACCCCCTAACTCTGGCCTTTACCCCCTAACTCTGGCTTTTACCTCCTAACTCTGGCTTTTACCCCCTGACTCTGGCTTTTACCCCCTAACTCTGGCCTTTACCTCCTAACTCTGGCCTTTACCCCCTAACTCTGGCCTTTACCCCCTAACTCTGGCCTTTACCTCCTAACTCTGGCCTTTACCCCCTAACTCTGGCCTTTACCCCCTAACTCTGGCCTTTACCCCCTAACTCTGGCCTTTACCCCCTAACTCTGGCTTTTACCCCCTAACTCTGGCTTTTACCCCCTAACTCTGGCCTTTACCCCCTAACTCTGGCCTTTACCTCCTAACTCTGGCTTTTACCCCCTGACTCTGGCTTTTACCCCCTAACTCTGGCCTTTACCCCCTAACTCTGGCTTTTACCCTCTAACTCTGGCTTTTACCCCCTAACTCTGGCCTTTACCCCCTAACTCTGGCTTTTACCCCCTAACTCTGGCTTTTACCTCCTAACTCTGGCTTTTACCCCCTAACTCTGGCTTTTACCCCCTAACTCTGGCCTTTACCCCCTAACCCTGGCCTTTACCCCCTAACTCTGGCCTTTACCCCCTAACTTTGGCTTTTACCCCCTAACTCTGGCCTTTACCCCCTAACTCTGGCCTTTACCCCCTAACTCTGGCCTTTACCTCCTAACTCTGGCTTTTACCCCCTGACTCTGGCTTTTACCCCCTCACTCTGGCCTTTACCGCCTAACTCTGGCGTTTACCCCCTAACTCTGGCCTTTACCTCCTAACTCTGGCCTTTACCCCCTAACTCTGGCCTTTACCCCCTAACTCTGGCTTTTACCCCCTAACTCTGGCCTTTACCCCCTAACTCTGGCCTTTACCCCCTAACTCTGGCCTTTACCTCCTAACTCTGGCTTTTACCCCCTGACTCTGGCTTTTACCCCCTAACTCTGGCCTTTACCTCCTAACTCTGGCCTTTACACCCTAACTCTGGCCTTTACCCCCTAACTCTGGCGTTTACCCCCTAACTCTGGCCTTTACCCCCTAACTCTGGCTTTTACCCCCTAACTCTGGCTTTTACCCCCTAACTCTGGCTTTTACCCCTAACATTGGCTTCAAACTTCCCCTTCATACCGAATAGGGTGGTTAGGGTTAGAGATCAAAGGTCAGGGTTAGGAGTCATATGTCAGGGTTAGAGGTAAAAGGTCAGAGTTAGGAGTGAAAGGCCAGGGTTGGGGGTCAAAGGTCAGGGTTAGGATGGGAGTGGGAGATCATTTTACCCAGAATACTGTGTGAACCCGACAAAAACAAAAAGTGACTGAGCAGCGATGACTGAGGACAAACTGACAGGACTAGTCTTATCAGCAGTATCTGCATAAGGAGCCATAAACAACAGCATCTGCAGTGACTCACTCATGTCCTACATTGACCTATGACCTCAGGACAGGGGGATGGTCTAAGGTCAGGGGGTTCCCCTAAAAAAAGGGGAGGAGCTCAGGACAGGGGCTTGGGACTTCATCTATTTCTGTAGTTGTTTTTTCGTAAAGCCCTGTGAGGCACTATTTTAAAATGCAGTATTTATATATGCACCGTTTAGATATGCAGTATTTATATATGCAGTATTTATATATGCAACATTTATATATGCAGTGTTTAGATATGCAGTATTTATATATGCAACATTTATATATGCAGTGTTTATATATGCAGTATTTATACAGTATATGCCGCGTTTAGATATGCAGTGCTTGTATATGCAGTGTTTAGATATGCAGTGCTTGTATATGCAGTGTTTAGATATGCAGTGCTTGTATATGCAGTGTTTAGATATGCAGTGCTTGTATATGCAGTGTTTAGATATGCAGTGCTTGTATATGCAGTGTTTAGATATGCAGTGCTTGTATATGCAGTGTTTAGATATGCAGTGCTTGTATATGCAGTACTTCCATGTTCTTGACTGTTTCAAACATGTTAAATGATTTCTTCTGCACTTTTGAATTAATTCTAACTTCCTTCTTTTTCTTCCCTTACCCACCCTTCCCCCTCACCCTTCAAACCCAGGAGCTGCTCAGCTCCCAGGTAAGACCCCCCAACCTGTATTTAGTACCATGTGTTCATCTGTTTATCTGCTGCCTCACATTAGCTACTGTTAGCTGCTCCTCTACAGTGGTCATATTAGCTACTGTTAGCATCAAAGGCTAACATCTTGTTGTGTTTGCCGTGGTCACTTTAACTCCCATTAACTTGCTGTCGTGTTTGCAGTGGTCAGTCAGAACTTGGTGACAGACAACGTGTCAGTGGTAGAAGGAGAGACGGCAACGATCAGCTGTCGAGTGAAAAACAATGATGACTCGGTGATTCAGCTGTTGAATCCAAACAGACAAACCATCTATTTCAGGGACATGAGGCGTAAGTACTGCCCACTGGGGGAGAGGCATGAGGCGAAAGTAACGCCTACAGGGGCAGGGTCATGAGGCGTGAATACTGCCCCATATGTGTCTTACTCATGTGGGCGTATATAAGTGTGTGTATAAGTGTGTATACAAATATAAGTGTGTATATAAGTATGTGTATAAGTGTGTATATAAATATAAATGTGTGCATATAAGTGTGTATGTAAATATAAATGTGTATAATTCTAAATGTGTGTATATGTGTGTATGTAAATATAAGTGTATATGTAAATATAAGTGTGTACATAAATATACATGTGGGTATATAAATATAAATGTGTGTATATAAGTGTGTATATAAATATCGGTGTGTATATAAATGTAAGTGTGTGCATATTAGTGTGTATATAAGTGTGTATACACATATAAGTGTGTATATAAACATAAGTGTGTATATAAATGTAAGTGTGTGCATATTAGTGTGTATATAAGTGTGTATACAAATATCAGTGTGTATATAAATATAAATGCGTGTTTCCTTCAGCTCTTAAAGACGCTCGATTTCAACTGGTCAACTTCAGCGATAACGAGCTGCGCGTGTCTTTGTCCAACGTGTCCTTGACGGATGAAGGTCGATATGTGTGTCAACTGTACACGGATCCCCCCCAAGAGGCATACGCTGATGTGACTGTGTTAGGTATGTATACACACATACACCAAGAGGCGTATGCTGATGTGACTGTGTTCGATATACATATACACACACACACACCAAGAAGCATACACTGATGTGACTGTTTTAGGTATACACACAAACACCAGGAGGTGTATGCTGATGTGACTGTTAGGTATACACATACCAGTGATGCGTGGGTCGATGTATAAATGACCTGCACCCGACCGTTTTTTTAACTAACCCGCCCGTGCCTCGGACCGCAATGAATGTATTTGAAAAGAACGGACCCGACCCGCATTTCAAAAATGTAATCAATAGTCTTTATGAACATCAAATGACCTTACTCGCATACCTGCAATTATTTCCATGTTAAAATCCGATGTCAGTTGGGTCGGCAACCTTTCCAAAGAGACATTTGAACCTGGTTTCCACAGAAAAGAAAACACTGGGAGCTGCTCATCATCTTTAAAACATTTCAATGAATGTGTCCCAAACCTTACTTTTTTGTTTGTATGTTACTGGAGCTTCCACTCTCATAATTTGACTTTCTCTCTTGCTCCCTCCATACTGTAGGATACTGACAACGTTGTATGTCACCTTCACGGACATTCAGTTAATGAAACATATTTATCAGGTTATTTTAATGTTTATCTCAAACGACGAACGACCCGACCAACCACAACCCAAATATCATTAAAAATATTTTTTAATGACCCATAACTGCAGATAACTGTGGGTGACCGTGGGCACCCACTCACTTCGGGACAGCCCGTGCATCACTGATACACACACACCAAGAGGCATATGCTGATGTAACTGTTAGGCATACACACACACAAACACCAAGAGGTGTTTGCTGATGTGAGTGTGTTAGGTATACACTATGGCATTAACAACTTCAGTTTTTTTTCAAGTCGACTTATCCGTCAATAAATTCAGAGTCGTGTCGACCTGTCATTATTGCGTCATCATATTGTCAGCTGAGGAAATACACAGACCCGCAGCTAAAACAAAAAAACAAACGAAAAAATACCCACATGGGACACACGTCTGTCCAGCAATGAGCAACTTGTATTAAAGATCACTGCAACGTAACAATGTTTACTGACAAGATACAAACATCAACATTTTAACCCCAACAAAACAAAGGCTAATGTTAGCAAACGGTTTTCTGTAAAATTTTGCTGAACAACATAAGTAGGTGAACAAATGTCCACATTTAGTCTGGACCCACGGTTCTAAAACCAGATTGTCCACACGTATGTCACAGGTCCTTACTTTTTATATTAAGTGGAAAAAGTTTAAGACACCACACTGTCAACATCATGTTTGGAAAAAAGGAGCACACATGCGATGTGTGTCTTTCACTCTCTTTTGTTTTGTTAGCCCACCACAACTGTCTTACCTTCAACAGCCATGTATGATTTAGGTCTGACTGTATTTAATTCAATTCAATTCAATTCAATTTTATTTATAAAGCCCTAAATCACAACAAAGTCGTCTCACAGGGATTAACAAAAACACAATCAACTACAGACATACATGAAAAGTCCCAAGCATCCCCTGTCCTTAGACCCTCCCCCTGTCCTTAGACCCTCCCCCTGTCCTTAGACCCTCCTTCTCAGCAGAAAAAACTTCCAAACCCAGTGGGAAAAAGAAGAAATGTTGAGGAGAACCACATTGAAGGACAGATCCACTCCCATGGACGGACAGACTATAGATGAACGTCCATTTATAAATGAATGGGGGGGGGCTGGTCCAGACAGGCAGGGGCGGGGGTCCGGGGTCACAGGTCAGCACAGGCGAGACACTGCAGATCCTGTCATCCATGGCTCCCATGCAGACACTGTCAGGAGAGCCACCAAAGATAGGTTATAAAAATGACAGAAACAGGTGTGAGGGAGAGAAAGAGAAGAAAGAGCTCAGTGTCTGTACTTCCCCCAGCATTCTAACTCCTTGGGCAGCCTAGACTGAACTGTGACTCATACATCATGTATACATGATATATGAGTCACATAATTTTTAACTAACCTGACCATAGTCTTTCTCAAACAGGAATGTTTTCAGCCTAATTTTAAATGTAGAGACTGTGTCGGCGTTTTTAATATTAAAGGGAAGCAGATTCCATAAGACAGGAGCCTGATAACTAAAGGCTCTAGCTCCTACTGTACTTTTAGAAACCCTAGGAACTTTCAATAAACCTGCATTCTGAGAACGAAGGGTTCTATTGGGCTGGTACGGAACCAGATCATCTTTAAGATAAGAGGGGCCCATACCATTAACCCCTGACCCCTAACCCTAACCCATACCATTAATGGTTTTATATGTAAGGAGGAGGATTTTAAATTTAATTCTAAACTCAACTGGTAGCCAGTGAAGGGTTTGGAGCACAGGGGTGATAGGGTTAGGGGTCAGGGGTCAGGGTTTGGAGCACAGGGGTGATAGGGTTAGGTTTCAGGGGTCAGGGTTTGGAGCACAGGGGTGATGTGTTCTCTTCTATTTGATCCTGTTAATAATCTTGCTGCTGCATTTTGAACCAGTTGAAGCTTTTTAGGGAATATTTAGGACACGCTACAAGTAAGGAGTTACAATAATCTAATCGTGATGTAACAAATGCATGAATAAATTTTTCTGCAGTCGTTTTAGACAGAATATTCCTAATTTTGGCTAATGTTGCGCAGGTGAAAGAAGGCTGTTCTACATGTTTGGTTAATGTGCATTTTGAATGAAAGATCTGGATCAAATAAAACTCCTAAATTTTTAACTGTGGCACTGGGTGTTACACTTAAGTTGTCCAGTGTAACTATCTGGTCAGTTAGGGAGTCTCTCGCATTTTTAGGACCAATTATAACGACTTCAGTTTTTTCAGGGTTCAATAAAAGACGCGCCGGGGGGTAGAAAGAATAACATGCGACTTCAAGGTTCAAGGTTCAAGGTTTATTTAGTGTCCCCGAGGGGCAAATTGGGATGCAGCATCATAGGCATTCATTCATACAAAAAACAGGCATGAGAACAATATATACACACAGTAAAAAAGGTAGCAAACAAAAAAAAAAAAAAAAAAAAAAAATCGACTTATCGACTCTTCCAAATTTAAGTCGATTTATGCCACAGGAGTCGACACGTCAACATGTCTGTTAATGCCCTAGTATGCGCACACATACACACCCTAAGTGGCGTACACTGATGTGACTGTGTTAGATATATACACACACACCAAGAGGCGTACACTGATATGACTGTGTTAGGTATACACAAACACACTAAGAGGTGTCCGCTGATGTCACTGTTAGGTATACACACACACATGCACACACAACCAAATTCTGCCTCGTGCAGAAGGGTATGGTTCTGCAGTTGAAGTATCTTTCTGTAGTTCCGGAAAGTTTTATCAAAATCTGTTCAGAACTTTTTCTGTAATCCTGCTGAAAGACAGACAGACAAACAAACAGACAAATAGACTCAAATTAAATACCTCCTTGGCGGAGGAAATAACTCAAAAATGTCTGTGTATATACACGTGTGTGTGTGTGATGTCCCTCTTTTCATGCTGCATATTGGTCTTCAAAGTAGCAGTTTTCGGCTTGCCATGTTCTTAAAAATGTCTACGCACACACTTTCGAAGGTTCACTGAACATGTGACTCATGAATTGTGCCTGTTATGTTGGGTACAGGACTAACTAGTTACTTTGGAGTATAAGGAGTTTTCCAAGATGGGACATTGGTAAGAATGCCAGGTGTTTGAAGAGGAGACAAGGGGTTTGGATTATGAGTGCTTATTATAGTCGGTGGTAGACATATATTTTCATTGTTCATGTTATTATGTCATAGCAGTCTGAAATAGAAAGTAAACAAGAAATGTGAATATAATAAGGCACTACAGAATATAAAACAACATACAATTTTACATATTAAGTGCCTATATTACAATATTAGCACAAATCGCTAATAAACAATACACCTCAGTTCTGGAACAGATATTAAGCAGTCTCTGGTGCCCTCTAGCGGCCATAAGAGTTAGCACAACTGGAACATACATGTGGAATCTAACTCGCGATGGCAAATGAAGCATAACACGGAGTATTAACATGTCACAGCAGATCATGCTAATTGCTAGTAATAGTAAACTTACGTTTCATCATTGACTGCAAAGTGATGTACTGAACTTATTCCACAGAATATAATATTTACTTTCTAACACGGAACATGTCAGACGTGGACATCTCCACTTTGCCGGTTCGGCAAACACTCAGAACAGGAAAGGTATTTACATGTAAAATGTTATTTTCCAAATGTAATTTCACATATGATCAAGGACACATTGTGGAGAACTTTGCTGTTGGATGTCATTTTTTAAATACAAAGAAGCCAAAAAACTGTCTCTGTCAAAAGGGCACTTTGGATGTCAATCAGCAAAGGGGCAAGTGCCAGAACCCCTGTAACACACCTTCTCTGTACGTGCCTGTTCTGCAGTTGAAGTATCATTCAGCAGTTGAAGTATCATTATGCACTTGAATTATGGTTCTGCAGTTGAAGTATCATTATGCAGTTGAAGTATGGATTCTGCAGTTGAAGTATTATTCTGCATTGAAGTATCATTCTCCAGTTGAAGTGTCATAATGCAGTTGAAGTATGGTTCTGCAGATGAAGTATCGTTCTCCAGTTGAAGTGTCATTCTGTAGTTGAAGTATCATTGTGCAGTTGAAGTAGCATTCTGTAAATGAAGTATGGTTCTGCAATTGAAGTATGGTTTTGCAGTTAAAGTATCATTCTGTAGTTGAAGTATCATTCAGCAGATGAAGTATCAATCTACAGTTGAAGTATCAGTCTGTAGTGAAGTATCATGCAGTTGAAGTATGGTTCTGCAGTTGTAGTATTATTCTGCATTGAAGTGTCATTCTGTAGTTGAAGTATCATTATGCAGTTGAAGTAGCATTCTGTAAATGAAGTATGGTTCTGCAATTGAAGTGTGGTTTTACAGTTGAAGTATCGTTCTGTAGTTGAAGTATCGTTCTGTAGTTGAAGTATCGTTCTGTAGTTGAAGTATCGTTCTGTAGTTGAAGTATCATTATGCAGTTGAAGTATGGGTTAACCCTAGGGTTAGGGTTAGAGTGTTTGGGACATGGAAGGAGATATTTTTGACGTGTGTGTGTGTGTGTGTGTAGTTCCTCCTGGAAACCCTGTTATTGAATCTCGAGACGACGTCCTGAGTGAAGGAAATGAAACTGAAATGACCTGTTCAGCTCTGAGCAGTAAACCAGCTGCTACTATACGATGGATGAAAGGAAATACTGAACTAACAGGTACAAATGCACAAATATACATACAAATACACACAAATAGGTCTCAGTTGCTGTAAAAGTAATTCATATTTCCACAGGAAAGCCCAACGTGGAGTTGAGTTATGACCAAATGTACACAGTCACCAGTCGTCTGAGTTTCACCGTCAGTAAAGAAGATGACGGAGTCACTCTGCGCTGCATCATCGAGCACCCAGCCGTCCGAGACTTCCAGGCACACAAGTACCTGGAAGTGCACTGTAAGTACCCACAGGAACACTGTAAGTACCTGTAGACACATATGTACCTGGAGGTGTACTGTAAGTACCAACAGGTGCAGTATGAGTACCTACAGGTGCACTGGAAGTACATGCTGTTGCAGTTCAAGTACCCACAGGTACACCGTAATTACTCTAAGGTGCAGTATAAGGATCTTCAGGTGCAGGGTAAGGACCCGCAGGTGCAGGGTAAGGATCCGCAGGTGTAGGGTAAGGCCCCGCAGGTGCAGGGTAAGGATCCCCATGTGTAGGGTAAGGACCCACAGGTGCAGTGTAAGGACCCAAAGGTGCAGGGTAAGGACTCTCATGGTAATTACTTGATATCTGAATCCTCGTTTTTTCCAGACAAACCAGAGGTCAAAATCCTGGTGGAGTTTCCTCAGGGTTTGACCCGAGAAGGAGAAAACCTGGAACTTACCTGTACAGCCAAAGGAAAACCTGAGTAAGGTCACACCCTCTACTGTTAGGCCACACCCACTAACTCTCTACAATCAGGCCACATGCACTAACTCTCTCCAATTAGGCCACACCCACTAACCCACTACATTAACCCACTCTTCTGACTGAAGATGGCGGCGCGTGCACACGCAGCGGCTCCTCTCTCTCCATTGTTATGTTGTTCTACATTGTGTAACTGTCCGCCTTGTCGCGTCCACTAGACGCACAGCACACATACTCCCGAGAGGTTCTTCTCGCCATCGGTAGAACCTCATTCACGGACATTAACCCAGCGTACACGGGAGCGCTACGCGACCGTGGTCTGCTTCGGAGGCCTACTCAAGCACCGACCTCTGCTCCTACGACCAGCTCACAGTGGAGGCGCCACAAGCGGAATACAAGGAAGCAGAAGAGGGGGAAGCGCGGAGGTATCAGGGCTAGGCTAGCGGCTAGTCCGGCTATTCCGTCCATCACACTGGCCAACGTACGCTCATTAGACAACAAACTGGACTATATCCGCTTACTTTGCACGACTTCCAAGACGGTGAAAGAGTGCTGTGTTTTTGTTTTTGTGGAAACATGGCTTAACGACAGCGTCCCGGACTGTGCTATCCAGCTAGCCCAGCTAACATGCTACCGGGCAGACAGAGCGCTCGTCGAGGGGGGGAAGACTCGTGGCGGGGGACTCTGTGTTTACATTAGTGATGCCTGGTGCCGCGACGCTGCCGTGGTTTGCAAACACTGCTCATCACTGGCAGAGTTTCTGATCATTAAATGCAGACCATTCTACCTGCCCAGGGAGTTTAGTGCCATATTGCTGGTGGCATTATATATCCCTCCCAGCTCCACCAACAACAGGAGTGAGGCGCTGCATGAGCTCCACCAGCACATCAGTGAGCAGCAGACTCTACATCCTGATGCCTTCCTCATCCTAGCCGGGGATTTCAACCATGCAAACCCCAGAAGCGTGCTTCCACAACTCCATGCTCATATCCACTTCCCCACAAGAGGTAACAACATTCTGGACAATGTTTTCACTGCAAAAAGAGGAGCCTACAAGGCTCTCCCCCTCCCCCACCTCGGAGCCTCAGATCACACCACTGTTATGCTAATGCCAGCATACAGGCCGCTGGTTAAAGCCATCAAACCAGCTTCAAAGCAGGTACGTGTGTGGCCGGAGGGGTCCACAGAGGCACTCCAGGACTGTTTCTCCATCACTGACTGGAGTGTATTCAGACAAGCAGCCACCTACAACAACTCCATTGACCTCCAGGAATACACAGTCTGTCACTGCCTACATGAGGAAGTGTATGGATGATGTCACCACCACCAGAACCATCACCATTCATGCCAATCAGAAGCCATGGCTGACAGGAGAAGTCCACAGGCTCCTGAAGGCTCGAAATGCTGCCTTCAGAGCAGGGGATGCAGCGGGCCAAAGGTCAGCTAGGGCCAATCTGTCACGTGGAATCAGGGTGGCAAAGAGACAATATTCCAGGAGGATCACTGACCGCTTCAGGGACAGCAGGGACACCAGGAACCTGTGGAGGGGGATTCAGACCATCACAGACTACAAACCACCTCCACAGACCTGTGACAGCCCCTCCTCTCTGCTGCTAAACCAGCTGAATGGCTTCTTCGCTCGCTTTGAGGCAGACAACAGCACCCCAGCGCAGAAGACCCCCCCTCCTCCCGGTGACCAGGCGCTGACGTTATCTCCTGAGAGCGTGAGGCAAACTCTCAGAGGGATAAATGGACGCAAAGCCTCAGGCCCTGACAACATCCCTGGTTGGGTCCTGAAGGACTGTGCTGTGGAGCTCACAGATGTCTTCACGGACATCTTTAACACCTCGCTGAGCCAGGCTGTTGTCCCCACATGCCTCAAAGCCACCACCATTATCCCAGTCCCGAAGAAGCCATCTCCCGCCTGCTACAATGACTACCGCCCGGTCGCACTCACTCCCATCCTTATGAAGTGCTTCGAGCAGCTAGTCATGCAGCACATCAAGTTAGCCCTCTCCCCACCCTGGACACCTTCCAATTTGCATATCGGTCGAACTGCTCTACTGACGACGCCATCTCCACTGCCCTTCACTCAGCCCTCACCCACCTGGAGACCAAAGACTCTTACGTCAGAATGCTGTTCATTGACTTCAGCTCAGCATTCAACACAATAATCCCCCAGCAGCTCATACACAAACTGGACCGGTTGGGACTCGGCACCTCTGTGTGCAACTGGCTGCTGGACTTCCTGACAGGGAGACCACAGGTAGTCAGAGTCGGCGACAACACATCCAGCACCATCGTGATGAACACAGGGGCCCCCCAAGGATGTGTGCTGAGCCCCCTCTCCTTCACTCTGCTGACGCATGACTGCACTCCAACATCCAGCTCCAACCTCTTTATTAAGTTTGCGGACAACACGACTGTGGTGGGTCTCATCAACAGGGACGATGAGACGCTCTACAGGAGCGAGGTATGCAGGCTGGCCATGTGGTGCAAGGACAACAATCTCCGCCTGAATGTGGAGAAGACGAAGGAGATGGTCGTCGACTTCAGGAAGGCGCACACCCAGCATGCTCCTCTGACCATCGACGGTGCTGCAGTGGAGAGGGTGAGCAGCACCAAGTTCCTGGGTGTGCACATTTCTGAAGACCTGTCCTGGAGCCGTAATACCCCATCACTGGCCAAAAAAGCCCAACAACGCCTGTACTTCCTCCGGAAGCTAAGAAGAGTGAGAGCCCCGGCCCCCATCATGCAGACTTTCTACGTGGGCACCATTGAGAGCATCCTGACCAGCTGCATCACTGAATGGTACGGCGCCTGCACTGCGTCCTGCCGTAAGACTCTGCAGGGCATAGTGAGAGCAGCTGGAAAGATCATTGGTGCCCCCCTCACTCCTCTTGCTGACATTTATGCCTCCCGCCTCACTCGCAAAGCTGCCAGGATCATAGGTGACCCCACCCACCCATCCCACAGCCTCTTCAGCCTGCTGCCATCGGGGAGGAGACTGCGGAGTCTCAAAGCCAGAACCAGCAGGCTGAAAGACAGTTTCCACCACCAGGCCATCAGGAGACTAAACTCTCTCCCTTCCCTGCCTCTCTTTCCCCCCTCAGTCTCCCGCCACTGATGGGGGTCCCCCACATTTACACATAGCACTACATTGCACTATTGCACTACCACACTTTGATCACACACTGTAAATATCATGTGCCCACGACTGTTGCCTCTTTTATTTTTATTTATTTTTATTTTTTTGTTCGTATTTTAGTATTTGCTATGTTAACTGGAAGTGAGAGGACGAAATTTCATCTGTGCTGTATGTCCTGTATGTATATGCTCATTTGACAAATAAACCTGAATCTGAATCTGAGTTAGGCCACACCCACTAAACCACTACAGTTAGACCACACCCACTAACCCACTACAGTTAGGCCACACCCACTAACCCACTGCAGATACAACAGAGGTTACGATTCACCAGGGTTCGGAACAGATTCTGGTACTGGTTTTAACCTGGTTCTTACCTGGTTATGGTTCTGACCCAGTTCTGATTCTGATTCTGACCCAGTTCTGACTTATTTCTGGTTCTGACCCAATCCTGATTCAGGTTCTGACTTAGTTGTGTTTGTGTTTCAGACCTCACAGACTGAATTGGATGAAAGTGGACGATGACGTTCCATCACACGCCGTCATAACTGGAGCTGATCTCTTTATCGAGAACCTCAACAAGTCATACAACGGAACGTATCGATGTTTGGCCACGAACGCTGTAGGAGAGGCGTACGATGACTATGTGCTCTATGTGTATGGTACGACAATACACACACACACACACACACACACTTTTCTCTTCATGCCTCTGATGTTCATTTGTGTGTCTCTTCATCCAGATGCTCCACCCACCCCCCTCCCCCCACCCACCTCCTCTTCCTCCTCCTCCTCTACCATTATCACCACCGCCATGCCCCCCCCCAAGGCCGACGCAGGTACAGTACGGACCTGTGTCCCTGATTCTTACACACACACACACATGCACACATCTGTTAGATGTTTTCCAACTGCTGTTTTCCATCAAACATCTGCAGAAAATTTTACTACATTTTATCCAGCTGTAGTTCTCTTGGTTCCAGTTCCGTGTTTTAGTTAGTTGGTGTCAGGTTTCATCTGTAAGAAAAAACACAAACATAAATGAGACAGGAGAGAGTATGTTTTAAGATGAACTTGTGAGGAGAGCAAAGCAGAGCACAAATCCAATTACAATATGTTCTACCTCTGAATTTGTCTCTGCCTACAAACCCCTTTTTATTTGGAAAGGGTGGCCCTAATTTACATGGTCCCAGTTAGTCTAGGTTACACAAAGACAAATGCTTAGTAAGCATTTTGACTCGTGAGAGATTTACATTCTTGATTGTTGGGTTATCTTCATCTTCGGCTACTGTCTCTTCATCACTTCCAAATTCACCTTTGGCTCCAACAGTGTCCTGTGAATAATTAGCTGCAGACATTCCCAATTTACATTAGAACAATAATATTATTACATATTACTTTAACAGTTGGTTGGTTGGTTAGTTAGTTAGTTAGTTAGTTAGGTTTCCTCACACTCATACATATTTTTTGTAAAAACATTAAAAAGTAACTTTTATGCCTCGTTTCCCTTTTAAGGACTTTTTTAACCACAGACACTTTTATCTTCAGGTTCAGACAAAAAGAAAATAACTGATGGATGTGAGCCCTTCCTTTAACTCTAACCCTTACCTTGCTAACCCTTACCTTAACCCTTTATTTCTTGATGTGTGGGTACAGATTCTCGAGCGGGGGAGGGGCCTCCCAGGACAGTAGACCATGCAGTGATTGGAGGAGTGGTTGCAGTGGTGGTCTTCGCTGTTCTCTGTCTACTCATTGTTTTGGGTCGATACTTTGCCAGACACAAAGGTATGTTGAGTTGAAAACACACCCTATGACCTCTGATTCCCTTAGATAATTATTGCACACATGTATGACCCTTGACCCCTCAGGTACCTACTTCACACATATGACCCTTGACCCCTCAGGCACCTACTTCACACATGAATGACCTTTGACTCCTCAGGTACCTACTTCACACATGTGACCTTTGACTTCTCAGATATCTACTTCACACATGTGACCTTTGACCCCTCAGGTACCTACTTCACACATGAAGCTAAAGGTGCAGACGATGCAGCCGACGCAGACACCGCCATCATTAACGCTGAAGGCGGACACACCAGCTCTGATGAAAAGAAGGAATATTATATCTGAAGGAGGCGGGGCCTGCCTGCATTGCTCCGCTCTCTTTGGGTAAAGGGGGTGGAGCCTGTTGTTTAGTTTAGTCTGCACATGTAGATGGAATGTTTGTGTGTGAAAAAAACAAAACACAAAAAAAGGAGCGTGTTTATTTGGGAACAGACAAGGGGGGGTGGGGGGTTTGGAGTGAGTGGGGTTTGGGGTAAGTGGGGTTCCAGAATCAGTGTAGAAACTCCACCATCAGGCCCCTCACTCACTATTGTTTCCTTTAGTTCAAACATTTGCAGAAAATTCTGTGCCTTGTTCCAAATATTTGGGTTTTTCTTCCCATTGGTTGGATTTGTGTTGTCATTAGCATAACCCCTCCTACTCATCATTAGCCCTAACCCTAACCCTAACCCTAACCATTAACCCTAACCCTAACCCTAACCCTAACCCTAACCCATAAACCCTCCTACCCATAATTAACATAACCCATCCCACTCATCATTAGCATAACCCCACTCATCATTATCATAACCCCCCACTCATCATAAACATAACCCCTCCCACTCATCATTAGCATAACCCCTCACACCCATCATTAACATAACCCTTCCCACCCATCATTAGCATAACCCCACCTACCCATAATTAAATAACCCATCCCAATCATCATTAACATAACCCCTCCCACTCATCATTAGCATAATCCCTCCCATCCATAATTAACATAACCCATCTCACTCATCATTAGCATAACCCATCCCACTCATTATTAACATAACCCCTCCCACTCATCATTAGCATAACCCCTCCCACTCATCATTAGCATAACCCCAATAAAATGCATGGAATGCTTTACATATCGTTGTATAATGTAGTCTGATGTTCCTGACCGCAACACGAACATTTGATCACATAATAACATTTGTCCGTATGGAGGCTGTGGGTCTGAGTCACTTATTCTATTTCCTTTGTGTTTGAGAATCGAAAGTAAATGTTTGGAAGCATCAGGTGGACTGGAGGGGGGTTGATGACCTATTTTAGCTTTTATTAGACTTGGTAGTAGGTTAAGGGGGGGTGATGAACTATTTTAGCTTCTATTAGACTTGGTAGTCTAATAAAGGGAGTTAATGTAAAATCTATCAAATCCACAAATGAACTACAGTCTCACTGTATGCTGACGACAAACTGTTTTATATTTATTTAGATGGAAGGGGGGCGGCAGAAGGTAGATGGATGGGGGGGGCAGAAAGTAGATGGATGGATGGGGGGGCAGAAGGTGGGCTTTCTATTGGACACATTACAGCTTCCATCAAGTCAGAGTGACTCTGACCTTAAAAATGAAAGAATAGAAATGAAAAATAAAAGAACAGAAGGGACTATTGTCTTCTACTCCTGATGTGTTGACCTTTGAACTCTTTGGCCTCTGTTGTGCTTTGGCTTTGACCTTTGAACTCTTTGGAACAGTAGGAATCTTTCTTCTAAACTTTTAAATATTTAAAATGTTCTGTGGGTTTTATTGAAAACTTCTTTGTATTTTTTTAGCAACTCAGTGAAGTCCATCTTAAAGCCTTGGCTCCTCCCCCTCCATAGCCCAATCCACACCTTGGCCCCTGACTCTGCATAGCCCAATCCCAATTCACGTTTTGGCCCCTCCATAGCCCAATCCCAATTCACACATTGGCCCCTCCCCCTCCATACCCCAATCCCAATTCACACCTTGGCTCCTCCCCCTCCATTTTGCAAATTCACATGAAGGGGTAGTGGTGTCTGTATTCTCCATGAGTCAGAGGGGAGGGGCACTGTTTGTCCCTGTCAATGTAGGGGTCATGTGATCGACTGTGGAATGATGTTTCATTTATAGATCACATTTGTGTAATACATCACATTTTGTTATACATCACATTTATGTTATAGATGGCATTCATGTTCTAGATCAGTGGTCCCCAACCCCCGGTACCGGTCCATGGATCAATTGGTACCAGCCTGCCGGCTGCCTAATAATTATTTCATTAATTATTAGAATCCAGTTATTTTTCAAAATGACCGGATTCTCTCAGTTATATCTCTGTCACTTGAATGCCAAAAATGTAACCCACATGTTAGCAAAATAAGTAAAAAAAAAAACTGATGTGTTTGGAAAGTTTATTTTTGAAGAGGAAAAGGCCACTGAAGAGACAGTAGAAGAGCTTTCAAATTCCAAAAAAATGAAAGCTTTTAACAGACAATACCAGGAGTTGTACTTAAAATATGGATTTATCATGACAGGTGATTCCCACAGACCAAGCCCGCTCTGTATATTTTGCAGCAACCAATATAAACAATCTACGTAACCCCCCCTCCCCCTCTCTCCCCCAGTCTGTGGTAAAAAACATTGACCGGTCCGCAGTTATGAAAAGTTTGGGGACCACTGTTCTAGATCACATTTGTGTTATAGATGGCATTTGTGTTATAGATTACATTTGTGTTATAGATAGCATTCATGTTATAGATGGCATTTGTGTTATAGATTACATTTGTGTTATAAATCACATTTGTATTATAGATCAGATTTGTGTTATAGATGGCATTTGTGTTATAGATCAGATTTGTGTTATAGATGGTGTTTGTTTTATAGATCACATTTGTGTTATAGATCTTATTTGTTTTATAGTATTTGTGTTACAGATGACATTTGTGCTATTGATCATATTCACATCATATATAGTATTTGTGTTCAAGATGGAATTTGTGTTATAGATCACATTTGTGTTAGACTGTATTTGTGTTTTATATATATATATATATATATATATATATATATATATATATATATATATATATATATATATATATATATAGTCAAATTTATGTTATGCATCCTATTTGTGTCACAGGTGATATTTATTTTATAGATCACATTTGTGTTATTCATTACATTTGTGCTATATATTGTATTTGTTTTGTAAATCACATTTGTTACAAATCACATTTGTACAATAGGTGGCAATTTTCTTATCAATCACATTTATGTTATAGATCACATTTGTGTTATAGATGGTATGTGTATTATAGATCAGATTTATCTTACAAATGCAAACCAACAACATTTATGTTACAGATTGCATTTGTGTTATAGATCACGTTTGTGTTATGGATCATATTTGTTTCATAGATTCTATTTGTGTTATATATAGTATTTCTGTTATAGATCACATTTGTGTTATAGATCTTATTTTTTATAGATTGTATTTGTGTTGTAGATTCAATTTGTACGATTTACAGAATTCTGTCACAAACACATTTAGACAGGAGGGGCCAAGAGGGAGGGCCAAGGGGAAGGGGTCAAGACACATCTGGAACAAATGTGGAAGGGGGGAGTCTTTTATAGAGGAAGGTTTACACTACTACCCCTTAGATACAGTTTAAAAAGGGAGGGACCAAGAAGGAGGAGCCAGGGGGTGATTGGAGGCGTGGCCTGGGTTGCTGCCTTGCTAAACCATGTGACCGCATCTCAGGTAGAGTGTAAAATTTTAGGCCCCACCCATTGGTCACTTCAGCCAATCAAGTGTTGCATGTGTGGTTCATGTTTGTGTATTTTCACTGTAACACGTCTTTGTGGTGATTGATGACACCACAATAATAAAAACAACAAAAACAACCTGTCCGTCACCATGGAAACCTCCACTGAAAACTAAAGCAGCTGCTTGTTTTGGATCGAAACTGTTTTTTTTCATGTGTTTGTTCCAGCGTCACATCCACATTTTGTATAAATGAAACATTTTTACCAAAACCACCACAACTTTTTGTCTTAATAAAAAAGAAAAGATTTTAAATGTCCAAAATAATCTGTGTGCTTTTGTTTTTGTAAACACAAACAGGAAACAGCCGACAAACGGGAAACAGGCGAAGCTGTAAAAGTATGGAGCATCAGGAGGGATAAAATTAAAGAAATAAATATGATATTAAAATCTATAATTAAATGTTTTAATTCTATATATACTTACACTGCATTTATTTAATGTATATATTTACATATTTTAATTAATACATGAAACATTTAACTAATTTAAGGTTGTATATGTAATATGTATTCATTTTGTTTTGTCCTTCCGAATGCCCATTTGAAAAGAACCTTTCAAAATATAATGTACTGATTCACTTTCACCACCAATAAACTCACATTAACTGGTTTCACATATTCAATGTTTTTATTTTATATCAACTGGTCTTCTATTAAAAATCCTTAAATATCACAACATATTTTTTTTAAATCCTTAAAAACAACAAATGTTTGTGGATAACCCTTTTTCCCATAACGAAGACAGGACGACACAGCTGTACTACAAACACGGACGATAACCCTGACAATGTGCGTGTTTGTCCATGAACATACGGTAAATGGACTGTACTTATATAACGCATTTTTTTATACACCAGTTGGTGCCCAAACGCTTTACAATTCCTCACATTCACACATACATATATATCCCAGTAAACGGCTGCTGCCGATACACTGGCGCTGCCTGACCCTACTGGGAGCTACTTAGGGTTCAGTGTCTTGCTCAAGGACACTTCGACATGTGGAAGGCCAGTGGATCCCCAACCCTTCGGTCACTGGATGATCCACTGTACCAACTGAGCCACAGTTCTTTTCTTTTCTCTTTCTTTCTTTCATTCTTCCTTTCTTTCTCTCACTCACTCACTCCCTCACTGCTTGCTTGCTTGCTTAAATTTTTTGGCTCTTATTTTGCCGTCCCGTCTCTTTAAGGTACTTCCGGTAACCCCATGAGCAGATTCTACCATCGTCCAATCACACTAAACCACCTGATAAACAAAAGCCATCCTCATTGGACAGATCACATAATGATGTCATGAGTAAGGCCGCTGTGATTGGTCAGTGTTTGTCTTTAGTTTTGGAGCAGACGCACTACTGCATCTGAGGAACTGACACACACATAAAGGTACACCATTATTTACTACAGTACTATTTACTAAAGTATTGTTAATTCTTGTACAGAACTATTCATTGTACTACACCACTTTTCATTCTACTACATTACTATTTACCACAATAGTTTTAAGTCTATTGCAGTACTTTCAATATTACTACAGTACATTTATTTCTACAACAGTACCTTTAATATAACTGAAGTACTTTTATTTCTACTACAGTACTTTACTACAGTATTTTTATTTTTTATTTTAATACAGTGCTTTACTTCTACTGCAGAATTTTTTATTTTACTACAGTACTTTTCATTCTATTACAGTATTTTTTTTCTACTACATAAGTATTATGGTAAATAATGTGTTGGTGTGAGTGGAACAGCTAATGGAGTTGGCATGTTCGCATCAGTTCAGGTGGTTCTGGTTCTGGTTCTAATTCTGGTAATGGACCCTGTTCTGAGTTCTGGTTGTAGTTGTAATTCTGGCTTTGATACTGGTTCTGGCCATGGATCTGGTTCTGGATCTGCTTCTAGTCCTAATTCTGGTTATGGTTCTAGTTCTGGTCATGGATCTGGTTCTGGATCTGCTTCTAGTCCTACTGCTGGTTATGGTTCTAGTTCTCGTCATGGATTTAGTTCGGGGTTTTGGTTTAGTTCTATTCCTGGCTCTGCTTCTGTTCATGCTTCTGGGTCTAATCTTGGTCATAGATCTGGTCATGGATCTGGATCTGGTTGTAATACTGCTTTTTGGTTCTAATCCTAATCCTGGTTCTGGATCTAGTTCTGGTCATGGATCTGGTTCTGGACCTGGCAGACCGCTACGTTCTCACTCCCTACGTTTACCCATTATCCTGGTCGGAGGAGGGGCTTCTGCGACAGACGCTCAGCCTATTGGTTCTCACTAACCTGGGGGCAGGGCTTCTCTACTTGGGCCTGGGCACGCTCAGTTACTGCTTTGTGTTCGACCACAACCTAATGGAACACCCCCAATTCTTGAAGGTAAACAAAGGGAACACCCCCCAATTCTTAAAGGTAAACAAATATAAATGAGTGATATTAATAAGTCACTTAAATGAGTCATATAAGTGAGTGACTTAAATGAGTCATATAAGTGAGTGACTTAAATGAGTCATATTAGTGAGACACTTAATTGTGTCATATTAGTAAGTTATATTAGTGAGTCATTTAAATGAGTCATATTAGTAAGTTATATTAGTGAGTCACTTAAATGTGTCATATTAATGAGTCACTTTAATTAGTCATATTAGTGAGTCACTTAAATGAGTCATGTGATCGTAGAACCAGGTTCAGAGGGAGATCAAATATGCGCTGACATCTCTGCCGGTCATCAGTGTCCCCACGGTGGCGCTGTTTTTGGCTGAAGTTCGAGGATACAGTCAACTGTACAACAGCGTCAATGACTCCCCCCTGGGTGAGTTCCCGCTCTACACACTCATGCATGTGGGTTGTGTGTGGGACTGTGTCATCAGTATTTGTGTATGTGTGTGTGTGTTTTCAGGCTGGCCTGGACTCTTCCTCAGTATGATCTCCTTCCTCTTCTTCACCGACATGTGTATCTACTGGATCCACAGGGTTCTTCATCATAAAACCATTTATAAGGTCAGTGTGTGTTTCCACCTCCATACTAGCTCCACCCTAACCCTAGCTGTGCCACATGTCACGCTACCTATGGCCAGTGTCTTTCCAAAAACAACAACTAAAATTAGCGATGTCATCGGCAGATGCTTTTATTGTCTGTTATTTTCATGGACAGGGTTGTAAAATCTAGGTGATGACACATTGTTACCCATCATTTCAAATTACATTTTAATTCCTCATATTTAGTCATATTTAGTAGTATTTCGTAATGTTTAGTCATATTTAGTTGTATAATAATAATAATTTTATTTACAAAGCGCTTTTAAACAAAGTGCTGTACAGCCAAAAAATACAATCAGTCTCAAACAATAAAGCATAAAAACGTGAAAAAAAAAAAAAACACAGTAAAACAAATCAAGACATAAAACGCAAAGTGAACAAATGGGTATTGAACTTTGCTTTAAAAACATCCACAGAACTTGCCTGTTATGTTCAGAGGAAGACTTCCACAGTATTGGTGCACGAAAAGAAAAAGCTCATTCACCAACCGTCTGTTTTCTGACTTTAGTCACAGTCAACCGGACGGTCCCTTTAGAGTGGAGGGTCAAGAAGGTTCATACTATGTGACCAAATCATTTAAATAAAAAGGTGCTGCTCCGTTTAAAATTTTATAAGCCAATAAAAGCACTTTAAAATCAGCACGAATATGACATGGTAGCCAGTGCCGATCAGCACTGGGGTCATGTGATCATATTTTCCAGCTCCAGTCAGAACCCGAGCCGCAGCATTTTGCACCATCTGTAAAACTAAAAAAAAAAATTGTGGGTAGTCCTGACAGAAGAGCATTACAGTAGTCTAATCTCCAATCCAAGATCAAAAAGTGCTGTTTTGACAGGTTGGACCCATTTTCACATGTTAAAGGCATATATAATTGCAAATCATCTGCATAACAGTGAAAATAAATTACAAAGGAAAGTAATAATTTACTGAGGGGTGCAAGATACAGTGAAAAAAGCAGAGGGCCGAGAACAGAACCCTGAGGAATGCTTTACTGTGCAAGGCTCAGACAAGACATTATTAAATAAAACACATTGAGATCTCTCTGAAAGTAGTTAGTCATATTTAGTAATATTTAGTAATTAGTTATATTTAGTCATATTTAGTACAATATAATTATATTTTGTAGTGTTTAGTAATATTTAGTCATATTTAGTATTAATAATGATCTCACGTGCTGGATGATAATCATCCTTTTTCATCACATTTATTGAACTTTTGCAAAGAACAAGGCAGATATTCTTATCGTCTTATAGTCTTCAGTCTTGTCTGTCTGGTGTCGTCTTCAGTCTTGTCTGTCTGGTGTCGTCTTCAGTCTTGTCTGTCTGGTGTCGTCTTCAGTCTTGTCTGTCTGGTGTCGTCTTCAGTCTTGTCTGTCTGGTGTCGTCTTCAGTCTTTTCTGTCTAGTGTCGTCTTCAGTCCTTTCTGTCTAATGTCGTCTTCAGTCTTTTCTGTCTAGTGTAGTCTTCAGTCTTTTCTGTCCGTGAGCTGTCTCTGGTTCTGCCTTTTCAGTCTTTTTCTGTCTAGTGGGTCTCCCTGTCCCTGCCTGTTACCCATTTCTGGCTTATGTCCCCTGTCCCCTGTCCCTGGCTGCCTGTTCCCAGTTTCTGGCTGCCTGTTGCCTGTTTCTGGCTGCCTGTTCCCCGTTTCCTGTCTCTGCCTGTTGCCTGTCCCTGCCCCTGACTCTTGCCCGGTTCCGGGTTCTTGATCCCTGTCTCTGACTCTTGCCCGGTTCCGGCTTCTTGATCCCTGTCCCTGCCTGTTTCTGTTCCCTCGTTCTGCCCTGTTTCAGCCTCTGTTTAGTCCTTTGTCTTTGTCCCGTCCTGTTGCTGTCTCAGCCAGAGTCCGTGGTCTTCGGCCCAGTCATGTCCATCAGTCCCTGTCTGTTGCTCCGTTGTCTTGTACCTAACCAGCGAGATCCCACCAGTTCCACACCGCTCTGCCCAGAGGGTACTACGCCCAGAGGGATTCCACACCGCTCTGCCCAGAGGGTACTACGCCCAGAGGGATTCCACGCCGCTCTGCCCAGAGGGTACTCCTCCCAGGGGGTTTCCACACCGCCCTGCCCAGAGGGATTCCACACCGCTCTGCCCAGAGGGTACTCCGCCCAGGGGGCTTCCACACCACCCTTCCCAGAGGGACTCCACACCGCTCTGCCCAGAGGGTACTCCGCCCAGGGGGTTTTCCACACCGCCCTGCGCAGAGGGATTCCACACCGCTCTGCCCAGAGACACACTTTATTTTTTGAGCTCTGGAATATGGGGGCGGGGTCTCTGCTTTTTTTTTTTTTTTTTTTTTTTTTAGGGGCGTCAGGAGTCGCCCCTTAGGGTTAGGCGGGGGGGGGGGGGGGTGGGGGGGGGGGGGGGGGGGGGGGTACTATGCTCACCTGGCCCCACACTGCACAGCTGAAAGCCGTTTCTCATCTGTGATTACAAAAGCAGTGAGGCTTGCAGTTGCCAGTGCGGGACCATTCAGTTCTGTCTCTTCCATAACCCGGACATTTTTGCCATATTCTCATGTCACTATAACCTGGACAGTTTTCACACCACGGACTCTGGCTGATCTACACCCAGGTTTCTGTTTGGTCTTTGTTTGGTGTTGTATCTGTCTTGTCTTGATTTTTGCTTTGTTTGTTATTAAATTATTTTTCCCTTCAGCACTGAGCATTCGAGTCCTCTTTCACCTCACCCAACATGACAATTTCTTGTAATAAAGGTAATATAACTAGCCTAGATTTCGCTTTATTTACAGTGCTAATGCTAATATAACTAGCTTAGCTTTATCTTAATTTCCTGTACTAAAGCTAATAAAACTAGCCTAGCTCATGGGATGGTCTGGTGCTGAAGCTTATGATTGACAGGTGTTTTTTTTTCCCACAGCTGTTCCATAAAGCCCACCATGTTTGGAAAGTACCCACCCCTTTTGCTAGCCATGCCTTCCACCCAGTGGATGGCTTTCTGCAGGGGCTACCCTACCACATCTACCCCTTCTTCTTCCCACTTCACAAACTCCTCTACTTGGCTCTCTATGTCTTTGTCAACATCTGGACCATCTCCATCCACGATGGGGACTACAGAGTCCCTGTTGCCCTGACTGGCTTCATCAATGGCTCTGCCCACCACACTGACCACCACCTGTTCTTCCAGTACAACTACGGCCAGTATTTCACCCTGTGGGACCGTTTGGGGGGGTCCTATCGCCATCCGTCTGCCCTGATGGGGAAGGGCCCCCGAGAGCTGGTCTGCTCACTGAGGGCCCAGGGCATCAAAGGTCAGCAGGACAGACACAGTAAGGACCAGTAGACCAGGGGGATTGGTCTAAATGGAAGCCCCCCCCCCACTGTGCCAAAACAGAAGCTCCTCATCTAGAAATAAATTATCATTACAAACAATGTGGATATGTGGAATTAAAATTTTTTTTAACAAAATTAGGTTTCATCATTTACACATGAAACATTTAGTGCAATATTATCAAAAGTATGGAATATTATGAAAATTATAGAATATGATTAAATGTATAGAATATTTTTAAACGTGTACAATATTGATAAAATTGTAAAATATTATTACAATTGTAAAATATCATTAACATTTTGGAATACTGATAACATTGTGGAATATTATTAAAATTGTCGAATATTATTAAAATTGTACTTCCTTGTCTGATGACTTCATTTCAGGCTGTTGGTATTTGTTGTGGTTCTTCAGATGTTCATTGAAGTCATACTTTGTTTTAGTGTAAAAAAAGAACTTCACCCTCCATTTAGGAGGTTAGGGTTATCCCAGTTCTTTAGGCAGAGAAGAGGGGCTATGGCAAAAGGGGAGGGGCTACAGCAAAGGGCTGAAGAGGCCAGAATGACACTTAGTCTGGAATGTTACAGGAACAATTATGCAAGTTAATGCACAAGTATCAAAATAGTTCCAGAGGTGGCTTACAGTACTCATAGGGGTGTGCCTTATAACACTCATAAGGGTGTGGCTTACAGCATTCATAGGGGTGTGGCTTACAGCGCTCATAGGGGTGTGGCTTACGCCGCTCATAGGGGTGTGGCTTACAACACTCATAAGGGTGTGGCTTACAGCACTCATAGGGGTGTGGCTTACAGCACTCATAGGGGTGTGTCATGTGAATTGCATAGTTTTCAGCAGTGTACTCATGCTGATGCAGATTTTTTACTATAACATTTCTATTTTTACGTAATATCTCTTTGATACGGTTTCCAAAAGTTCAGATCCTTTTGCACCTCAGCTGTCACAGTCCTACTCAGTGGTTCAGTCAGCAGAGTTACCTACTAATGATTTACATCTTCCACATACTCCAGATCTCAATCATTTGTACATTATTACACATTTAAATATCTGATGCTTGAAACCAACAAAATGGGTTTTCTTTTATGTTCGTGGCACTTTTCATTAAGTCCTTTTAAAAACAAAACTTTTTGTAGTCGGCCATTTTGAATATGGTGGCACCATCTTCAGCTCCTGGCAGATTTGGACTCAAAAACTACCTCTAGACCAAATGTCATACTTGTACATAAATTTGCACAATCCCTGACTGCCCCAGCCTCCATTAACTACAAATGCAGGGGTAGAAGAAACATGCCATAATAATTCAGATGGAAACATGGGTCAGACACAAAAACATCCCATAATAATTCAGATGGAGGAAAATGGAATAAAGTGCAGCAGTGACAAAAGAAAAAACCTGAATCATTTGATCAGTATTATTGTTTTAATTTGTAATTGTTTACAGTTGTAGTGTGCAACCGATCACATGACACTATCTTGACACAAAATGATCAAAGTACAGATGTTTACAACTACTTGTGTGGGTGAGTCACACAGGTGTAGGCATGGTCATGCTGATGTGGGTGTGGTCATGCTATCCATGCATCCACCACGACATAGGTCTTCAAACCTGGTCCCCAGGGTCCACTGTCCTGCATGTTTTAGATGTCCCTCTGCTCTAACACACCTGATCCAAATGATCAGCTTATCATTTGGATCATGTGTGTTAGAGCAGAGGGACATGAGGCATGAGAGTAGAGGGACATCTAAAACCTACTGGACAGTGGACCCTGGGGACCAGTGTTGAAGACCTCTGCACTACGAGGAACCAACAGGTACTATTACTGTTACTTTTATTGTTAAGTACTGTATTTTACAGTACCTGGTTGTCATAGCGACAGTACTAATTGACTGAACAGGAAGGACCTCATGGCCCCACCCACTGGAGCTCAGCAGAAGTAGAGGGGCAGGAATAGTAAGGACCTCATGGCCCCGCCCACTGGAGCTCAGCAGAAGAAGAGGGGCAGGAACAGGAAGGATCTAATGACCACACCTGCTGTCATCCCGGTCACCAGTCCCAGGACTAGTGCCTCCCCAAGGTCCTGGCAGGGGTCCCTGTGAATCACCACCTGATGGGTTCCTGCAACTCAAACACACAGAGGATTTGGGCCCAATCCAAATACGTCTTTAGGCTGCGCCCCCTTACCCCTTCCCCTTCATGTGAACATGACGGGGAGGGGCCAAAATATGACATGGGATTGAAAGGTGTGGTCAATGACGGTGGGGTCAATGCAATACACACACACACACACACATATATATATATATATATATATATATATATATATATATATATATATATATATATATATACGCAAGAAATATATACCCAAGAAATACAACAAACTGTCCACTGCTGAGGCACTGGAGACTGCTAAGCAAAGGCTCACAGCACTAGCTACCCGCCTAAAGAGATACACAAGAGAGGTAGAGGCCAGGAGAATAAACCAGGTGTTCTCCACCAACCCAGCTAAGGTCTGCTCTCAATGGCAGGGGGACAAGGTGACAACGGACCCACCTAGGGCTGAGACTGAGCAATACTGGAAGAGCATCTGGGAGAAGGAGGCAACACATAACACCAATGCCCAATGGCTGACAGACTTACAGGCAGAGCACAGCCAACTCCCAGAACAAGACCCAGTAGTCATCACACTAGCAGACATCCAAACCAGAGTGTCCAAAATGAAGAGCTGGACAGCACCAGGGCCGACATGTTTCATGCCTACTGGCTTAAGAAACTGACAGCACTCCATGAACGCCTAGCAGCACAGATGAACCAGCTGCTGATATCGGGAAACCACCCAGAGTGGCTAACCCAGGGCTAACCCAGTGACTAACCTCCAGGAATACATCAAGTAAAATGTCCCCAATGACCAACTGCTAAGTGAATGCCTCAGGCAACAAAAGCCCAGTAAAGTCGAGGAACCAGAGGGGCTCTCATGGAAGGACAAATTGAGGAAGTGGCTGATATGGAAAAGACATACCAGTGGCTGGAAAAGGCTGGACTAAAGGACAGCACAGAGGCACTACTCATGGCTGCACAAGAACAAGCCCTGATCACCAGAGCAATAGAGGCTAGAGTCTACCACATCAGACAGGACCCCAGGTGTAGGCTGTGTAGAGAAGCCCCTGAGACAGTCCAGCACATCACAGCAAGGTGTAACATACTGGAATGCAAGGCATACATGGAAAGGCATAACCAGGTATCGGGCATACTGTACAGGAACATCTGTAAACAGTATGGACTGGAGGTCCCAGGGTCAAGATGGGAGACCCCCCCAAAGGTGACAGAGAACAAACAGGCCAAGATCCTGTGGGACTTCCAGATCCAGACTGACAAGATGGTGATGGCCAATCAGCCTGACATAGTGGTGGTGGATAAACATGAGAAGACAGTGGTGGTGATAGATGTAGCAGTCCCCAGTGATAGCAACATCAGAAAGAAAGAACATGAGAAGCTTGAGAAATACCAAGGGCTGAAAGAGGAGTTAGAGAAAATGTAGAGTATAAAGGCAACAGTGGTACCAGTAGTGATGGGGGCACTAGGGGAGAATGGCTCCAGCAGATACCAGGAACAACATCAGAGATCTCTGTACAAAAGAGCGCACTGCTAGGAACAGCTAAGATCCTGCGCAGAACTCTCAAGCTCCCAGGCCTCTGGTAGAGGACCCGAGTCTGAGGGAGACACCGCCCAGATGAGGCGAGAGGAACATTTAGAAATTATACATATATATATATATATATATATATATGACTCATCCTTTGGCACCCAAGGCCAGTATGACTACTGTGACCCCACACCACAGTGGGGTCAATAGTCAGGTCGCAGGGGGCTCACACTGGGGTCAATAGTGGGGTCACAGTCGACTCACAGTGGGGTTACAGTGGGGTCATACCTGGTCCAACTCCAGGTGTGATGTAAACAGTTCTGTAGTTGCTCATGGGCACTTCCTGGTAGGAGTCGTCATAGGGGTCATAGTTGAACTCCTGCAGAGAATGAAAGTGAGGGGTCATGTGAGGAGGGGATGCAGATTTGTGTGTGGGGGTGCATTTGTGTAGTGGGGGGGTGCATATCTGTGTGTGGGGGGGTTGTGCATGTGTGTGTGTGTTTGTGGGGGTGTGTGCGTGTGTAGGTGTTTGTGTGTGGGGGGGTGCATGTATGTGTGGGGGCATAAGTGCATGTGGGGGTGTGCATATGTGTGTGTGTTGTGGGGGGGGGGGGGCTCACCGGGTTCCTTCTGGTCTCCATCAGGGTTAGTTTCCAGGCTCTGGAAAGGAAGAGGACACAGACATGAGGACCTGGTTGGACTGGGACTTGGGACGATGGGACGGGGGGGGGGGTCACTTACATAGCTTCATCCTCACTGTTAGCACAAAGGTTGACTGTCGATCCACCTCTGAGCTGAATCTGGATCAGGCTTTGTCTGGGGCTGGACTCTGGTGGACTAACATCTGTTAATAAAAAATAAATAAATAAATGTATATATATATATATATATATATATATATATATATATATATATATATATATATATATATATATATATATACACATTTGACAGCCTTTATATATATATATATATTTCTATATATAATTTTACGTGTTATTAACACATGAACTTTGACAGCCTTCTCCAGAGCAGAGAACTCCACTGACATTCATTGCTCATCAGGTCTGCGAGGTTGTTCACAATAATACCAGCCTTTACATCCCTTTGCATAGTCCTTAGACTTGTGACACTGGATTATGTGAATGACAAAAGCGAAGGCTCTCACTAGTGAGTTCCAAATTGAAAGGTGCTTAAATCGATCAGTAGTAAGGATTGTACTTGGACCTGTGTATGTAAGCTTCAATCCTCAGGTCGCACCTCGACATCTACTTCAGGATGGTGAGTTCAAAGGACTTGGATTCCTCTTGCAGGGAATCATACGGTCTTTGAAGGAAAGCTGGTCCTTTGAACCACGTAGTTTTCACAAGGTTTGATGCAGAGACAACCCTGGATGCGCGATCAGCTGGATTGTGCTCTTTTGGCACATAGAGCCACTGCTCTGGCTTTGTTGACTGACGTATCTGCTGCACTTTGTTGTGTACATTCACATAGAAGTGCTTCACCTCATTTTGTATGTAACTTACTTTGTTGTCGCAGTAAAACTTGATTGCATCCATCTTGAGGTGCACCTCATCTAGGATGAGCTCTGCCATCTCTACAGCTAGCACAGCACCGCAAAGTTCGAGCCAAGGGATGGTAGGCTTACACTGAGGAGCTAACTTGGCTTTCCCTAGGATGAGGCCAACGTTACACTTCCCATCTTCATTAATGGCTCTAAGGTAAGTAATAATAATTAAAATAATAATGGATTAGATTTGTATAGCACTTTTCAAGGCACCCAGAGCACTTCACATTAGTGTTCCATTATTCATTCACTCTCACATGCTCCCTCTGGTGGTGGTAAACTATATATGTAGTCACAGTTTCCCTCGGGCAGACTGACAGAAACGTGGCTGCCATTTCGCGCCTGTGGCCCCTCTGACCACCACCGAACATTCATACTCATTCATACACCAGTGTGAGTGACACTGGAGGCAAGGAGGGTGAAGTGTCTTGCCCAAGGACACAACAGACTGACTAGGACACAGCAGGAATCGAACTGCCAACCCTCTGGTCTACCAACTGAGCCATAGCTGCCCCTTCAGTAACTGCATCAATAGCCTTGGTGGAAACTTCAGACAACACACACAGTTCCAGTCGTCATGCTTTAGTAAGGGAATCTGGTGTGTAGGTACGTGGGATGCACAGCCCATAGATGGTGATGAAAGGCATAGGGCTATTACCAAAAACATACTCCTTCATCTGGTACTGGATGATGTTTTTTGTCGGGTCATTATCCCTGAACCACAAGAACCTCAAGAAATTCCAGTGGTCGTCTCTAAACAGAAAGCAGCGGAACATTTTCTGGATGTCCACCATGATCGCCACTTGTTGCTTTTGGAAGTGGATCAGGACTCGCAGCAGGCTATTGTTTAGGTCTGGGCTGGTTCGGCATGATCATCCTCAAACACCTTTCCCATGAAGTTGAGGAACTGCTATTGCATCACAGGTTTCTTGTTCAGAGTCTGACAAAGTGAGGAAAGGTGATTGACTGCCTGCTTTTGATTGTTTGGGAGTAACCTTTGTGGAACCTTGAAGGGTAATGGGGCAACCCAGTTGTTCTTGTCACCTCTGTACACCTCTGAGTCTATGATCTTTAGAAAGGACCTAACCCTAACCCTTCAATGGATTGAGCAACCTTATTGTTGTTTGATGTCATTTGGAACAGGTTCTGACCCACATGATGTTCTGTAACACTTTCCAGACTGGACTTGCGGATGACGGTGAGACCACTTGGTTGCTACCCACTTGGTTGTGTTTGGATCAAGGTCCGGGATGTACTTTGCCACAGACTTCAGGTGAGGATGGAAGAAAGCTGCCTTTGGCTTTGGAATTTCTGACCTATTGGTGGGTACTTGGTCACATTCTATCAGTGGTGGCAAAGCAAGGGTAACTCCTCCATTCACAGGCTTTATCTCAAAGCTTTCTGCCTTGTAGCGTCATCCACGATGCCAGCACGTTTTCAATGAATGTCGAGAGGCGTTGCTCTTGACATCGAATAGGTCAAAGAACTCATGCCTTACCAACGCTCTGGTTGTCATGTATGACATACACATTGATTGCCTTGTTGCACTGCCCCTTGGGAAATACACGGACCAGGCATATTTTTGAACAAGATATTGCTGGCTGCCCTTCACTACAAATCTCAGTGCAGTGTGATGTCACTGTCGGCACAGACGCCAGTACTTCTCCTTCCTCTTTTTCCTATGGCGTAGAGGTAGGAGTCGGAATTTTGGGTGTCTGAGGTGCTAGATCAGGGTGCATGGTTGCAATATGGCGGTCACTGTCACATATGATGGATTGGACAGTTTTTCCCTGCTTGCTTTGAGGAGATGTTAGACTCAGTGTTGCAGCAACATCCATTTTGTGGACTGATACTAGTATTTTTCCGGTCCAATAGTCTGCCTTATCGTTCACAGGAGGATTGCTACTGTTGGGGATAGCGAAGCTTGGGTCATTCCTGGTGTCTGCTTCTTTGTAGACAAATTTTGCTCAGAAAGAGAATGGGGGAAAAACCCATCATCTTCATCTTTGAACTTAAAGACTTGTAGAGCATGTGGAGGATTATCTACTATAGGGCTGATGTATTACAGTTTTCCCAAAAATCACAGGAGTTCAGAGGCATGGTTTAACATTCACCCAGGCTTTACTCCAAGTCAGCTCTCTGTGTAGGTCTGTGTGTAACTCCGGGCCTGTTTCCCAGGCAACAGGGAAAGTCCCTTACTCACAGAAAATGGGAGGAGCTTTAATAGAACTGACTCACTCCACAAACACTGGCAAACAGATTCCACATATGAAATGCACAGCAGATATTTCTTCCTTTCACCAGCCACAACTCCAGCAATCCGACAAGAAACAAACAAATAGGATTCCTTCAACTAATGGATGGAAGTCTAGTATCTATATACAGTCTGATAAAGTGCGGGTGTGCATGCATGCGTGTGGACACACCTCCACAGTCCAGTCCAGTCCAGACATCCTCACAGCTGGTCTTCAGGCGAATCCTTTGCTCTAGGTTTCGTCTTCTGTCAGTTTGGTAGAAACACAAACTTCCATCCATCCACAGATCACACCAGTTTAACTTCCACCGCTTCAACACACATGCTGACACACACACACACAATTATATTTTATATTACATGACCTCATCTCATTATCTGAACTTGCTTCATCCTGGGGTCAATTGGGTCACAGAAGTCACAGGGGTCATTAGGGTCACAGGAGTCAGTAGGGTCATGAGGGTCACAGGTGTCAGTAGGGTCACTGGGGTCACAGGGGACACTGGGGGTCTAATCCAACTCCAGCAGGTGAAGGCAGGGTCAGAAGTAACCCTGTATGAGTCTGCAGTTCATCTCAGGACTGAACATATGGGCTAGTTTCAATGACCCCGAAACTTTGAGGCAGCCCTATCAAAAGTAGAACCAAACCTAACAATGTTTTTCCTCATCCCAAAGGTCTCCCATACATGAAATGGATTCTTAGCCAAACTTATGTCTATGCTAAGACCATGACATTGTCACATTTTCATATGCACCTCCAAACAAAAAAAGGCTTAAAATCTAACATTTTTGCATTGGAGTAAGGGCACTTAAACTAAGCCAAAAACATAACACACGCTCTGAGAGCTTTGAGTTTTAGAATGTGAATACCCAGGAGTCCATTGTATCTGATAGAAAAGTCTAGATGTGGATATCATGATATATGAGGTAAATATAAACCTATAATCACACATGTAAAATAGGCCGACATTGGAAAAAAAATTGTGTCTGTGCAGGATGTTATCATTCACTTTGTTGTTGCTTTGCCAGTGATTGTCATAGAAGCACTTGTCTGGGCTTGATTGAAAGGTGTGGTCATGCTGAATTCAACAATACCAAATATGTATATATGTGTTGAATATTGAAAATGGTAAATCACTCAATGTATGAGGTGTCAAAAAAAGAAATAAAATTAACCAGCCCGCTGATGTGTGGGCATATAGTAGAAGTACATGTACATCTAGTTCAAGTCCAAAGTTTAATGAATTAATTAAGGGAGCTTCTACAGTCTGCAGATATTTATTTTTTCATTTTCCTCTCAATAATATAATATACTAACCTGGTTATAGTTAGAGTATGTTACAAGTGAGATATAGTGTGGAAATCATTGATTTAGTGACAATTTCTTTAAAGATACCCCTACCTGAAATAGAACAAAACCCAACAATGGTTTTTGTCATCTAAAAGGTCTCCAATCTATGAAATGAATTTTTAGCTGAACATATTTTGCTCCTAAGGCTATGAAATTCACACGATTTGTCATATACCTCCAAACAAAAAAATTCTAAAATATAACATGTCTATAATGGACTTAGAACATATAAACTAATGCAGAAGAATACCACAAGCTCAGAGAGCTGTGTAATTTTGTATGTCTGTGCCCAGGGGGATACTGCATTTAATAGCACATCCTAGATGTTGATATCTTAATTTGTGAAGTAGATGTACGCCTGTAAATGCATACCTAAAATAGGTGGACTGTGAAAGAAAAAAGATATCTCTGCAGGATGTCAGGAATTCCTTGATAGTTACTTTACCAGGAATTACTATAGCATCTAATATATTGGCTTCATGGAAAGGTGAGGGTGTGCCAAATTGAGCCCATTTTACCTAATGTAAGAGGTGCCAAAATTAAGCAAAATGAACAAGTGACACCCCCCCAGTCCAAAACCCAGCAATATAAATAGCCAAGCTCTATTTCCTTTTACAAGATATTAAATAATGCTATACTATAGTATATAAGCAAACTGTAAAACAGAATTAAAATGAAATATAAAATGTGAACAAAGAGGCCTTTTCAGAATTCAAGGGTGAGGACAGCAGTTTTGCATTTATTAACTTTTTTTAATAATGCTAAAACTTCACAAATGAACTTGAACTACAAAAACATTGTAAGTATTCACCTGATCAACATCATCACTAGGCAAAACATTCGTGACATTTGGGCAGTCAGCAGAGCAAGTGCAAAAGTCAGTACACATTAATCCGGTTGAAAGGAATGGACATTTGGTGGGATTTTTGCAATTTCTGTCTGGTACATTTGGCTTATATCTCTGACCTCCTTAGGTGCTCATTCCTTTGTCAACATTATCAGTTCAATGGACCCATCTTCTCTGACTCTCCATCCTCTCCCAACTGGGTCCCAGAGATTCGACTTTGGAAGGTGGCGGTGATGCCACACTGCTGTCTGGTATAATGCCCTTTCAACATGATGCTCATAGACATCCTCTGTTGGATGCAGTTTTGATGAGCAAACATCTGTGGTTGAAGCCAGGGTGTTTATCAGCTCATCCAGATTGGTGCAAAACTGACCATCCATCCTCTTCTTCTGGCCATACAGAAGGAGGGCATATTGTCTTGCCACAACCAAAGTATCTTGCAGGCTTTCAGAAAGTCCAAACCGGGTCATTTCTTTCAACTCACTGAGATGAGACTTCAGTTTTGTGAAGACAGTGGTCTTCCCAATTCAATACAAGCTGCTTGTTGTGTCACAGCCTGTAAGGGCATGGCATGCATTATTTTGTTATTTCTTGTCACAAGTACTGTATGTGTCCCCTAACAATGGAAGGGGGGCACCCACAATCCTGCTGGCCAGTTTTACCACCCTATATAGCTGACACCGCTCCTGTTCTGTGCAGCTGCCAAACCAGGAGGTGAGGTTGAAGGTCAGGATACTCTCCACAGTGCCCCTGTAGAAGGTGCTCAGGTGGGTAGTAGGGTGACCTGCCTTCCTGAGTTTCCTGAGTGTGTGGAGTCGCTGCTGAGCTTTCTTAACGATGGCGGCGGTATTGATGGTGAAGGATAGGTCCTCTTCCAGATGGACTCCGAGAAATTTGACGCTGCTGACCGTCTCCACCGTAGGAACTCTGGGCCAAGCTTCTCAATGATTAGAAGCTGCAGCACAGGGACAGGAGATACTAGAAGTTCTTCTCATCACATAAGTGCATTGAACTTGGAGCTGTCACCTTTTTTTGTTTCACAGTGGTCACCACATTCATTGGGAGATATACCATTATCCTTTTTCAAGTCATATATACATATTAGGTATTGTTGGGTTCAGCACAACTCCACCTTTCAGTCAAGCAACAACAAAGTAAATTATAACATCATTATAGATATCTTTTTTTTCACTGTCCGCCTATATTACATGTGTAATTCTAAGTCTACATCTTGATCATACATCATGATATCCACATCTAAACTTTTCTACCAGATACAATGGACCCCTGGGTATTTACATAACAAATCTCAAAGCTTTTAGTTTAAGTGTCCTTACTCCAATGCGGAAATGGTACATTTTAGGCCTTTTTTGTTTGAAGGTGCATATGAAAATGTGACACTTTCAAGGTCTTAGCATAAAAATAATTTTGGCTAAGAATCCATTTCATGTAGGCTTTGGGAGACCTTTGGGATGAAGAAAAACATTTTTTGGTTTTCTTCAACGTTCGGTAGGGGTATCTGGAAGACTAAGGCACTTTTGGATCCATTGTCACTAGCCTAATATATAGACAAACAATCGCCCTGACATTCACACCTATGGGTGATTTAGATTAACCAGTTAAGGAGTGAACTAATTAACCACTTAACCAATTAAGCAGTTAACCACTGAACCAATTAACCAGTTAACCAGTGGGACCAGTGAAACAATTAAGCAGTTAACCAGTGAATCACTTAAACTGTTAACCACTTAAACATTTAACCAGTTAACCAGTTAAGCAGTGAACCATTTAACCAGTTAATTATTTAAGCAGTTAACCTATCAGTGAATGTGTTTGGATGGTGGGAGAAGCCCGAAGCAGGAGAACATGTAAACTCCATACAGAAAGGTCTGGTGTGGGAATAGAACCAACAACCTTCTGTCTGTGAGTGTTAACCACTGCACCACCATGACGCTCAGTACAGTTTATTATTTTTCAGTTTTATAATCAAAAGGTTGATGTCAGTGGAACCAGCCTTAGTGTTTAGTTCACTTCTTATTCGTGTCATGGGTTCATATTTAATAAAACTAGAACCAGGAACCTTCTGTCTGTGACGCACCAGTGCTAATGCTAATACTAACCACTGCACCACCGTGACACCCCTGTTATTTTATTTTATTTTATTTGGTAGGCGACTTGTTGTACTCACTCTGTCTCCATAACCATCCAGACCTCAGCAGGGCCATCCTGTCCTGGTTCCGCTCCTGGTTATACTCTTGGTTCTGCTCCTGGTTCTACTCCTGGTTCTGCACCTGGTTCTGCTCCTGGTTCTACTTCTGGTTCTGCTCCTGGTTCTACTCCTGGTTCTGCTCCTGGTCCTGGTTCTCAGTTGTGTCCACAGTAACTAAAGCTGGTCAGTGTCAGTGTTTCTGTCCAGTGTAAATCCAGTAGTGATGTAACTAGAGCTGGATTAACCTGATTTACACTGACACACACGCATGCACGCACACACATTTACATGTCTCATGAGGACCAACATTGTAATCGAGTAGCCATTGGAAACATCTTTTTAAATACATTTTATATATATATATATATATATATATATATATATATATATATATATATATATATATATATATATATAAGGAAATGCATGTTCAAATCTTCAAATACATGCTTTATGGGGACTTCTTGAAAAAAAAATGTAATGTATTTTTAGGGCCACATTTGTATTTTACTAGTGGGGACCTTTATTTATATTTAACCCTCGTGGGGACCTGAATTTTGATCCCCATATTGTTAGAGGTCCCCATAGTGGGACTCTGTTAACATATCAATGTCCCCATAAAGATAGAAATACACACGCACGCACACACACAAACGTACGCACGTGTGTATGTCTCTTTTGCCTTATAGAAGAACATATAAACAAACATGATACAGGAACTTTTATTTATCCTTGTACATGAAGTTGTTTGTCCTTTTTCCGGTAAAAGTGCGCGCATCCATCATTTAAAACACGTCAATTCCGGGGGCGTGTCCTAAACTGTGTTTGAAGGACAATAAAAACAACCGGAGGAACCTGAACCGAACGGAACCTACTAGACTGGGTGAGTTGTGTTGTGTTGGGTCCAGGGTGGGCCCCGAACCACCCCCACCGACCGGACACTAACCCTAACTCACACATGCTGAAGGTTAATAGTGTTTTTAACACAGACTTTATTGCTTAGCATTAGCATTAGCCTGTTGGGTTACCGACACCCCCGAAGCCTAAACCGGGCCTGGCACACTATTTACTGTCCGTCCAAGAAGTGTGGAAGCCACGGAGATGTCAGCCTGCCCCTGCCCCCTCCTCTCCTCCGAGTGCCCCGAAACCTTCCGAACGGTTACCGGAAGTGCGTGGGAAAAGTTAATGTTAGTTGTGTTAAAACCCAGCGTAAAAATGTATAATAGAAATATTTGACACATAATCTGAACCCCACCGTAAGACTCGTCAACTCTTCAGAAAAACACACACACTGATGTGTTCCGCTTTGATTTTCCTTTAAAATATAGGATTATGTTCAGTAGAATTCAGCAATCGGGGCAGTGTGAGTTACCTGTTAGCAGGCAACCTTCTGCTAACCAGTTAACCCACTGCTAACCGATTAACACACTGCTAACCAGTTAACCCTCTGCTAACCAGATATCTCTCTTCTAACCAGGTGACCTTCTGCTAACTATTTAACTCTCTGCTACCTAGTTAACCTGCTAAAAAGGTAACCTTCTGCTAACCACGTAACCTTCTGCTAACTGGTTAACTCTCTGCTAACCAGTTAATGGTCTTTAAAATTCACCACATAAACTAAAATTCACACAAAAGAAAATAAACATACAAGTGTGTGTGTGTGTGTGTGCATGTGTGTGTTTTCTCTCCTCAGGTATGTGTTTTTGTGTGTTTGGACTCAATCATGTGATCTGCTGTGAATCTGCGTCAGTGCCTGGTCCTGCAGAGTTCATCTACAGAAGGAATCTGGTAACACATGTGCACACACACATGCGCATGGTTGTACATGCACACAGACAAACATACGCATGCACACACACGCATGCGCACGTACGCACAAAAAGACTAGATCTTTGACCTTTGCCGAAAAATCATCTTTTAATTTTAATTTCATTTGAAAATTAATGTAGATATTTCAGTGTTTGGTGGTAAATGAAATCTGATGGTTTTTTTCCACTCATGTAGGGTCCTAGCCTGTGTTTGACCTTTTACCTCTTCTTCCATACCTGTCTAGGCTAGGGTTGTCACGATACTAAAATTTCCAACTCGATACCGATACTAAGGATAATACTCGATACTAATTTCGATACTGGAGATGTGAGGGATTCCTTTTAAAATGTCCTCCATGGACTGCTAAAAAAAAGGTAGTGAGTGCGGGTGCAGAATAAATGCATGTCTATCTCTTGGCAAGTTAAGGTAGGTCTATCTGTTTGCTCAAGCCCTTCTGCAGTGCTAACTGTAAGCCTCTTTATGGTTGAGCCATTATGTGCGCGGGCGGCAGCGTATTGCATCATGTGACCACTGCAGAGACCACCGCGGACCCCTTGCGGGACTATGGCAAGTCAAAGTGTTCACATAGCCACGCGTTGTCTTTTTTATATCACGCGTTACAGAACGCATGCCATTCTGCGTGCCAGTGCGTGTACCAGAGTGCGTCCTGTAACGTGTGACAGTGCGCCAGTGCGCGTGCTAGAACGCGTTCTGTAACGTGTGATATAATAAAGACAACGCGTGGCTATGTGAACACTTTGTCTTGCCATACGGGCCTAGCAGCGCGCACGTCAAAAATGATAGGCTGACATGCTCACGGTGGCCTCCGTGGTGGTAACGTGATACTATGCGCTACCGCCTGGCTGCCGCCCGCGCGCATTAACGTTCGACTATATCGAGGCCTTTAAAAGCAAAGTTGCATCGGATGGTCCAATCACAGACCTATAGAAATAGTGTATAGGTCTGTGGTCGCACTGGCGTCATCCCGTGTGCTGTCAGAGGCAGCTGGAGAAAAAAAGAGACTTTAATTTACACGCCGGCAGAGCTGACCGCGTTGATGCCTGTTTACAATTCTTAACGTTACCCGCTACAAAAAAGCGGCGACGCGCCATAAAAACAAAAATCGATTTTCCAGCAACTTAGTATCTAATTAGATACCAAGGGTCAATATCGATTTACTATCTAAAATCGATTTTTTTGACAACCCTAGTCTAGGCTCATCCTCGTCAATGATTTTCTCTTTTTTCAGAAATACTTCCACAAACTCATCTGGAGTTAGCATTAGCTCGTGTAGATATTAGCTTAATGCTATATTATAAATTAGTTAAGTTGGCACCGTGCGCAATTAAGCTGTTATGTTGCATAACATTAGCTGGCTGTCAATATATCAATTGAACTTTTTAAAATGCTAAGTTATCTTAAACTACTGTAATAAGTCGACCTTTTCCTTGCCCGAATCACACTCCACCTCCGACTGTCTGATCAGCTGATCTGTCACTTCCAAGATGCGCTCTCGCAAAGAATATATGATTCAAGATATTTATCTGTAGTTCAGGCAATTTTTGTTTTCGACGCAGTGATGTATTTGCAACAAGTGGTGGGGGACAATTAGTAGCGGCGGCCCACTGCTACTAAATGCATATAGCGGAAACACTGTATTTGAATATTCTAATATTTATTAATTATATTACCGTGAACATACCTCACTAATACCTGGGCATCACAATTAAGTATTATATTCAGTCCACCAGAGGATAGTATTTAGTTAAGTTAAATATTATATTCAGTCCATTGGGGCCAGTATTCAGTTTAATTATTAATGACACCGAATACAAGTTAGAATATTAATGATACCAGACTGTTGTTGACAGTTGTTTTTACTCTGTCAGTGTATTTTTACAGTGCTGCAGATTCTTGTGGACAGTTGTTTTAATCTTGGTGTATTTTTTATTTTTACAGTGTTGCAAACTGTTGTTGACAGTTGTTTTTACTCTGGCAGTGTACTTTTTTTTTTTTTTACAGTGATGCATACTCTTTTTGACAATTGTTTTACTTGGTGTATTTTTTATAGTGTTGCAGACTCTTGTTGACAGTTGTTTTTACTCTCTGCATTTTTTACAGCGTTGCAGACTCTTGTGGATGGTTGTTTTTACTCTGTCAGTGTATTTTTTACAGCGTTGCAGACTGTGGTGGACAGTTGTTTCATTCTGTGTATTTTTACAGTGTTGCAGACTCTTGTGGATTGTTGTTTTTACTCTGACAGTGTATTTTTTACAGTGTTGCAGACTCTGGTGGACAGTTGGTTCATTCTGTGTATTTTTACAGTGTTGCAGACTCTTGTGGATTGTTGTTTTTACTCTGACAGTGTATTTTTTACAGTGTTGCAGACTCTGGTGGACAGTTGTTTCATTCTGTGTATTTTTACAGTGTTGCAGACTCTGGTGGACTCTGTCAGTGTATTTTTACTTTCGGTGTATTTTTTACAGTGTCACAGACTCAGAAGGATGGAGTCTTCCTCAGATGAAGATAAGGTTCGGACCTTTGTGCAGGTCCTCAGTGACAAATATAACCCAGAGAACTTCCCCTATGGTCAAGGCCTTGGTGTTGTCTTGGTGCCCAGTCCCCCAGGATCCCCGGTCAAAGGTCAGGAGGTCAAAGGTCAATGTCCTCAGGTTTGACTTTCAGTGCAGACCTCTGCTGACCCATGTTCTCACCTCGTAGATCGTCTGTTCTTACCCCCCGTTCTGGTGTTGAACTACTGCGGCATCAGCAAAGCCGGCGACCGTAGCGACATCGCAGCATTATGTGGCCACGTGGTGGAGCTGGACCTGTCCTACAATCATCTGAGTGACTGGCCTGAGGTAGAGTGTTATTTTTACTCTACTGGACTGAGGTACGGTGTTATTTTTTTCTCTATTTGACCTGTCCTACAATCAACTGAGTGACTGGACTGAAGGTATATAAATGCAGTCCATTTACCATGTGCTTAAGTGCAATCAAGGCAGTACTTGTAGGTAAGTACATTAAAGGCAATACTTGTACTTAGTTCTGGCTAGTTTCAGGAACGTCACAAAAAAATTTACCCACAAGAGTAAAAAAAAAAACCAAACAAACCACAAAATATTATTTTTTTTACTCGTCATCATGGCAACAGGCTGTGTTTGTGCCCGTCGTCATGATAACAGGCTCTGTTTGTGTCCATCGTCATGGTGATGTTTTGGCAGATCTGCACTATCGTGTCCAACATCCCAAACCTGGACTTTGTCAACCTGAGCACCAACCCTCTGAGCAACAGTCAACTGGAACAACAACTGGCAACAAGTTTTTGCAGAATACGACGACTGGTCCTGATCAACACCCGCATCAGCTGGGAAACTCTGCACACGCTCCTGCCACACACACCTGAGTGAGTGACACTGCACACGCTGCTGCAGCACACACCTATGTGAGTGACTCTACACACTTCTGCCTATTTATTAGTTTAACTGTTAAAAAAACAGTTCATATTTATTAGTTTAATCTGAAATGGACATTTTCAGTCCTCAACCAAAGGTTGTTCAGCCTCATTTGACGTCATAAAGTACTAATACAATATTTGAAGATATGTCACTGGGGTGGGGGTTAATGCACCTGGTCTCACCCTAACCCTAGTCCTGAGGGGTGGACCTGGTCTAACTCTAACCCTGGTCTCTTTCAGACTGGAACAGCTCTTCTTGTGTCTGAACGGTTACACCAGTGTGCAGTCATCTTCTCACAGCGTGTGTCCGTCAGTTCGTCTGCTGCAGATCACACACAACCAGTTGGAGCAGTGGGTGGAGCTTCGCACGCTTGCACACATTTTCCCTCAGCTGGACACACTGGTCTTCGCCAATAACAACCTGCGCTCTGTGGAGGACACGCCCCCAAACCTCCAGTGCCTTTTCCCCAACCTACGCAGCATTAACCTCAACAACACAGGTGAAGGGGATGTGGCCACCAAGCCCCACCCACACTGCACATGCTCAGTAGAGCTCTGTGTGTTCTGCACATGCTCAGTAGAGCTCTGTGTGTTCTGCACATGCTCAGTAGAGCTATGTGTGATCTGCACATGCTCAGTAGAGCTCTGTGTGGTCTGCACATGCTCAGTAGAGCTCTGTGTGGTCTGCACATGCTCAGTAGAACTCTGAGTGTTCTGCACATGCTCAGTAGAGCTCTTTGTATTCCGCACATGCTCAGTAGAGCTATGTGTAGTCTGCACATGCTCAGTAGAGCTCTGTGTGTGTTCAGGTCTCAGTTCATGGGACGACATCGAACGTCTGAACTCTTTTCCTAAATTGGAGGAAGTTAAAGCCAAAGGAATTCCACTGCTGCGTCACCATGACAACCAAGAGAGAAGAAACTTGCTGCTGGCACAGTAAGAATATTTACTATATATACACACTATTTTTATATATATATATATATATATATATATATATATATATATATATGTAATGTAAGGTGTTGTGTGCAGACTTCCCTCAGTGTTGGTGTTGAACGGCAGTTCAGTGTCAGATGTAGAGAGAGAAGACGCTGAGAGATTCTTCATCCGTTATTATCAAGACTGTCCAGAAGCACAGCTGCCCAAAAGGTAAACTATATACTACACTATATTCTGTACTATACTACACTATATACTGTACTATATACACTATACTGCACTATATGCTACACTATATACTACACCAGTGGTCCCCAACCCCCAGGCCGCAGACCGGTACCGGTCCGTGGATCAATTGGTACCGGGCCACCTGTCGCCTAATAATTAATAAATTATTTCTCTTATATTTATTATCCGTGTCTGAAGAATCTTTTATTTTGAAAAATTACCAGATTCTCTCGGTTACATCTCTGTTGCTTTAACGGCAAAAATGTAACCCACACGTTAGCAAAATAAGTAAAAAACAGATGTCTTTGGAAAGTTTCGAAGAGGAAAACACAACTGAAGAGACAGAAGAAGAGCCTCCAACTTCCAAGAAAAGGAAAGCTTTTAACAGACAATACCAGGAGTTGTACTTGAAATATGTGTAACCGAGGGGTAGAATAAAAAGAAAAAAGGAGAGCAGGTGGTGGTCAAAATAGAGCCTGAGTCAGTAGTTAAATTATTAAAAATGTATTTCAACATTTATGCAGAGCAAAGGATAAAAACAATCATAATACTTAAAATACTAAAAAAGAGTGGTTGTACATAAAAAAGATGTTCCAATAATTAAAATATAGGGGACTGGCCAGCCGCAGATGCACGCCGTGAGGGGGGGGGGGGGGGGGGGGGGGGGGGGGGGGGGCAAGTCGCTGTAGCAGAGTGCCCACTACGCCCTCTGTGCAACACACACACACACACACACAAACCATATGAAAGTGAGGAGGTGCTGAAAAAAAGATGCAGGGAGTGATGGGATGGTAGTGACAAGCTCTGTCTTTACAGCCCCTCGCCGCTACGGGCAACCACGCCCAGACCAGATCCTAAAAAGATAAAGGAACTGTTAAAAAAAAAAAAAATACAAAAAAATCCCCGCTCTGCATATGGACTGATCCAAAATACAAATTAAAAGACCCGCTCTTGCGTTAATACCAGTAAAAAACAGCAGTTATAAAAACACATAATAATAATAATAAAAAAACCAACAAAAAAACAGCAGTGGCCCAGCTCCTAAACAGCGTGCATGATGCGGCCGTCTGTGACACTGATGCTCGTTTAGGGTAAGTCCAATGAAGATTGCAAGGCTGTCTACTTTTTGCCCACCCACATTTATATCTGTTCAGAAATTACCAACACCTGTGCGCTCTGACTAATGGTACGGGAGTTGCCGAGGGACAATACTCACCGTCGGTCATATATGGATTTATCGTGACAGGTGATTCCCACAGACCAAGCCCGCTCTGTATAATTTTTACATACCCCCCCCCCCCCCCCCCCCCCCCCCAAACGTTGACCAGTCTGCGGTAATAAAAAGGTTGGGGACCACTGTACTACACTATATACTATATGCACTATACTACACTACATGCTACACTGTATACACTATATACTTCACTATATACTCTACTATACTATATGCATTATACTACACTATATGCTACACTATATACACAATATACTTCACTATATACTATATGCACTATACTACACTATATGCTGCGCTGTATACACTATATACTATACTATATGCATTATACTACACTATATGCTACACTATATACTTCACTATATACTATACTATATGCACTATACTACACAATATGCTACACTGTATACACTATACTACATTATATACACTAAATGCAACACTATATTACACTATATGCTACACTATATTACACTATATGCTACACTATACTACACTATATGCTACACTATATACACAATATACTTCAATATATACTATATGCATGATACTACACTATATACTTCACTATATACTATACTATATGCATTATACTACACTATATGCTACACTATATACATACAACATATACTACACTATATACACTGTACTACATTATATACACTAAATACTACACTATATGCAACACTATGCTACACTATAAACTACACTATATACACAATACTACATGCTACACTATACTACACTATATGCTACACTATATTACGTTATATACAATATATGCTACAATATATACTACACTATACTACACTATATAGACTATACTACACTTTATACTACACTATATACACTATACTATGCTATATACACTATACACGTTATACTATACTACCACATAAACAAGGTAGTGATGAAAATATCAAGAACAAATGGCATAATCAATAAACTAAAACACTACCTTCCTGATTATATCAAGAAAACACTATACAATACATTGATTATGCCACATCTAAATTATGGTATACTAGTATGGGTATTCCAATGGCAAAAACTTGAAAAAATCGAAAAATGGTCAATAAGAATACTTACTTGTAGTAAATACAACAGCCATACTGAACCTCTATTCAAAAACCAGGAAGCAAATGCTATTTTCACTCTATCGCAAGCTATCGCAAAATAAAGCCACGTTTGCAAAATGTTTTCTAAGGTATGATATACCAAAGGTCATCAATAGTTTACCACCACTGATTTATGAGAAACTATACACGCATAGCTTAACAGGGTTCAAAAACTATGTCAAGTTGTCTATGATATCAAAGTATAGTTTAAATTGTAATATCCCATGTTGTTACATCTGTCAAAATAGTTAGATAAATAAGCATCCAGAGTGCAGTACAACCTATTACCATTTGGGCGGCTGTGGCTCAGTTAGTAGAGTGGGTCACCCAATGACCAAGAGGTTGGTGGTACGTGTCCCAGCTCTGGCTATCCACATGTCGAAGTGTGGGCAAGACACTGTACTCTGACTTAGGCCCCCAGTAGGACTGGCAGAACCTTAGAAACCTACTGGTGTGTGTGTTAGAATGGGTGAATGTGAAGCTACTGTAAAGCGCTTTGAGCACCATGAAGGTGGAAAAGCGCTATATAAATGCAGACCATTTACCATTCAATGATGAAAACCATCCTGCCAAAATGCAAAGCAAGAATTTATGTATAATTTATTCACTCAAATAACATATATATATATATATATATATATATATATATATATATATATAAATAATTATTTATTTACTCATATTTGTTCCATCCACACTTTGCTTCATCACAATACATTCATCATCATCACAATACATATTATATATATATATATATATATATATATATATATATATATATATATATACATATGCACATGCAATGTAAATGGTCAACACTAATCCTAAAGGCATATATTTAAGTACCTTAAATATTATAATGTATGTAACATTGTTAAAGAGTAAACAATCAGATGAGGAGACCACGATGTTGCTGTGTACCATGCCTTCATCTGGGGTCCTCGACCATCACTTATAAAAACTAATAATGTATTGTACATGTACATTTATGAAATTATCGTAACTATGAAATGTATTGATTGTAATGTGTTGGTGGTCAATCAATAATCTATGTCTATATACATTTTATACTACACTATATACACTATACTACACTATATACACTTTATACTACACTGTATACATTATACACTATACTGTATACACTATACTACACTTTATACTACACTATATACACTATATGGGCAACTGTGGCTCAGTTGGTAGAGTGGGTCATCCAATATGTGGTGACATTTCTGCCAAAACCTCACAAACACAAAAAGGTGTTTTATGCACAGCCAACGATTCACAAACAACCTTATTGTGTTTTGCAAAAGCATAATGTAATTCACAAGTACTGCAAGTTGGAGAGAAATAGGAGCAAAATGTCATTCACAAGTACTGTGGGTTGGAGAAACAATTCTGCAGGTTGGAGAAACAATTGGCTCCCCGCCGTCACGTGATGTTTGGCATTAACTGTGCACCTTACTTATTCGCATCCGCAGGATTTAGGATTTATTCACAAATGTCAGTGCATGTTGCAAGAACTGTTCTGTAGTTTGCATGCCACAACAGCAGGTGGTGCTGTTGAGTCCATATAACACACAGCCCCATGCACCATCGGATATTGTTATGTTCTTGTTGTGTTTATCTTATGTTCTGGCCATGGCAATGTTGGACACCACATGTACAGACCCTGACAATGTTAACCAGCTGGTTTGTTTGACATGTTATGAAAGAGCGTATATATAAAGAGATCTAACTCCACTCCGCGCAGCCCTGTTTACCGTGACAATGCCGCAACTGCAGCACCCTCTATCGAGTATGGAAACCAGTGCCAGCAAGTGTCTGCCGCCAGCATTTAAATAGCATAATCGCACAATCATAAAAAGTCAAATCTATTATTAATTGATTGATTGATTGATAAATAAGATTGTAATTAATTAAAGAACACGTTGGCCTTAATTGTTTTCAAGTTTTTCAAATGAACATGTCAGGAAAGCGAATTAATCGCAGCTTGTTCTTTTGTTTATATCAAGTTGGTAGCTGTTTCAATTAATAATTATCATCAAAAGTTGACAATTATTAAAATAATTATTTTTATTCATCAGATATAACACATCCTTATCAGATGGTAATGTTTGGAGTTTTCAATATATGATGTAATTTTTGCAGAATATTAAAAGAAAGAATGCAGTGATTTTTAAAAATTGTTCTTTATTAATAAATCATAAAAGTAATAACAATCGCACACTAATATAACATAAAAAAGAATGGACAGTGAGAATCATTAACATTGTCATTAACAACCTTGCCAATTTTTGTACATACACCATCAGTCACATGGCACATGATAATCACAAAATAAACATGTTTCCAAACTAATCAGACATATTTAAACATGAGAAAATTTAAGGTCTCCCTGTTCTTGCGCTAATGCCCCTCTTGACGAATTCTAGTGTTGTTTTCTCACAAGCGAATCTTTATCAACAACAGGACAACAGCTTTTTCGACATGACACTGATTACATGACAGAATTCCACAGTTTTGTCAGTTTTGTTTATGAAATGAAAGTGAATCTGATGGGATGTGATGCAGGCATTTTTCTCATTGTAGAGGCTGTATTTTTACCTCATCGCCCATAAACAAACATTAAAACGCTGTATTTTAATTAAACAAAAGCCTGTTTCTTGAACAAAATACATGTTTTACCTAGTATCATCTTTAAGAAATCTAAAGAAGCTCTTCCCCGCCAAGAATTTGCGGCTATTGTTACAGTTTGGGGCTGCACAAAACTGGCGTCTGACCCACGGCTTTTTGTTCTCGGCCATCTTTCACGCTCGGACCAAGATGCACCGGGCGCCACGTTGTCACGGCGGCCATAGCGGGACTTAGACCTCTTTCTATGTACACTCTTTGATGTTATTGCCTTCAAAGAGTTCACCAAGGACTTTTAATGAAGAGAGAATTAGCCGATTCATTAATTCAATGCTATTACATGCTAATTCGTGGTTGTCATTTAAACACATCTAAAGCATATTTACACTTAATATTTTGACCGGACAATGTAGGGACCACATGTACAGACCCTTATGATGTCAGCCAGGTCGTTTGTTTGACATATTATTGCCTTTAAAGAGTTCACCGGGGACTTTTACTAGCAAGAGAATTAGCCGATTCATTCCTTCTGATGCTATCAGGGTGATGGCCAAGCTCCGAAGGTGACAGTAGTCCTTCACATTTTCCAAAAGAATTATACCTCCACCCTCCTGATTTCATAATTTTCTTCTGATACTTTCAAAATTAATTACAAAATTGTGGAATTGGGAGGCTGGAGGTATCTTTTTTCGGACAGTGTGGTGTGTGGCTTGTCAGTGGCTGACTTAAACGGTTTGCACTTAATAGGAAAAGTGAGGAACCGTGACAGACATCTGAACAGTCCGGTTTTAGAGCCGTGGGTCTAGACCAAATGTTGGACGTATGTTCACCCGACTGATGTTCAGTTAAATTCAACAAGAAACTCTTTGCCAACGTTAGCCTTTGTTTTGTTGGGGTTAAAATATTGATGCTTGTGTCTTGTCAGTGCACATTGGTATGTTAAAGTGAACTTTAATACAAGTTGCTCATTGATGGACAGATGTGTGTCTGTGTGTTTTCTGTTAAATTTAACTGCACAACAACATCAGTAGGTGAACATATGTCTGCATTTTGTCTGGACCCATGGCTTTAAAACCGGACTGTCCACACATCTGTCACATGTCCTTACTTAATATTAAGTATAAAAAGTTTAAGGCAGCGGCCGACAATATGAACCCACACTGTCCACGTCATGTTTGGGGGGAAAAGAGCTTGTTGTCTTCATACGGGATGTCTGGACTGTTTATCACACAGGTTAGCTAGCTAATGCTGCTCATATCATTCAGGTTAACAGATACCTCTTAAGATGGCCACACCATTTTTTAAAAATCTAAAATGAAGTATTTCCACACATGCAATGTGTATTTTGTTAACCCACCACAACTGTCTTACCTGCAGGTGTCTTGTTTACATCTGGTCTGTGTTTATGCGCCGAGAGAGAGAGAGAGAGAGAGAGAGAGAAAGAATAAGAGGGAGAGAGAGAGGCATGGAGAAAAAGAATAACATGCGACTTCTCGACTCCTTCAAATTTAAGTCGATTTGTGCTACGGAAGTCAACGTGTTGACTATACGACATTTTAGTTAATGCCTTATATACTACACTCTATCCACTATATTCTACACTATATACTACAGTATATACTAGACTAAATACACTATATACTACACTATGTACAGTATATACTAGACAATATACACTATATACTAAACTATATCCACTATATTCTACACCAGGGTTCCCCAATTAGAGTTCATCAAGGGCCAAATTCTGACCTGGGCATCAAGCCGAGGGCCACAGCACCTGTCGGGCACACGGCATTGGGGAGCGTCGCACCACAACAGCCCCACTCCAGTGACAATACAGATAATAATGTTGAATCTGCACTGATCGTGAATTATAACATTATTAGTTATGCCTGAGATTCAGGAATACTGTTTGTCAGGGTCACACAAAGACAAATTTCACTCTGGAAACAAAAGTTGAGAACCAACCATTTACTCAAAATACATATTTGGTTATTACAGTCTGCTCTGAGAGTTGACAGATTTATAACAGCAGCTAGTTAACTCTAAATCCAATTTTAAAAAATATACTTTGCTAGTCTGCTGGAACAAATCAACAGTAATACAACTGTAACAGCAGCCAGTTGGACATACTTAAATAATAAATACACAATAAAATAAAGTTGGTCTTTTTTTTTTTTATCATTCAACACTAAAAAAACTGATTTCAGCCACACTCTTACTTCTGCTTCAAATTCAAATCTGTCTAAATCTACAGAATTTATCTCCAACTACACCCCCACCCCCCACACACACACACACACACACACTACAGGGAAAAGCTTCCCTATATATATATATATATATATATATATATATATATATATATATATATATATATACACCCCTAAGCTCCACCCATGGACATACCAATGACCACGTTATTTAATTAACACACAATCTACAATTTTGACATGGAACAAACATCAAACTGAAATCATATTAACTCATATAAACAATGGCACCAATTATCCTCCATACGTAAACACAAACAGAAGTAAAACACAAAACAATGAATGAATGTCTGTGTCCTGTAGTCCACTGATCCCCAACCTTTTTATTACCGCGGACCGGGGGCGGTTACGTAGATTGTTTATATCAGTCAGAGCGGGTCTGATCTGTTGGAATCACCTGTCACCTGTAAATCCATAGTTCAAGTCCAACTCCTTGTATTGTCTGTTCAAACTTTCCTTTCCTTGGCAGTTGGAGGCTCTTCTTCTGTCTCTTCAGTTGCCTTTTCCCCTTCGAAAAGAAACTTTCCAAACACATCTGTTTTTTACTTACTTTGCTATCATGTGAGTTACATTTTTGACATTTGAGTGACAGATGTAACCGACAGAATCCGGTCATTTTTCAAAATAAAAGATTGTTCAGACTCGGATAATAAATACAAGAGAAATAATGAATGAATTAAGTAATTATTAGGCGGCCAGCGGCCCGGAACCAAGTGATCCTAGGGGTGTTACGAGACACTCAGCTCATGAGACGAGACACGAGATTGGGTTCACAAGATCAAGACGAGATGAGATTTTATGAAAACTAAATTACAAATTAAGTGCAGACAATATGTGAAAAACAAACTGTTCAATACAGACTGAAAATAGCCAGACCAAGTATGTCACTAACATGTCACTTCTTCCTTTACAAATTAAAACTAAAATAAAGAGTTTCAAAAGTTAAAATAAAATAATATATTTCTCCTTTTTTCAAAATCAAATCTGGCGCTTGACTGTGGAAGTTGGGGTCCAAATGAGGAAATGCATCCCCGCCAGGTGTATTTTCTCCGGCGACGCACCACAACTAGGTCCAGGCTTTACAGAACCTTCCGCCCGGACTTCGCCACTTTCCAGACTCACTGCGCCTCCTCCCCCGGCGTGTCAACCGCCTCACCAGGGCAGGGACCGGCCCATGTATAACGGATAACAAGGGTCAGCTGCAATGTGGGCAACACACCGACCCATCTGGAAACATGGATGTCTAATGCACACACGAGTCAGTGGGTCTCGCAGAAACCCCGCCGGTTAAGGTGGGATTCTGTCAATGCATGCAGACAGCAAAATCGGTGGACCATAACAGACCCAATGTCCAAAACCAGAGGGGGGAGGGGGTTCCCCAGCAATTCGCACACAGGTAATACCAATATTTTCCGATGCCTTTTCTGGCTGCTTTCTGGATAACAAAATCTCGCGAGATCTCATCACACCCCTTTTATATACTACACTATTTAAGCTATATACTATACTATATACACAATATACTACAGTTGTCGTCGTCTTCCGCTTATCCGGTTCTGGATCACCCGGACAGCAGCCCCAGCAAAGCAGCCCAGACTTCCCTCTCCCCAGCTACCCCAGCCAGCTCCTCCAGGGGAATCCTGAGGCGTTCCCAGGCCAGCCGAGAGATATAATCCCTCCAGTGCGTCCTGGGTTGGCCCTGAGGTCTCCTCCTGGATGGACATGCCTGGAACACCTCCCCAGGGAGACATCCAGGAGGCGTCCTCACAAGATGCCCAAGACACCTCAACTGACTCCTCTCGACGTGCAGGAGCAGCGGCTCTGCTCCAAGCTACTCCCGGATGTCCGAGCTTCTCACCCTATCTCTAAGGCTGAGCCCGACCACCCTACGAAGGAAGCTCATTTCAACCTCTTGTACCTGTGATCTCTTTCTTTCGGTCATGACCCAAAGCTCATGACCATAGGTGAGTTTCAGAACATAGATTGACCTTTGAATCGAGAGCTTCTGGCTTAGCTCCCTCTTCACCACAATGGATCGGTTTAGCACCCGCATTACTGCGGATGCCACCCCAATCCGCCTGTTGATCTCCCGCTCCATCCTTCTGTCACTCGTGAATAAGATCCCAAGGTACTTAAACTCCTCATCCTGAGGCAGAACTTTCACCTCGACCCAGAGAGGGCACTCTATCGTTTTCCGGCTGAGAACCATGGCTTCAGACTTTGAGGTGCTGATCTTCATCCCAGCAGCTTCACACTCGGTTGCGAACCGCTCCAATGAGAGCTGGAGGCCATTGCTCAATGGGGCCAAGAGGACCACATCATCTGCAAAAAGCAGAGAAGAAATCCTCCCGTCACCAAACTCGCCCCCCTCCCCCACCTGGCTGTGCTTGGAAATTCTGTCCATAAAGGTTATGAACAGAACCAGTGACAAAGGGCAGCCCTGGTGGAGTCCAACCCTCACCGGGAAACAGTCCGACTTACTACCGGCTATGCAGACCAAGCTCTCGCTCCTTAGGTACAGGGACTGAATGGCCCCCAGTAGGAAGCCATCCACCCCATATTCCTGGAGTACCCCCCACAGGATATATCTGGGGACACAGTCATAAACCTTTTCTAAATCCACAAAATACATGTGGACTGGTTGGGTAAACTCCCATGCCCCCTCCAGCACCCCAGCGAGGGTAAAGAGCTGGTCCACTGTGCCACATACGGGGGACGAAAACCACACTGCTCCTCCTCGATCAGTTTCGACCACTGATCATACCGTCGTTTCCAACACCCTGGAGTAGACCTTACCTGGGAGGCTGAGGAGTGTGATCCCACGATTGTTGGAACACACCCTCTGGTTCCCTTTCTTAAAGATGAGAACCACTACCCCGGTCTGCCACTCCAGAGGCACTGCCCCCAATGTTCATGCAATGTTGCAGACACATGTCAACCAAGACAGCCCTACAACATCGAGAGTTTTGAGATACCCAGGCAGGACAGCCAAGTACAGCTGCTTCGGCAATGGCGGGGCGGAACAGAGCCCATTCAGACTCAATGCTCCCCTTCACCCTCGGGATGTAATTGAAGCTCTGCCGGCGGTGTGAGTTGAAAATCTGCCTGGCAGATTCTTCCGCCACACGTTCTCAGCAGACCCACACTACTTGTTTGAGTCTACCAGGTTGTCTTCCCCTGCCATCTAATCCAACTCACTACCAGGCAGTGGTCGGTAGACAGTTCAGCACCTCTAGGTGGAGAAATTACCATTGAAGAGGCTGTGTTACCAGGAGCCACAACAGCTGCGCAGTGATGAATGAGAGTCAAAGGGTAACAAAAAGCATCATGCGTAGCTCCCTCATAGCCAATGGGATGCTTCATACATGATGTACTTATGTAGTTACTTATAGTAATGTACTGTATTTATATCTCTAAGGTTTGTTTCCTTTCATAAATAGAATTTCGTTCGTATTCAGAGACGAAAAATTAAAGTAAAGGTTTTTCATTACTTGGATTGTTCATTAGTTGGGGCTTTTGAATGTAGAGGTACCACTGTGTGTGTGTATGTATGTATGTATGTATATATATATATATATATATATATATATATATATATATATATATATATATAATGTGTGTATGTGTGTATATATAAAAGTGTCCAGTGTCAGGGGCTTGTGCGGCTGAATTCCACTTAACCTGAACAGAATGTTTAGGGGGTCAGTGTTCGCTGGTGGGGGGAGGTGTTTCCTGGTTTTGGGGGTGGTGGTGGTGTGTGTGTGTGTGTGTGTGTGGGGGGGGGGGGGGTCCGTGGTTGTGGATTGGGAGGGAGGGTAACCTTTGGACACAAAGGCCCAGTCTCCTCCAGTTGAATGCAGTCTTTGTATCAGCGCTGTGTGATCGGTAAAGCGATAGTGCGCTGGCAGCTTCTTTACGTCTACGCCTTCTCTGTCGTCTCAAATCTGCGGCTGACAGATGGAAGTGTTTCCTGTCGTCACTGGAGACCACCCCCCCCATCCACTCATAGTTCTGCCCGTCGTCCTCACACTTCCTGCTTTCGCAGTGGTTTTGGGCCGGGGCCAGGTTTCAGTGTACGTAGGTGAGGGGTCAACGTGGCAGCGGGTGGCATTATGGCACTGTCTGACATGCTCGCTACAATCCGCTCTCTGCTTTCCCATTGGAGAGGACTGTGGCCTTCCTACCCCCACAAACCCAAGCCCCTCAGGTGGTGGGGGGGGTCACATCTGACACATGTTCCCTTTGAGCAGGGGTGTGAAACATGTGGCCCGGGGGCCAAATGCAGCCCACTAATGTTTGTTGTGATTAATTTGACCAGTGTGAGTAAAGTCAGGTTCCACATTCAGATCACATGTATAATTATATATGTATGTATGTATGTATAATAACCCTAACCCTAAACTGTGGTAGAATATTGGTCAACAGGACCTGCAGGGTCTAAAAAAGTCAGAAAAAGTCTAACATTCACAAATGTACATTTTAGGCCTTAAAATATCTTAAAATCCCAGGTCTAAAATTTAATTAACTTGTCTTTTTTTTTCTTTTAACGCCTGCTCCTTCCATTCTAAGAGAAGTGACTGTAGAAGAAAAAAAAGGGTTTCTAGTGTCAACTGATGAAAAGTAATTACCGTATTTTCCACACTATAAGGTGCATGAAGTAGTTTAAATAATGACATGAAAAGTTAAATAATGAGATAAATATTCATAATGATGAGATAAAAAGTCAAAATGATTAGATGTAATATGCCGCCTAAACACCCAACTTTGGACGTTAGATAATTTGTGGCCACTCTGAACATAAAACGTTGTACACGCTGAACGTGCAACGCTGAGTGGACGCTGGTTAAAACACAGAAAATCTGTCCTGCCATTTCAGTCTGTCCTCAACTATGTCTCAGATCACTTGGATTACTGCTCTGTACCTGCTCTGGAGGTCCCGTATGTCCGAGGCCCAGACACAGTCGTTTTTGGGTTCACCTGATCCTGCAGAAGTGCCTGCAGGATGGGGAAAACCACCAGGAACTCCGTCTAGATGAAGTCCGCTTTCACCGGTATTTCAGGCTCAGTTTTTCTTTCTGCTGCCTTCCGTGTTGGTTAGGTTTGTTCATATATCATTCTATCACGACGTTGGGAACATCTCAATGCTGATTGGCTTTCATAGTACAGCATCACACAAATTTGCCTGAAAAGTTCAATATTTTCAACTCCAGCGTGTACACAGATTTGCGGCAAACTGTGCAGCTCCAACGCCCGGACGCTCCAACGCACCGCAGAAACTCCTCCATCGCGCAGCAGGAACGCTTCCAATGCACCGCCTCAGGTGAATCTGCATCCAAACGCGTCTCTCCATGAACTTTGTATGTAATCTCAACACACAGATGTGAAAATTCGTGTTCGGTGTGACCGTACCATAACACTAACACTAACCTCTAACACCGACTGTAACTCTAACACTAACTCGAACCTCTAACACCAACTTCTAACTCTAACACTAACCCTAACCTCTTACACCAACTGTAACTCTAACTGTAACCATAACTGTAACTCTAACACCAACTCTAACTCTAACACTTACTCTAACACTAACTCTAAGACTAACAAACACTAACTGTAATTCGAACAATAAGTCTAACTCTAACACTAACTCTAACTCTAACACTTACTCTAAGACTAACACTAAGTCTAACACTAACTCTAACACTAAGTCTAACTCACACCAACTCTAACTCTAACACTTACTCTAACACTAACTCTAAGTCTAACACTAACTCTAACACAACCTCTAAGACTAACATTAAGTCTAACACTAACTCTAACACTAAGTCTAACTCACACTAACTCTATCTCTAACATTAACTCTAACTCTCACAGCACATTCCCAGGGTGGAACAGCAGTTTGGGCCAGAAAAGCGAGGGCGGGGGGCAGGGGGGCTTTTGGGGAGGGTCATGCCTTTGATTGGCCCAGCTGTTACAACCACTTTGAAAGCACAAGGTTTTTATTGAATCCTTCCTCAGTCTTTATCTACACGTTCCCCTGAGGAACACTGTTGAGCTAAGCTGTGTTCCCCTGAGGAACGCTGTTGAGCTAAGCTGTTCTCATGGAAAGGACTGAAGCTTCTGTCCCTGTTCCAACACAGCTAACCCACCTTTCTGCTCATTCTAGTGTCGCAAACCCACCTTTCTGCCTGTTCTAGCACCACTAACCCACCATTCTGCCTTTTCTAGTGCTGCTAACCCACCTTTCTGTCCGTCTTAGTGCCGGTAACCCACCTTTCTGCCTGTTCAGGCACCGCTAACCCACCTTTTTGCCTCTTCTAATGCCACTAACCCACCGTTTTGCCTGTTCTAGCACTGCTAACCCACCTTTTTGCCTGTTCTAGTGCCGCTAACCCACCTTTTTGCCTGTTCTAGTACCGCTAACCCACCTTTTTGCCTGTTCTAGTGCCGCTAACCCACCTTTTTGCCTGTTCTAGTGCCGCTAACCCACCTTTTTGCCTGTTCTAGTGCAGCTAACCCATGTTTCTGCCTGTTCTAGTGCCGCTAACCCACCTTTCTGCCTGTTTTGACACTGCCAACCCACTTTTGGGTTGGGGGGGGGGGCACCAGGTGACTAGACATGAACAGACTTGGTATGAAAGATAGGTTATAAGAATGACAAGAACAGATGAGAGAGAGAGAAAGAAAGAACTCAGTGTCAGTACTTCCCCCAGCATTCTAGATCCTAGGGCAACTTAGACTGAACTGTGACTCCAGCCTGTTTTTAACTAACCTGACCATAGTCTTTCTCAAACAGGAATGTTTTCAACCGAATTCTAAATGTAGAGACTGTGTCGACCTCTTTAATATTAAAGGGAAGCTGATTCCATAAGACAAGAGCCTGATAACTAAAGGCTCTAGCTCCTACTGTACTTTTAGAAACCCTGGGAACTTTCAATAAATCTGCATTCTGAGAACGAAGGGTTCTATTGGGCTGGTAAAGAACCAGATCATCTTTAAGATAAGAGGGGCCCATTCCATTAACCCCTGACCCTAACCCATACCATTAATGGTTTTATATGTGAGGAGGAGGATTTTAAATTTAATTCTAAACTCAACTGGTAGCCAATGAAGGGTTTTGAGCACAGGGTTGATGTGTTCTCTTCTGTTTGATCCTGTTAATAATCTTGCTGCTACATTTTGAACCAGTTGAAGCTTTTTAAGGAATATTTAAGACACGCCACAAGTAAGGAGTTACAATAATCTAATCTAGATTTAATAAACGCATTAAGTAATGTTTCTGTATTATTTTTAGACAGAATATTCCTAATTTTGGCTATGTTGTGCAAGTGAAAGAAGGCTGTTCTGCATGTTTGGAGTTCCCACAGCTTAGTCATTTCACTAAACTACCTATAGCCTTAACCTAACTTAACTCTAACAGCATTTTAGAAAAGTTTACCCATGGCTAAACTACATACAAGTAAGGAGTTACAATAATCTAATCTAGATTCAATAAATGCATGAATTAATTTTGCAGTGGACATTATTTTTAGACAGAATATTCCTAATTTTGGCTAATGTTGCACAAATGAAAGAAGGCTGTTCTGCATGTTTGGTTAATGTGTGCTTTGAATGAAAGATCTGGATCAAATAAAACTCCTAAACGTTTAACTGTGGCACTGGGTGTTACACTTAAGTTGTCTAGAGTAACTATCTGATCAGTTAGGGAGTCTCTCACATTTTTAGGGCCTATTATAATGACTTCAGTTGTTTCACAGTTCAATAAAAGATAATTGGCACTCATCAAAGTCTTTATGTCTTGGACACATCTACTTAGTTTATCTATTTTTCTGGTCTGATCAGGTTTAATCGATAAATATAGCTGTGTGTCATCCACATAACACTGAAAATTAATGCCATGATTTTTAATGATGTTACCTAAAGGGAGCATATATAATGTAAAAAATAAAAAATAGGCCCAAGGACTGACCCTTGGGGCACGCCATAACCAACTCTGGAGAACTGCGATGATTGTTGATTAACGTTAACAAATTGGTAGTGTTTAGATAAAACTCATCTAAAGCAGTAGAGGGCTGCTCCTCTTATACCTATATCACATTCTAATCTGTGCACTAAGATACTGTGGTCAATGGTGTCAAAGGCTGCACTAAGGTCTAATAACACCAGGACCACTATTAATCCGACTCAGCAGCTAATAATAAGTCATTAATAACTTTAACTAACGCTGTTTCAGTGCTATGATGGGCACAAAAACCAGACTGAAACTGTTCAAATAAACTATTATCCAGCAGGTATTGGCACAGCTGTTTAACTATTACTCGTTCTAAAACCTTTGAAAGGAAGGGAAAATTGGATATAGACCTAGAATTAGCTAGAATGTCAGGATCTAAGGTAGGTTTTTTCAGAATTGGTTTAATAACAGCATATTTAAATGACTGCGGCACATATCCAGTAATTAATGAAGTGTTAATTATATTTAGGACAGTGCTAATAATTAGGGGCAGAATCTGTTTCAAAAGTTTAGTTGGAATTGGATCTAAGAGGCAGGTGGCTGATTTGGAAGACATGATAATAGATATGACATTAGTTTGGTCTACAGTGGTGAAATGATTTAGTGTTACAGAGGGATTTATAAAAAGGCCTAGGTTTGGGACCACTGCTTTTTCTGATCTAATATTTGGGAGTAGTTGATCTATTTTATCTCTAATAATTGATATTTTATTGTTAAAGAACTGCAGGAAATCATCAGAATGGAGCGTGGATGGAATAACTGGTTCCACGGAGGTGTGTCTGTTTGTCAGTCTGGCTACAGTACTGAACAGGAATCTAGGATTATTCTTGTTTTCTTCTATTATGGATGAGTAATATCTCATTTTGGCTGTACGCAAAGCTTGCTTATACTTTATTAAGCCAATGTTCCAGGCATTGAGGGAATCTTCTGAATTGGATCACCGCCATTGCTTTTCTAATTTATGTGTTGCTTGTTTAATGGAGCGAGTGTCAGCGTTGTACCATGGGGAGGTTCATCTAATCTTAGTAGTTTTTAACTCAAGGGGGGCGACTGTATCTAAAGTAGTTTGTAGTGTGAGCATGGTACTATCGACTAACTCATCACTTATACTGAGACTAAATGTGTCCTTTACATAATCACATGACATAGACACAAATAGTGACTGAATTAACTCTTTGTACTTTGAGACAGCATGGTCACATAGTATCCTTTTCATTTGTGTTTTAATCACTGAGGTGGAAATATCCTCAAGCATATACTGAAAGGTCATTAAAAAGTCATCTAAGAGTATGGGATTATGGGTAAAAACAACCAGGTCACTCATTTCAACAGCAAATGTTCAGATCAGATGGAGGGTGTGTCTGTGAATGTGGGTTGGTTTATGAACATTTTGGATAAAGCCTAATCCGTCTAGTAGGTCACTAAATGCATTACTAAGAGAGTCAGTGTTGTTATCCACATGTATGTTAAAATCACCAACTATTATAATCCTATCCCAGTTCAACACTACACTGGATAGAAAGTCAGAGACTTCTAATAAAAACTGTGAATAAGGACCAGGAGGGCGGTAGACTATGACAAAAAGGGCTGGTTTTTGGTTTCTGCAGTTGGGGAAAGTAAAACTACACTTTCAAAGGAGTGGTAAGTGGGATTAATTTTAGGATTAATTTTAGGGCTAAGACCTAAACTGGAGTGAGATATTACTGCCACTCCACCACCACCACCACTGGTTCTGGCTGTGTGATAGTTCACCTGGATTCATTTAATGGGACATATTCATCCTGCTGAAGCCAGGTTTGAGTCACAGCTAAAATATCAATTTTATGATCACTAATTAGATCGTTTATGAATAAAGATTTGGGAGGAATTGACCTAATATTGAGCAGTCCACATTGGATATAATTGTTAGGTGTTCTTTTAATCTGATTATTACTTAAAACTATTTTCATTAAATTATTTGATCTCACTTCTGTAGGTTTTTTAATGTGACCCACCACCAGTAAACCAGTCATAAGTGTGTGTAAATCCAAACAGAGTTATGTGTGTAGCTTGGTAGAGTGGAAACTAAGGTTTAAGATGGTGAAAAAATTATGTTTCCATAACAAGTAGAACCAAAGTTATGGTAATTTTAATATCCACATTTGGACATATTTTGCAATTCGCATATTTGAGAAATTGGCCGTCAAAGTTTTGGACTGTTTTCGGGTAGGAAGTCCTTAGCAACGCATAATAATTTGTATCCAATTGACACAAATTGTTGACAGATGTTAAAGGACACTCTGATGGACATGTCACAGAAGTTTTATATATTATAATAATAGGACAGAAGTGTGACGTATTATAATCATTTGGCTTACACCATTGGACAGAACATTCAATATAAGCTTTTACCTCGTACCAAACACTTGGGTGTTTACCCACAGAACGGAGATCGTTTTGTTCGGCGAAAAGAGGTGGAATTCGGCTTTGTCTTTGCTCAACAATACCTGAACTTTTGTCGCCGCTTAAATAATTGACTCAATAAACACCTTTATTGATTGATTGAAATTCAATGTAATGACCACAGGAACTGAAAATAGAGGTGTTAAGGTTCCGTTTTTTGATAAAATGTAAATACACATTAAAAATCGCCTTCCAGCCTAAATTTGGCTGTAGCTCTGAACGGGTCAGCGCGACGTATGCCTGATTTCGTGCTGAGCAGTCACATATTAGGTTTATTATTAACTATACAAGGAATAGACACAGTTTTTCTATTACTTGCTACATGCTGGGTTTGTGACAGCTCAGAGTGAAGTTGATGCATATAGAAGTGTTTTACACTATGACTCTGTGCCTGGGCCCGCACTCTGAATTGTCATTTTGACAGGCTAAATTTAGCAGCCACATTTTGTGCTAAGAGAGAGGCACCTTCCCAAGTGGGATGTATGCTATCTCTGTGAATGTGGTTCCTATGGTTCCTGCAGTGCTTGCAGTTCCCATGGTCCTTGCAATTCCTGTGGTCCCTGTGGTTCCCCTGGTTTCTGTGGTTCCATTGGTGCCTGTGGCCACTGTGGTTCCTGTGGCCCCTGTGGTTCCTGTGGTTCCGTTGGTGTCTGTGGTCCCTGCAGTTCTGTTGGTCCCTCCAGTTCCTGTTGATCCTGTCTTTTGTGAAACTCTTCTCGGGTGACCTAACCTATCTGGTGCTTCCTCCTCCTCAGGTACCACCCCCTGGTGTCTAAATATGGCCCCCTGGCCCCCTTGGCTGATGTGGACTTACGCCCCCGCCTCACCACAGTGGATGTGCGCTGGGGTGAGCGCGTGGAGCATGTCAGCCTGCACCTGGACCAAACAGTGGGGGAACTGAAGAAGCAGCTGAAAGCGCGCCTGCAGGTGCAGGCTACCGCCGTGCGACTTTTCTACATCAACAGGGAGATGAGTTCAGTTCTAGGCCCCGAGGAGCTGAAGGTGGGCTGCCGCGCCCTGCACTCCTATGGCATCCGCGACGGAGACGAGATTCTGCTGGTACCCAAAGCTAAGAGCCGCTGCAGCTCCTCCCCGCTCTGAGGAGCTCCGTCCACCTCTGATGAGCCGCTGCAGCTCAACCCCCCCCGAAACCAGAGGGTGGGTTCTAAGGTTCGGGTTCAACCCCTGTTCAGAAAAAACCTGCAGGACTGGACTGTGTTCATTTAGTAAAACTGGATCTGGACATGGACTACCAGCGTCACGTTTAGCCACTGAAGCTAACAGTGCAGTTTCCATTAGCTGCTAAAGCTAACAGTGTAGTTTGCGTTAGCCACTCCAAGTAACAGTGTAGTTTGCATTAGCCGCTAAACCTAACAGCGCAGTTTGCATTAGCAGCTAAAGCTAACAGTGCAGTTTGCATTAGCCACTAAAGCTAACGGAACAGTTTGCATTAGCTGCTAAAGCTAACAGCACAGTTTGCATTAGCAGCTAAAGCTAACAGCGCAGTTTGCATTAGCAGCTAAAGCTAACAGCGCAGTTTGCATTAGCCGCTAAACCTAACAGCGCAGTTTGCATTAGCCGCTAAAGCTAACAGCGCAGTTTGCATTAGCCACTAAAGCTAACGGAGAAGTTTGCATTAGCCGCTAAAGCTAACAGCACAGTTTGCATTAGCTGCTAAAGCTAACGGAGCAGTTTGCATTAGCTGCTAAAGCTAACGGAGCAGTTTGCATTATCTGCTAAAGCTAACGGAGCAGTTTGCATTAGCAGCTAAAGCTAACAGCGCAGTTTGCATTAGCCACTAAAGCTAACAGTGCAGTTTCAGGAGGAAATGTTTGCAGAGTTGAGGTTGTGTGTGTTTGAAAATGTTTTATGATCAACACTGATATAAACTTTATTTTCCTAACAGGTGGGCGTGTCCTGGAGCTTTTCCTGTCTTTGATTGACATACATTATTTTTGTGTGCCTGTATTCTGTAAAAAATGTAAATTGTTTTTTGTTTAAAGATACTTCACTTTAAATAATTAATTATAAATATTTTATTGTTCATGTGTTGGGTGAATGGGTGGGTGTGTGTCCCCTGGGGACACACACACACACTCTCAGTAGAGAGACCTGCATAGACTGGACTACTCTGGTAGGTTAGAGGTTAAAGGTTGGTGTTGGGGGGGGGTTAAAGGTTAAGGGTTATAAGATGTTTTGAGAACATTTATATTTTCACTCTATGGATTACACTAAACTCCTCCACAGAACCTGACTGCACATGGAGTCTGCCCTTCATTTGCCCCTGATCTGCCCTTTATCTGCCCTTTATTACCCCCTCATCTACTCCTGATCTGCCCCTCATCTACCCCTAATCTACCCCATAGCTGTATGCAGTGGGCCTGAGGACAGGTGGGGGTGGGTGGGGTTAGAAGGGGCTTTTGTCCTCTGGGGTGAAGGAGTCATTGGGGTGGGATGGTTTGGGTTACTGGAAGCTGAGGGCAGGGCCCAGCCAACCGCTGCCCCCTCTCTCCCCGCATCAGGTGTGGCCCAGCCAACCCCCCCTCCCCCTTCCAGATCAGGTGACCGGCAGGTATCCGCTCCAAGACCTTCTTTGTGAAGGTCAGGCTTGATGAATTCTCTAGTTCTGGACACTTTGACCCTGTTCCCACAATGAGCATGTGCTGGAATCTTCTGGATGTTTGTGCGCTAAACCAAGATACGCTTCACACCGTTTGTGCGCTAACCCAAGGTACGCTTCACACCGTTTGTGCGCTAACCCAAGGTACGATTCACACGTTTGTGCGCTAACCCAAGGTACGCTTCACACCGTTTGTGCGCTTACCCAAGGTACGCTTCATATGATGGATACCATCACCTAATGGAGTGTGAATGAGTTTAAAGTGTTAGGGGTAATAAAGCCCACATCAGTCATCAAAGTGATAAAATTCTACCTTAACTGATCCAAGATTTAGGCTCATGTGGCGTTAGGGTTAGTCCAGGCTTAGGGTTAGGGAAAACACCACCATATAAACACAAGCTCACTTCAAATATCATCATTATCACATACTATCTCATCATTTTGACTTTTTATCTTATGTTAATTTGAATTCATATAAATAATTATTGTTAGATTTCAAAGTCACCAAAGTAACAACATAATGTTTGTGTGTGTGGAGTGACACAGAGGGTGATACGGTGTCATAATTACAACAGCTAAAGGTACAATCTGCCAACTGGTGGATACAGGACCCAGGACCATTTCATCCATGATGGTGTGGACTATCCTGCACACTGTGGCTAGTGATAAGTATGTCTGTGACACTGTTGAAGGTTCTACAAGTAAATATGTCAAAGGAGTTCTGTTTTAATTCAGAACTACTGAGGTGTCCTGACATGGATGGTGGCTCAGCTGACATGCTAGATGTTACCTGGAATTAGCTACTTGATGTGCTACTCATTTGACTTACTGTGTGACATAAACGATGCCTGTAAAAGGTCTTCATAATGAATCAATGTAATCAATTTATTCCAACGAGCACAATACATAGGTACAGTAGCAAGCCAACCAGAGAACAGCAGTCAAGTGTACCGCATAGCGTAGTGGTCAAAACCTGTTGCCCTTCCAGGTAGAACACCTGGCCAACAACACATTTGTATTATTACTAATAAGATTTTAATTGAATTTGGCGAGACTTGCTGTCACGCCAAAGGGGGAATTGCAATGGTTGTAAGATATCTCGGCTGGTCAGCCCAGCTCACCCAAGAGCCAGCCACCTTGGGGGGTAACAGGGACAGAAACTATTACCAGAAAACACAATTGTTTGGGAACACACTAATCTTTAACCATGAGACAGGCACAAGTCCAGGAGCCAGAATGTTTTGGCGTAAATGTAAACAAGCAGAACCGAGGGCTGGCACAAACCAACACACGCAAGTGAAGGGATAGCCAATTGGAACTGAACATGAACAGGACCACCTCAAGCTCTACCTTGGGTGGGGAAATGGATGAAGGGACAAGATATTCCCAAATGAAGTGTAAACAAATGGACATTAGACTTTTGGCTGATGATCAGTGCTGATCAATTGTGTATTTTACATGTGATGACAATAAACCGCAAGAAATCTGAGACATTCATGTTCCAGACCTCCTGATTGTGTCACCCCAATTTATCCCTGAAGCAGGACCCAAGCTGGGGGCTCTCAAAAGACTGAGTTTTCTAACAGTTTCTACCTATATACCTGGCAAAAAATGACCATGCACCACACCCAGTGGACAAAACAAAATCCCACTTATAAAGGACAGAGACACATTTTGGCTCCTACACAACGGCCCCTAATTGTTGATGACAGGCAAACACAACAATTCAAATAAGTGAAAATCAAAAGGAACCAAAATGTAGAAAACACTAAGTGGTAAGTACAGTGTAATGACACATTCATACCCCATGTACTAAAGTTTGGTTACAGGTCTTTCAATGATGTTAGAATTTGTGTGCAACCTCACAGATCGTACCAAGCCCTGCCTATCAGGGAAAGACCCAAGCACCCTGGCCAAGGGCCAAGATCCACGTGAGGCAGGGGCATCCATGATGACGACAATGTCTCCAACTTTCAAAGTCCTACTTGTCTCATTCCAACTCTGTCGTTCTTGAAGCAATGGCAGACCCATCTCTTCCAGAGTAAATGTGCAATATATTGAACCTGTCTCCATCTCCGCTTGACATACTGGTCATGCTGATCAAAGACTCCTGGTGGTACAGTGAGCTTTCCTCTCATCAAGACCAGGTGATTGGGCGTGAGTGGTACCAGATCCGTTGGATCATCTGAGAGCTTGGTAAGTGGTCTGTCATTTAAGATAATTTCTGTTTCACAGAACACTGTATGCAAAGAGTCGTCGTCCAGTGTCTGCTGACGTACCGCTGAACTCAGGACCCTTCTCACCATGCAGATCATCCTCTCCCATATGCCACCATGATGTTAGCCTCCTGGCAGGTTAAAACCCCAGCGTATTCCACCTTGTGATAGGATTCCTTTAATCACTGATGGTTAAGTGCGCCTATGTCTTCTCTCAGCTACCTGTCTGCTCCAATGAAGTTGGTGCCATTGTCTGAGATCAGGTGAGTCACTTGCCCTCTTCTGCTTATGACGTGCCTCAGAGCATAGATGCAGGCATCTGTCTCCAAGGAAGCTGCCACCTCCAGGTGAATTGCTCTGCTGGCTGGGCAGGTAAATATGGCTCCATAACGTTTACAAGTTCCTCTACCTCTTCTCACTTCTACAGGACTAAAGTCATCTACCCCAGTGTTAATAAAGGGCGGCAAGTCTGGCTGAACCCGTATCTCTGGAAGGTCAGCCATCTTTTGTTCCATAAGACGTCCATGGTAGCAGCTACAGAAGGTGCATTGACTGATCACCTTTCTAATAGCTACATTTGCCATGGTAATCCAGAATTTTTTCCTTACCCATGATAAATTGTGCACATGATCAGCATGGTCCAGGCTCTGCTGGACATGTGCTGCTAGGGGTTGCTGTTGGCAGAGGACAATAGGGTGTTTGACCTCCTTTGCATTGCTTCTCTACTCAGCCTTCCTCCAACTCTTAGGAGACCATTGACAAAGACTGGGTCAAGCTTGTATAGGGAACTATGGTGACTCACTGCTGCCTTTGTGGAGGACAGTGCAGCAATTTCCTCAAACTGCTGCTGCCGACAATAATAATCTTTATATATATATATATATATATATATATATATCACCTTTCAAGAACATAAGTCACAAGGTGCTTTACAAAAGGAATAAAAGTAAAAACACATAAAACAAGGCATAAAACATAGAGTAAAAGCAGTAAACATAAAAATAGGCACAGAATAACAATTCAAACAAAGGCCAGTTTAAACAGATGTGTCTTTAGCTGCTTTTTAAAAGTGTCCAGTGTCCACAGATCTTAAATGTAGTGGTAGAGAGTTCCACAGAGTGGGTGCCACAACCTCAAAGGCCGCAGTCTCCTTTGGTTTTTAGCCTGAAACGAGGAATCACCAGCAGGTCCTGATCAGAGGACCTCAGAGACCTGCTGGGGAAATAAGGCTGCAGCATGTCAGAGATGTAGGCTGGTACCTGTCCAAGCAGAGCTCTGTAGGTAACTACAAGAACTTTATACTGGATTCTAAATTGTATTGGTAGCCAGTGGAGAGCAGTTAAAATAGGGGTGACATGGGACCTTTTAGGAGACCTGGTCAACAGCCTGGCAGCAGCATTTTCGATCACTTGTAGGTGATCCAAAGATGATTTGCTGAGGCAGGTAAAAAGCGTGTTACAGTAATCCAGACGAGATAACACAAATGCATGGATTAACATTTCCATCATTGCTGGGGTTACAATAGGCCGAAGTTTAGCTATGTTCCTCAACTGCAAAGTGCAAGAGTGAGTCAAAGATTTGGCGTGCTGGTCTAGAGACAGGTTTTGGCCCACAGTGACATCAATAATTTTAAAACCTAAATGATCACTGATCTTAGGAACAAGACTTAGAGGGGCAGAAATGAGGAGTTCAGTCTTGTCAGAATTTATTGTAAGAAATTATTAGTCATCCAGTTTTGTATGGCCTTCACACAGTCACTTAGAACTGACAGTGAGGAAAGTTTGTGGGGTGTAAATGAGAAATAGGGACCCCTTTAAAATGTTTAATTATTTTCCTAAGATGAAGCAAATACAGGGAAAATAAAACTGGACCAAGAACTGAACCTTGGGGCACACTGCAGCGGAGGGATTCAAAGGGGGAGGTGAAGTTTCCAACAGATATAGCGCAACTCCTGTTAGAGAGGTAGGAAGAGAACCACTGTAGGGCTGACCCAGACACATCCACCCACTGCCCAAGTCTCTCTAACAATATACAGTGGTTCACTGTATCAAATGCTGAGCTGAGATCCAACATCACCACCACTGAACAATCACCTGTGTCACTGCGCATCTGGACGTTATTAGAGACCTTTAGAAGGGCAGTTTCTGTAGAATGCAGCCTACAAAAACCAGATTGAAATTCATCATAGATACAGTGCTCCTCTAAGACAATTTCAAGCTGGTTTGCAATTACATATGACAGGATAGCCCCTGGGTGTTGTAATGAACCTTTGATCATTAGCAGCACTTGACATCAGCTGCTCTTAATTGAATTGTCACAGGCCCCTGCAGCCATTTTCTCCAGCAAGCCTTCTCCAGTAAAATGGTCTTGAAATGAAGAAACTAAGCAGCTGCTGTCTTGAGCCTCTTCCAGTCAGAAAAATAGCCAATGAGCTGGTTAGTTGGTGTAACAGCATGGCAAACATTGACTGCATTTGAGGCAGCCTCTGTCTTCACCTCCTTGTCATAAGTGCTCAACGAAACATCAAAGGGTATCATTAGGCTGGTCATCCTCATGTCGCCACAGAAACACGGGCCCTTTCCACCACCTACTGGTCTTCAGGAAGCCTGCCACCCATTCCCTTGACGCATTGTCCGCTGGATTGTCTTTGGAGCCGGTGTGTCTCGATTGCCATGCTTCTGGTGACTCGGATAGTTGAAATCCTGTTTGCCACAAACATGTGAAATCTTCTATCCTCATTCTTGATGTATTTGAGGACTGAAGTACTGTCTGTCCAGAAGACAGAATTCTGAAATGCCCACTTCAGTCCTTCCTTCAGCATAGTGTCTACCCGCAGAGCAAGAACTGCTGCAGTCAGTTCAAGCTGGGGAATAGTCACTGCTTTCAGTGGTGTGACTCTGGCCTTACCAAGGAGAAAGGAGAACTGTACTTGACTTTGCTCATTCATCATCCTCTGGTATGTCACGGTTCCATATTCAGCTTTACTGCTGTTGGCAAATTGACAGAGTTGAGCTCGAGCAACCTTGCCATACCTTGCTGGTTTGACACACCTGGGTATTTGAAAGGTGTTGAGCAGCTGCAAATCCCCCTGCCATGAATTCCACTGGCCTAGGATGTCAGGTGCCAATGACTTATCACATCCACAATTTCTCTTGCATAGCTCCTGTAGCATCATCTATGTAGCAATGTGAGTGTCTGTTGTTTCAATTCGATCTTAAATCGGAATGAGTGAGTTTCCAAACACCAGAGTAGACCTAAGGCTCTCTCTATTTGCAGCTTGTCACTGTCAATGTTATATTCCTTTAAATCCTTAGCCCTTTTTCTGCTGCAATGTCCTGAAAGACACCACGGCTGTTGCTAGCAAACTTCTCCAACGTCAAGCCTCCCTTGTGGCACAGTGCAGTCAGGTCCTTGATTGTCTGAATGGCATCCAGTTCTGTGGCACAGCTTTTCAAATACTTGTCGACATAAAGGTTTTCCTTAACAGACTGACATACAGTAACAGAGAATTCAGACTGATGGTCGTCCGCATTTTTCTTCAGTGCATAACTAGCACAGCTTGGCGAGGATACTGCTCTAAACAAGTGCACAGTCATCCTGTACTGCCTCAGTTCCTGGGTGATGTCTCCATTCAGCCACCACAAAAATGGGAGAAAGTCTCTGTCTTCCCCTGTGACCTTCACTTGATGGAACTTTGCTGTCACTCATGGATTCCACAAGCTCCTCTCTGAAGCGCAGCAGGACTCCAAATAAAGACCTTGTGAGGCTCAGCCCTGGCAGAAGCTCTTTGTTTAGGCAAGCCACTTGGTAGGTGGCACCACAATCAAACACAACCCGAAGGGTACCTTTCCTTGGGTGGTGGACCGAGTGATGGGGAATGTATCAGACCCTGCCAGGCTTGCCTTGAAGCTCCTGTAGTGGCACATGTTCTTCATAGGTGTTGTTGATGAGACCATTCACATACTCAGAATATTCCTGCTGCAAGCCTTGGCTATTGAGGAACTTTCTCCTCAGGCCCTGCATTCTTTGCTTCACTGCGGCGATGATGTTGGACAAAGACACCTCTTTCCTATTGAAAGGCAGCTTCAGGCAATATTTTCCATCCAACAGCTTTGCTGACTGTTTCATGGTCTTGATAAACCGCATGTCATCTCTGGACATTTCCCTTTCTGGCACAGCCCTTTCATTAAAGTAATTTGTTGCACTTACTCAAAAGCATTTGTTCAAGCGTTTGCATAGAAATGCGGTTCACTGTGGCAGACGGTGCTGTCGTGCCATTGTTTCCAGTCAGTGAGCCATTAACTACCCACACTAACAGTGTCCTACTGGCATAGGGCCCTTTGTCTCTATTGATGACCTCCCAAGGCTCTAATGCCCTGGGTGCATTGGTGCCAATCAACAAGTCAACATTTGCCTTGACACGGGATTCACACTTTCGACAGGTAGGGCCACCTAGCCAGATCCTGAGCTGTGATCATGTTCTTTGTGATTATTTCAGGCATGTGATACGAATTATTGCTGTCCACTTCAGCCACTTCTAGATAAGCTTCACTTCACTATAAGCTGGTCCTTTTGCTTGTGATATCAAGTTTCTACATGAGGTTTTCAGAGCAAAATGTAGCTGAGTTACGGGGGTCCAGGAAGGCATAAGTTGTTACAATGCGACTTCCCTTGGCTGACTTCAAGTTCACTGGCAGAATCGACAATACACATTGTCCATGCGCATGCAAAGCAAACTCCCTTTTGTCTCAAGAGGAGAATTTTATCCTTGTGTTTTTTACCTCTGTACTGCCTACATTCCTCCACTAGGTGGCAACGATCACAGAACAGACATTTCAATTCCTTCACATCCTGAGCGTGGTCCTTGCCATCATCCGACACATCCGCTGCTGTTACAGCAGCAACAATGTTTCCCATTACCTTGCCCTTGGGCTGTGATTTGAATTTTGACAGAGGCCTTGTCATAGAGGAGGCAGAGGGTGAATACTGTGAATCTAACAAGGGGTCAGACAGAATTTTGACACACCTTTCTGGACATGCCTGTTAAAATAAAGCCCATTCTCTCAAAGCTGAACAGTGGTACACCACAGCTCATGACATAATGGAGGAAACGTATGACAGAGCACACATCTTTAATTTGGTTCAGTTTATAGCTCCTGCACATAGCTCAGTTCCTGCATGACATTACAGCAGCCACGTAAAAACAATGAATAGGCCTGCAGTGACTTCACATTCTCCACTTTAATAGCTTACCCGGCCAAAGCCTTCTTAATATAGGCTGTTGACAACTTTTACGAGTTACCAAAGTGTTCAGTGAGAAGCCCCTTTGCCACCACATAGCCATGCTCTGGCACTATATGCTGGCAGCTGCGTACCAATTCCTGTGGTTGACCTCTAGTAATCTGCTCCAAATAGTAAAGGCAGTCTCCCTTTCCAGCCTTACTCTCCACACTCTGTTCAAAGACCTTCATGAATGGCCAAAACTGGAGAGGATCCCATCAAACATGGGCATCTCTCTTGCTGGTAGACACGAGATATGTCGCTCATGAACCAGGGTGCTGTGATGTCATTTTGCCTTTGCATTATTTCCAGGAGGTCAGATGTGGCTTTTGTGTTGGAGGCAATATTTTTGGACGTGCTTATGTAGCCCTTCCATGCTGTGTTCCATGATGTGTTCCATGCTGTAGCTGAGTGATAGTGTGTTGCCTCAGAACATCATTGCACCACTGCTCTGTTTGTTTCCTGCACTCCTCTGTAGACAGTACGTTGATAGGTGGTAGTGGTCCTTTAGTAGACATGTGTTTGTTGTGGTAGACCAAGCTGAAATTCCATTGTATTTGGATTAAGGCTAGCCACTTTGACCTTGGCTTTCTTCAGGCAGGACTTCATGCCACCTGAGCACGCTCCTGACTGACTACCTTTGTCTGAGGCCTGCAGCATGGCTAACTTAGCATCTGATGCAGCCAACTCTGCATCTATCTAAAGCTGCTCTTCAGCATTTGTTCTTGTTCCTCAATTGCATGATTCTCTTTTAAAGCAGCTTGTCGAGCTAGCAATGCTGCTCTGTCTGCATTCGCCAGCACCCTGGCTGAGTGTGTGCTTGACCTGCCTCTACTATTAGTTTTATGTGACCTTTGGCTACCCTCATTAGACACACTGTCATCTGGATTGATACCAACATTTTCATATACAGACTTTAAATCATCATATACATTTACATGACCACCTGCCTCAACATCAGCATTCACAGCAGTAGGCAAATCAGTTTGAACATTTTTATCAGCAAGCACATTTGCACATTTGCTTTGTTGATCAACACCACTAAGAACACTACTAGGTCTGCTAGCAGCTGTTTGTTTATCATGTGTATCCATTGTAATGACGATGAGACAACAGTTCGATGTACAAAAAACGTCAATGGTGTAACAATCAGTACGCACAAGTTACGCAAAGTCAGTCAATCCAAAACAACGCACGATTTCCACAGTCAAATGTCTGCCAGCAAATATGTTGTTTTGGTACTGTGTGCACACAAAATAAAAGGATTTAAATGGCCATTCAAGGTTGTAGCACTACAAATAACTTGTTGGGCACCTGACAGTCATCTGGTGGTGGAACAGGATGCTCTGGTGTTTGGCTTCCTTGTCAAACAAACTCCTTGTCAGTAGCCGAGGAATAGAAATTCACATCAAAACGGCTCTTCATGCTAAAACCACAAGTGCAGAAGACTCTGACGTGCTGACTAATAACCAACTATCGCAAGGTTTTGACAAATGTTAAAGGAGTTCTGTTCTAATACAGAACTACTGACATGTCCTGACACGGATGGTGGCTTGGCTGACATGCTAGATGTTACCTAGAATTAGCTACTTGATGTGCTACTTGTTTGACTTACTGTGATATAAACAACGCCTGTAAATGGGCTTCATGATGAATCAAGGTAAAACATTTATTCCAATGAGCACAATACATGGGTACAGTAGCAAGCCAATCAGAGAATAGCAGTCAAGTTTACCGCATAGCGTAGCAGTCTGCTGGCTTTGCCCTTCCGGGTAGAACACCTGACCAACAACACATTGGTTCCTACCAATATACCTGGAATAAAATTACCATGTGCCACAGAGTGGACAAAACAAAATCACACTCCTAAAGGATACACACATTTTTTAGATGGATAGCTTTGTCTTTTCAATTCGATTCAATTCAATTTTATTTATAAAGCCCCAAATCACAACAAAGTCATTTCACAGGGCTTTACAGAAACACAATCAATTGCAGAGATATATGAAAAGTCCCAAGCATCCCCTGTCCTTAGACCCTCCCCCTGTCCTTATACCCTCCTCTGCAAGAAAAAACTTCAAACCCAATGGGAAAAAGAAGAAATCTTGAGGAGAACCACATTGAAGGACAGATCCACTCCCATGGACGGACAGGCTATAGATGAACGCACATTTATAAATGAAGGGGGGGGGGCTAGTCCAGACACTAGACAGGCAAGGGAGAGCGTCCGGGGGCACAGGTCAGCACAGGCAAGTCACTGCATATCCTGTCGTCCATGTTTCACACGCAGACACTGTCAAGAGAGCCAAAACTCCCCCAGGGGGGGAGGGGGCAAAGGGCACACCAGGTAACTTGACATGAACAGACTTGGTATGAAAGATAGGTTATAAAAATGACAAAAACAGGTGTGTGAGAGAGAAAGAAAGAACTCAGTGTCAGTACTTCCCCCAGCATTCTAGATCCTAGGGCAACTTAGACTGAACTGTGACTCCAGTCTGTTTTTAACTAAACTGACCATAGTCTTTCTCAAACAGAAATGTTTTCAACCTAATTTTAAATGTAGAGACTGTGTTGACCTCTTTAACATTAAAGGGAAGCTGATTCCATAAGACAGGGGCCTGATAACTAAAGGCTCTAGCTCCTACTGTACTTTTAGAAACCCTAGGAACTTTCAGTAAACCTGCATTCTGAGAACGAAGGGTTCTATTGGGCTGGTACGGAACCAGATCATCTTTAAGATAAGAGGGGCCCATACCATTAATGGCTTTATAGGTAAGGAGGAGGATTTTAAATTTAATTCTAAACTCAACTGGAAGCCAATGAAGGGTTTGGAGCACAGGGTGATGTGTTCTCTTCTGTTTGATCCTGTTAATAATCTTGCTGCTGCATTTTGAACCAGTTGAAGCTTTTTAAGGAATATTTAGGATATGCTACAAGTAAGGAGTTACAATAATCTAATCGTGATGTAACAAATGCATTAATTAATTTTTCAGCAGTAATTTTAGACAGAATATTCCTAATTTTGGCTAATGTTGCGCAGGTGAAAGAAGGCTGTTCTGCATGTTTCGTTAATGTGCCCTGACCTCTGACCCCTGACCCTTTTGAATGAAAGATCTGGATCAAATAAAACTCCTAAATTTTTAACTGTGGCACTGGATGTTATACTTAAGTTGTCTACAGTAACTATCTGCTCAGTTAGGGAGTCTCTCGCATTTTTAGGACCAATTATAATGACTTCAGTTTTTTCAGGGTTCAATGGAAGATTTATCTATTTGTCTGGTCTGATCAGATTTAATCGATAAATATAGCTGTGTGTCATCTGCATAACAATGAAAATTAATGCCGTGATTTTTAATGATGTTACCTAAAGGGAGCATATATAGTGTAAACAAAATAGGCTCAAGGACTGACCCTTGGGGCATGCCATAATTAACTGCAATGATTGTTGATTAACGTTAACAAATTGGTATGGATTAGATAAAGGTGATTTAAAGCAGCAGAGGGCTGCTCCTCTAATACCTATATCACATTCTAATCTGTGCACTAAGATACTGTGGTCAATGGTGTCAAAGGCTGCACTAAGGTCTAATAACACCAGGACCCATATTAATCCGATGTCAGCGGCTAATAATAAGTCATTAGTAACTTTAACTAACGCTGTTTCAGTGCTATGATGGGCACAAAAGCCAGACTGAAACTGTTCAAATAAACTATTATCTTGCAGGAATTGGCACAGCTGTTTAACTATTACTCGTTCTAAAACCTTTGACAGGAAGGGCAGATTGGATATAGGCCTATAATTGGCTAGAATGTCTGGATCTAAGGTAGGTTTTTCAGAATTGGTTTAATAACAGCATATTTAAATGACTGCGACACATATCCAGTAATTAATAAAGTGTTAATTATATTTAGGACAGTGTTAATAATTAGGGGCAGAATCTGTTTCAAAAGTTTAGTTGGAATTGGATCTAAGAGGCAGGTGATGATTTGGAAGACATGATAATAGATATGACATCAGTTTGGTCTACAGTGGTGAAATTATTTAGTGTTACAGAGGGGTTTATAAAAAGGCCTAGGTTTGGAACCACTGCTTTTTCTGATCTAATATTTGGGAGTACCGGTAGTTTTCTCTAAGGGCATATTCACACTGTACTCAGAAAATCCGGACTTTCGGACTATCCAGGAAAGTTCGAACTTTATTGACAAGTGTGAATGCTCCCCCGGACCTTAGTCCGGACTAAAGACCGAGTCTTTGGTCCGAGCTGAGGAGGTAGTCTCGGTCCGGACCAAGGTTTGCTGGTGCACAGTGTGAAAGCTCTTTTTAGGAAAGTCACAATCACGTGCACGGAATCTCGTCAACGTCCAAGCATGAGTTGTGGGAATACATGGGGAGACGAGGAAACTAGGTATTTCATTGAAATTTGGTCGGATGATTCTATAAAGACTGAATTAGAAAAGACTCATAAAACTAGTAACTGGTCCATTTCCTGCAACAGTGCAGCGCACTCATCTACTAACCAATCAGGGTCGAGTATAGAGAGACGCACGCTGTACACGCATTGACGACATGATGTTCTAAAGTCCGTTGGTCGACTTGATTCAATACAGTGTGAATGAAGACTGTAAATAAAGTCTGGATTATAAGTGCAGTGTGAAAAGGCAAAAAAAGGTTCTGGTCTGAACCTTGGTCTGGACTTAACTATGTGAATACGCCCTAATAGTTGATATTTTATTGTTAAAGAACTGCAGGAAATCATCAGAATGGAGCGTGGATGGAATAACTGGTTCCACGGAGGTGTGTCTGTTTGTCAGTCTGGCTACAGTACTGAACAGGAATCTAGGATTATTCTTGTTTTCTTCTATTATGGATGAGTAATATCTCATTTTGGCTGTACGCAAAGCTTGCTTATACTTTATTAAGCTATTTTTCCAGGCATTGAGAGAATCTTCTGAATTGGATCACCGCCATTGCTTTTCTAATTTATGTGTTGCTTGTTTAATGGAGCGAGTGTCAGCGTTGTACCATGGGGAGGTTCATCTAATCTTAATAGTTTTTAACTTAAGGGGGGCGTTTGTAGTGTGAGCATGGTACTATCGACTAACTCATCACTTATACTGGGACTAAATGTGTCCTTTACATAATCACATGACATAGACACAATTAGTGACTGAATTAACTCTTTGACAGCACGGTCACATACATGTAGTATCCTTTTCATTTGTGTTTTAATCACTGAGGTAGAAATATCCTCAAACAAAACCTGGAAGGTCATTAAAAAGTGATCTGAGAGTATGGGATTATGGGTAAAAACAACCAGGTCATTAATTTCAACAGCAAATGTTCAGATCAGATGGAGAGTATGTCTGTGAATGTGGGTTGGTTTATGAACATTTTGGATAAAGCCTAATCCGTCTAGTAGGTCACTAAATGCATTACTAAGAGAGTCAGTGTTGTTGTCAACATGTATGTTCAAATCACCAACTATTATAATCCTATCCCAGTTCAACACTACACTGGATAGAAAGTCAGAGACTGATGAGATCCAAACTGTGAATAAGGACCAGGAGGGACATAAACTAGGACAAAAAGGACTGGTTTTTGGTTTCTGCAGTTGGGGAAAGTAATGGATAAAAGTAGACTTTCAAAGGAGTGGTAAGTGGGATTAATTTTAGGATTAATTTTAGGGCTAAGACCTAAACTGGAGTGAGATATTACTGCCACTCCTCCACCACCACCACTGGTTCTGGCTGTGTGATAGTTCACCTGGATTCATTTAATGGGACATATTCATCCTGCTGAAGCCAAGTTTGAGTCACAGCTAAAATATCAATTTTATGATCACTAATTAGATCGTTTATTAATAAAGATTTGGGAGAAATTGACCTAATATTGATCAGTCCACATTGGATAAAATTGTTAGGTGTTCTTTTAATCTGATTATTACTTAAAACTATTTTTATGAAATTATTTGATCTCACTCCTATAGGTTTAATAATATTAGGTTTATTATTAACTACACAGTGTTTATTATTAACTACACAGTGTTTATTATTAACTACACAGTGTTTATTATTAACTACACAGTGTTTATTATTAACTACACAGTGTTTATTATTAACTACACAGTGTTTATTATTAACTACACAGTGTTTATTATTAACTACACAGGGGATAGACACAGTTTTTCTATTACTTACTACATGCTGGGTTTGTGACAGCTCAGAGTGAAGTTGATGATGCACACAGAAGTGTTTTACTCTATGACTCTGCGCCTGGGCCCACACTCTGAATTGTCATTTTGACAGGCTAAGTTTGGAAGCCACATTTTGTACTCAGAGAGAGGCACCTTCCCAAGTGGGATGTATGCTATCTCTGCCAATGAACCCAGGCTTTCCCCAGAACGCACGCCACTTATCTATGAAAACTACATGGTTTTCTGAGCACCATCTAGACAACCAGCGGTTAAATGATGACAACCTAGAGGACATCTCATCACTGGACAAATTAGGCAGGGGTCCAGAGAACGCTACGGTGTCACACATCGATTTAGCAAGTTTACACACCGATGCTACGTTCAGTTTAAGAACCTCGGATTGTTTCCGTCGGACATCGTTACCACCAGCGTGGATCACGATGCGGCGGAAGCTAGCCCTGCTCTGCTGTAAAAGCCTAAGATTTCCTTCGATGTCTCCGACTCTGGCCCCTGGATAACACATAAAGACAGCATCCACACACGAAGACGCATAAAGACCGTGTCCACACATAAAGACCGCGTCCACACATGAAGACACATAAAGACAGTTTCCACACATAAAAACACATAGACTGTGTCCACACATAAAGACAGCGTCCACACATAAAAACACATAAAGAATGCACCCACACATAAAGACAGTGTCCACACGTAAAGTGACCTCCGCACATAAAGACAGCATCCAGACATGATGATACATAAAGACTGCGTCCACACATAAAGACACATCAAGACTGTGTCCACACATAGACAGCGTCCACACATGATGACACATCAAGACTGCATCCACACATAAAGATATCGTCCACACATGAAGACAGCGTCCACACATAAAGACTGCGTCCAAACATAATGACACATAAAGAGTGCATCCACACATGAAGACACATAAAGACTGCGTCCACACTTGAAGACACACTAAGACTGTGTCCACACATAAAGACAGTGTCCACACATGAAGACACATAAAGATGGCATCCACACATAAAGGCACATAGACTGCGTCCACACAAAAAAGACTGTGTCCACACATAAAGACTCCATCCACACATGAAGACATATAAAGACTGCGTCCGCACATAGACAGCGTCCACACATAAAAACACATACAGACTGCGTCTACACATAAAGACAGTGTCCAGACATGAAGACACATAAAGACTGCATCCACACATAATGACACATAAAGACAGTGTCCATACATAAAGGCAACGTCCACACATAATGACAGTGTCCACACATAAAGACAGCGTTCACACATAAAGACACATGAAGGCGGCATCCACACATAATGACACAAAGACAGTGTCCACACATAAAGGCAACGTCCACACATAAAGGCAGTGTCCACACATAAACACGGCGTCCACACATAAAGGCAGTGTCCACACATAAACACGGCGTCCACACATAAAGGCAGTGTCCACACATGAAGACGGTGTCCACACATAAAAGCAGCGTCCATACATAAAGACACATAAAGACAGCGTCCACACATAAAGGCGGCGTCCACACATAATGACACAAAGACAGTGTCCACACATAAAGGCAGTGTCCACACATAAAGACAGCGTCCACACATAAAGGCAACGTCCACACATAAAGACAGCGTCCACACATAAAGACGGCGTCCACACATAAAGACGTGGGGCGCTGGCTGCTTAATGGGAGTGCGGGTCACGCCCTCAGGCCTGGACTCTTTCACACATTCTGAACTTGAACTCTCCAGTTACGTCCACTGTCCTGGTCCAACAAAGGCTCTGTGCTTCCCAGAGCCCGTCAGTGTGGATCCACCTGAGACTTCCCCGCGCTATCGCTCCAACATCTATGGAAATCACATGTCTTGTATAACCTTGTAAATGAGGCCTTTCGTAATTAAAAAAGTTTGGTACAAAGAGTGTCCAAAGTGACTCATGTAAATGTTGTAACTGGACCTGGCAGTGGCCTTGAAAAGCCATGGGACCGTGTCTTGTTTGGGCTGTTTTGTCTGTAAATACCCCGCAGTGGGAGTGTCTGTCTGTGCTCGGCCCTTATGTTAGCTCGTTTGTTAGCCTAGCTTTACCTGCACTGAGTCAACTCGGCCCAAAGGTTGATTATGTGTAAGTCTAATCCAACAGGAGTGTCAAACCTTCACAATTTTTTCCTCGAGCTGTTAAATAATGGCAATATTTAACCCTTTCAGACCTGAATTAATTTACTAAGTTGTGTAAAATATAATAATTAATTTTCCTCATTCCTGTGCAACCAGAAATGAGAATCAGTATTTTTGTTTCATCAAAAGCTAGAATTATTAAATATTTTGTCCATTTGTAAATGGGTTAGGGTCAGCAGTTGTTAAAACACCAACATTGTCACATTGACATCACATGGAACATGACCTTCAATAGTCAATATATGCTCTTTTGTAAAGGTCCACAATATAACATAATTGTTTTGTTCTTTTGTTTGGTTACAATTTACCCCCCAAAAACAATCATGAAATGTCTAAATTCAGCCCCTTTAGTCTTATTTTCTGTGACACGAAACAATAGTCCACCTTATACTTGCCACAGTACACATGCATTTTGCACATTGTTTCTTCGAAATCTTGAAACTCTAACTTGATCTCTTATCTTCCTCATCACTTCCAAAAATGTCAATATCAGAGATATTTCCATCTCCAATCAGTTCAAGGGTTGTATATTCTGCATATGAAATTAATTCCTTCCACAATTGTTTTCGTACCGTGATTTTTTCCGCAATAGTCACATTTTACATGTAAATGGCCTGATTGGTTCCAAGGCCCCCAATACTACCCCCTAAACCCCCAATACTACCCCCTATACCCTTTAAAAATTATAAAAGTATACACATTTAGTATAAGTATGTGTTTTCAGTTTTATAAACAGTATATTCTAGATGTAATTTATTTTTCTCACTGGGCAGTGACGTGCGCAGACATTTTGGGGGGAAAGTGCTCTGGAGGGGAAGGGGGGCACTTTTTTGCGCACGTTATTATAGTGTGAGTTTAAAAGAGAAAACATTACACACATGTTGAATGAAATTTTACTTTTATTTGTAACATTCTATAAAAGTGAGTTTTTAACCGCTTTTCAATGGTTAAAAAGTCTGATAAAGTCTATATATGATATTATCTATATACAGTCATTCTCAAATGTTTTGATAAACTCTGGACAGAGGTGTGTAAATGGTATCTTTTCGAAGTAGATAAATGTCTGTTTACCCTTCATTGCAGACTGTAGTAAAGTGGACTATACTCTAATAACAGACTGTAGTAAAGTGGGGATATTTTCACAGGAAATGGGGATTATTTGTAGATTAATTTTTTCTTGTTTGTGTTCATTTATGTTTCCTGTCTACAAAACCTACACAAAAGAAAACATCCAGCTTAACAGATAGATTTGCAAATTGCAATGTTCATGGTGTCAAAAGCATTGACCATTTATTTATTAATGTATGAATGACTATAATATAATTCAACAGAGGTTCTTAAATATAACTGACTGAACATTGTCAAATATATCTAACTTGTTAAAAAATGAACCTGCTGTCAGTCATTGAAGCCTTATTTCACTGTCATGTTATTATTTTAATCTCACTGTGCATCACCATGGTCTTCCTCTGTCTAGTTTGGGTGGTGTACAGGGTAAAAAAAAACAAAACAGTATTAAATTAGTCAGTAATCTAATGAGGTTCAGACGAATATAATAAATAAATAAAACTATATTCCATCCTCCTTGTGCTTCGATTTGCCAAAACACTTCACATGAAAGAAAAAATAAATAAAACCATGCCAGCAAGATATATGTCCAATAAAATGCACTTCAACTGCGCTGCATCTGAATGTCATATTTCAGGACATAGCAATGAAATCAGTAGCTGTGGACCTTTGACCCGCCCCCATCCGTCCATCAGTTCCAATCTACCATCTGAAAATACGGTCACTACAGTTCTGGCTTGCTGTACTATGTCATGCCTTTTTTGTATGTTTGGGACATGAGGAGAAATTTGTCCGTGACTGTTCCTTGTGCTAATGACAGCCTTCAGCAGCTGCTGCTGCTGCTGCTGCTGTTGCTGCTGCTGCTGCTGCTGCAGAGCTTATCATTGGATGAACTGTGTGCAAGTTCACCTGACAAAGGAAGAGAGATAGAGGTCGGAAGTGTATGAGGACGTGGCCCATTTCCGGGGATTTTTTTTCAGTAGTTTTTAATCGTGCAGCTTTTCTAAAAGATCATTTAAACATTCGCCCCACTAAAGTGTTAATCATCATCTTCATCATTATCATTAAAACAAACAACCAAAAAAAAAAAGTTTAAAAAGGGCACTTTCATTGATAAAGGGCAAAGGGTTAATTGCTGTAGCACCACCTAGTGTCTACGTGTGCACGACTATGTCAGTTGGTAAATGTGTCTTCACTGACTGAACATTAAATATTAAATCATTCAAATGAACCAGACGTGGGTCATTTTCATACCATTGTTTTTGTTTTAATTGTGCTCAGAGAGAAGCACCTTCCCCAGTGGGATGTATGCTATCTCTGCCAATGAGCCCAGGCTTTCCCCAGAACGCACGCCACTTATCTATGAAAACTACATGGTTTTCTGAGCACCATCTAGACAACCAGCGGTTAAATGATGACAACCTAGAGGACATCTCATCACTGGACAAATTAGGCAGGGGTCCAGAGAACGCTACGGTGTTACACATCGATTTAGCGAGTTTACACACCGATGCTGCGTTCACTTTAAGAACCTCTGATTGTTTCTGTCGGACATCGTTACCACCAGCGTGGATCACGATGCGGCGGAAGCTAGCCCTGCTCTGCTGTAAAAGCCTAAGATTTCCTTCGATGTCACCGACTCTGGCCCTTGGAGAACACCTGACAGACACCGCTGGGTGCTTCACATCTCTAAGAACAGAACTGCCAATGAAAAGAGTGTCTGCTTCAGCTGGTGTGGTTCCAAGGGGTTCGAACCTATTACTTTTGTGAAGCTCTTGGTGCGCTACGTTTTTGTGTTTAGCCCCACGCTTCCCCCGTACTGTCACAAACGGATCCCTGGACTGTCCCGGCTGCACGGGACTGACTGGGGGACGAGCCACATTAGCATTCCTACGGCTATTAGCACGGCCTGTGTTCCCTGCAGTTACCTTGCTATAGCTATGCCTTGCATTAGCCTCCAAGCTGCAGAGCCGTGCTTTTAACTCAGAAACCCTGTCCTCCAACCCTGACACTAAGCTACACTTCCAACAGCTACTGCTAACCTCAGTAAAGGAGGCAGGGACTCACTGTACATACAACACACTGAGCAGAAAATACTGAACAACAAAAACTAGCCATGGCAAAGAGAAGCTAGGCTAGCAAAGCTACAGAGGAAAGTTGTTCAGACAAATAATACATTCACCGGATGCAACGCCATGTCGTCTCTGTTCCTTCTACTGCGTCTCTCACAATGCGTGGGGTGAAGCTCAGCCATGTCTCTACAGTGTGGGGTGGGTTAGGAAAGTTATAGGCGTATGATGTTTTTGAGAGAAACTTCAGTTGAATCTTTTTGGTGTAGTGTTTGAATTTGTTTATTTGTTGTTTTGATAATTTGTGTGAGGAGTGTGTGTGTATGTGTGTTTGTTCGTGTGTGCTGATGTGGTGGTACGCCGGTGTCTGGGGCTTCAGTGGCTGATTATGAGCCGGTCCGGCTGTGGAGGACATTGGTGGGGTATGATTCTGTCAAGTCCGCTTCGAGGATGAGCGGGGTGTAGTCATATTTCTGGATAACACGGCTAATGGGGGTGAGGTGGTGCAAAACAATTTAGTAATCCAGGATACTTTCACTCCTGTCTTCCCTCTAGTAAACTCAGAATATCTCTAATTAATCTGGTGAAGGAACTGTCACAAGAAAATTGTGTTTGTGTCTCTGTGCTGTAAATCATCCAAGTTAACACATGTTATAAGTCACTGTAGACAGGCATATATGATGCTAAAAGACCCCACGAATTAACTGAATGTGTTGTTTTCCTTTAGAGTTGATGGTTACACATATATTTTTTTTGCAACGTCGGAAACGATAGTGTTTCGGCTGTGGTCAGGGGTCACCTAGTCCAGTCCTGTCTGGTTGGCCGCCGCCGCCATCTCATCAGTGGCTGGGCACAATGAACTGCCACAGCCGACCTTGCCTGGGGACGCTGTGGGCGGGTAGTCACTGCAGCTGACCCGGCCTGGGGACGCTGCTAGCGGGGAGCTGCCACGGTTACCCAGGTCTGGGGACGCTGCTGGCGGGCCTTTGTCGGCTGTGGGAATGGAGCTTTTCCGGACAGGGGAGGCAGTGGGCCTGGACATGGGAGACCTGGGAAAGGTCCACTTTTCACGTTTAAATCATCAGGTACTGAGGAAATTGTTTTGAAGGTGGTGGTTCCATAAATATTAATAATAATAATGAAATAAAAGCTCATATAACTGGTTTATTAGACAAGGAGATGATCAGTGATGATGAGTTTAAAATGTTACAGAAGAGGAAGTGTCATGATACAGGAATGTGATTGGACCCAAATGCAGACTCACAGACCCAGGATAAGGTTTAAGAGGATTTATTGATAAAAGAAATAGTATTGAAAACCCTCCAGGACCTCCGTCTGGGGTTAATGGTGCAACGTGAAACAGCAACTGGGACAGGAAGCAAGGTCAGACAGGCAAGGATCAGAATCGGGTAATCAGAATCTAAAACATAGTTACCCTTTGCCAGAACCAGGTCCTTCCGGAGAGCCAAGACAGCGTTGTTTCCAAGGGGGGTAAGGCAGTAACGCTTGTAGGTTGCATGGGGACAACAGACGTAGTCGTACCGAGTGAAGACACAGAAGGCTTTAAATACTCTACAGACAGGTGTTCCACATGAGGGGAAACTAACAAGGGGGCAGGAAGCAAAGTCGGGAAAGAATGACATGGACCCACATAACAAAATAGAAGCCCAGACACTAATAATAACAGAAAAAATAAGACTCACAACAAATAAAACACTTACAGGACACTGAGTAATGAAGTCATAACAAGAAGAGTAGAACGTGAGAGAAAAGCTGCAGTAAAATGAGTAAGAGGACAGTGACTGTTAGGAGGGAGACAGCGAGGGCGTCCTGAGACAGGTGGTACACAAACATAACATTTACACTGGAGGAGACATTGAAATATTTGTGGAGTGAACTAAAGGCCAGTGGCTTGTGTCAGTGGAAGCTCACTTCCCTGATCTGAAACCGTTTTTAAGATCAGCCAAACTCCTCACTCGAAGGTCTGTGACAGATGACGATGTGCTGACTGATCAGATCTACAGATTTAAAAAAGCACCTTATTAAACTCAAAAAACACTTAAACAGTCAGGATGAAGTTGAAATTATATTGTGTTCTGACGTGGTGTGTGTTTTTCTTTTTTCTCTTCATGTGTGATTTTAGTTTAGGTAGTTTGAACCCTAACCCATGAATGGAGCGATAGGCAGGCTTTTAAAGGGGAGGTGGTTATAAGTCCACCTGCAGGGGGGGGGGGGGGGCGCTCTCTTTTGAGTCTGAAGAAATTATTCCAGGTGTTCTGCTCAAAGTGTGTGTGTGTGTGGGGGGGGGTTCCTCCAGTGCTGGTGCTGGTGGAACTGGTCCGGTCCAGGATCAGGTTGGACTTCAGTTTCCATAACATGTTAGTAGACCTGAGTGTTCTTAAGAACATGTGGTGTTACCAGAATGTTATGTGTCAGGTGGAAGGAGAGGGTAAGGGGTTGGGGGGGGGTCATTATCATTTATCTTTATTTATTTTTGATTATTATCATTTACTTTTGTATTTATTTTTGGTTATTTAAGTATTTCCTGTTGATGCTGTTTGTATAAGTGTTTGTTGTATAATTTATGGTTTGTTGTTTGTTAGTGGTCTTTTCTTTTTTTAACAAGCAATTGTAGAAGAAAAAGTATAAAATGGAGATGAAAAAGTGACAAATAAAGTGGTTTTGGAAAATCAATCAAAATCTCTCTCTGTCTCTCCTTCTCTCTCTGTTTCTCTCTCTGTCTCTCTCCTCTATCTGTCTGTTTCCTTCTCTCTCTCTCTCCTCTTTCTCTCTGTCTCTCTCTTTCTCTCCTCTCTCTCTGTTTTTCTCCTTCTCTCTATCTGTCTTTCTCTCTGTCCTCTGTCTCTCTCCTTCTCTGTATCTCTCGTCTCTGTGTCTCTCTCCTCTCTCTCTCTCTGCCTCTTTCTCTCTGTGTGTCTCTCTCTCTGTCTCTCTCCTTCTCTCTGTCTATCTCTGTGTCTTTTCTCCTCTCTCTCTCTCTGTCTTCTCTCTTTCTCTCCTCTGCCTCTGTCTCTTTCTCTCTCTGTCTCTCTCCTTCTCTCTCTGTCTCTCTCTCTGTCTCTCCTCTCTATCTGTCTTTCTCTGTCTCTCTCTCTCTCTCTGTGTCTTCTCTCTGTCTCTTTCCATCTTTTCTGTATCGCTCTCCTCTCTCTTTCTCTCACTTTCTCTGTCTCTCTCTCTCTCTCAGGTCCCTCTATGGCCCCTCCCCTCTCCTCAAACACTGATCTCAGTTGTAGTCCAATACTCTCCCAACATTCCCCCATTTGCACCTGACACCTCCTCAACTCCTGTCCACCTCCTCAGCTCCTCTCCACCTCCTCAGCCTCCTCAGCTCCCCTCCACCTCCTTATTGTCTCCAGCTCCTCCTCTTCTCCTCAGGACAGTGGACCCTTTGGCTTTTCTGCTCTGGAATTTTGGACCTTTCTGGTCCTGGTTTTGTCCATGGTTGTGGTCTTGGTCCTGCTCAGCCCTCAAGGTCTGGACATTTAAACGCTTACAGCGCCCACAGTTTTGTCATCACTTCACCTCCCCACCCCCCCTCCCCCACTCGCTGTGTGGATGCTCCTGTCTTCAATGGGACACTTTTGAGGAGGTTCCAGCAGCGAGGAGCTCCATGTCCAGGTACTGAAGGCAGGTGAGTCGATCAGAACTTTATTCTGTCTATTCATATTATTGTTCCTCATATTTATTATGACTCACTTGTGACTATTACAAAAACCTTTGAAAAAGAATGTGGCCTGCACTGCTGTAAATAGACCAAACATTTTGATGCTAAAATGTGCGACCTGGTCTTGAAAGATCTGCTATCTATCAGGATTGACATTGCAATGTCCGGATTTGGTATAAAATGCAAAAAAAAACTGTAAAAAATGTCCATCTGAAATGAATGGGGCCATGTTTACGTGACTATAACTCCCAAACGATACATCTGAATATTTTGCAGTAAATAGAAACAATTCTTCAGATTGGCCCAGAGATTACACGTGTGGCGTAATAATTCCAATATGTTGTACATATTTCACATTATTATACCAAATAAAACTCCATTCATTCTTAATGGGACTGACAAAAACACTCCTGCTTCTTCATACTTTGTGGCACAGACTTCATTTAAACTTTCAAACACAGTCATTTTTGTGGTGTCTTTAGGATGTGATTGTCATGAGGGTGTGATTTACGGTTGTCGATAGAGCACGAGAGAAGAAAAAATTAAGCTGAAAAATGTCTCAATAACTCGTCCTCACGGCAAAACCATAAATAGTAGACAAAAAATCTTTTCCACAAATGTTGCCATGGTTGTGAGAATTCAAACAAACCAGGGTTTGAAGATCTAGCTCTTTTTAAAGTGAAATGACAGTAACCTGTTTGGGATGATGTCAGGGATTTCTGTCAATAGACTTCTATTGGAAAAATCATTTCTGTCTCATGTTGAGTTCAGTGTTTTTGAAATTGTTCTAACTCACTTATTTTTCACAGTACACACATAAAAGGTACATGTACTTGTTCCTCACACCCTCCTGTCACTCATCATCAACTTTGTTTTCAACGATTATTTACACTTTTACCAAAAAATCGCAGGAGTTCGGCAGTATGTTCACACCTATTTTTTTGAAGTTCCCGCCACTGCTCATCACCATGGCAACAGTTCTTCTGGCACTATGAAACACCTGCAGACAATTAAGTGAGTCACTCCGGAATACAAATCACTCTGGACTACAAATCACTCTGGACTACAAGTCACTCTGGAGTACAAGTCACTCTGGAGTACAAGTCACTCTGGACTACAAGTCACTGCTGAGTATAAGACACTCTGCAGTACAAGTCATTCCGGAGTATAATGTAATAATGATGTAGAATCTGCAAATCTAGTGCATTATAACATTATTAGTTGTTCCTGGGATTCAGGAATACTATTGGTGAGGGTCACACAGAGACAAATTTCACTCTGGAAACAAAAGTTGAGAACCAACCACTTACTCCAAATAAATTTTTGGTTATTACAGTCTGCTTGGAAAGTTACCAGATTTATAACAGCAGCTAGTGGCACTGTTACTCAAAAAACTATTTTAAAAATATACTTTGCTAGTCTGCCTGAACAAATCAACAGTAATACAGCTGTAACAACAGCCAGTTGGACATACTTGGACATAATAAATACTAAAAAATATATATATATTTGTCAAAGGTTCATTTTACTTCAGTGTTTTTTTTATTTATTTACACCCAAGTCCAAAACCAGCAGTGATGAGGAGTGCACCGTTTTTACAGTGCAAAAATACCAAAAAAAAAAACGGGGGAAAAATAGTTACAAGTGTTCTCAAAACACAATAAAATAAAGTCGGTGACTTTTACCATTCAGATTTTAAACAGACTTCAAATTCAAATCTCTCTAAATATGCAGAACTCAGCTCCAACTACACCCCCACACTACTGGGAAAAGCTCCCCTTTATATACTCCTAAGCTCCACCCATGTCCATACCAATTACCACATTATTTAAGTAACAATCTACAATATTTACACAATGGAAACGCAGCTAGTGTCTCCGATTGGTCTGGTTTTGCAGCAGGTGTGCATGTGCATGCCCCGATGACAATGTCCAGTTTAAACATATGTCGCGGGAGAGCCGCACTCCAAAAAAAAGACGGGAGAAAGAAAAAAAAAAAAAACACGAGAAAAAAAGAAAAACACATGCGGGGAGAGATGACGGCGCACTAATGTCGCACCGTCACAATATTTAAAAAAAATAATCCTTTTTGCCCACAAGTTGTGGGCCAGTCTCTGTCCTCTACTGGGGCGGAAATGGCCCAGGGGCTGCCCATTATGTAAAACATATGCTAACATATGTTAATGTAACACATTCAGCTAACATTACATTATGGTATGCTAACATATATTAATGTAACACATTCAGCTAACATTACATTATGGTATGCTAACATATATTAATGTAACACATTCAGCTAACATTACATTATGGTATGCTAACATATGGAAACATATGTTAACGTAACACATTCAGCGAACGTTACATTATGGTTTGCTAACATATGTTAACATAATGCATTCTACTAACATTACAGTATGCTAACATATGCTAACGTAAGACATTCAGCTAATGTTATATTACAGTATGCTAACATATGTTAACATATGCAACAAATACAAATATAAATACAAAGACTAATATAAATATAAATACATGGCAAAACAAACAAACAGAGCATTGATTTGTTTAGTGTCCATTTGTTTATGAGGAAAAAGCTATTTTGGCTGGTGACGCCCTCCCACAGGACCTGCAGCCCCTCTCGTATGACATGTAGCACCTCCCATATCATTGGTAGCCCTTCCCATAGGACCTGTAGCCCCTCTAGTATGACATGTAGTCCCTCCCACATGACATGTAGCCCCTCCCATATGACCGGTAGCCCTTCCCATAGGACCTGTAGCACCTCTAATATGACATGTAGTCCCTCCCACATGACATGTAGCCCTCCCAAGTGACATGTAGCTCCTCCCACAATACCTGTAGCCCCTCCCATAGGTCATGCTATGAAAGATACGTTATAAAAATGACAGAAACAGGTGTGAGAGAGAGAAATAGAGGGAGAGAAAGAGAAGAAAGAACTCAGTGTCCGTACTTCCCCTAGCATTCTAGCTCCTAGGGCAGCCTAGACTGAACTGTGACTCATACATCATATATACATGATATGAGTCACATAATTTTTAACTAACCTGACCATAGTCTTTCTCATACAGGAATGTTTTCAACCTAATTTTAAATGTAGAGACTGTGTCGACCTCTTTAATATTAAAGGGAAGCTGATTCCATAAGACAGGGGCCTGATAACTAAAGGCTCTAGCTCCTACTGTACTTTTAGAAACCCTAGGAACTTTCAATAAACCTGCATTCTGAGAACTAACCCTAACCCTGGTACGGAACCAGATCATGTTTAAGATAAGAGGGGCCCATACCATTAACCCCTGACCTCTGACCCCTAACCCTAACCCATACCATTAATGGATTTATATGTAAGGAGGAGGATTTTAAATTTAATTCTAAACTCAACTGGTAGCCAATGAAGGGTTTGGAGCACAGGGGTGATAGGGCTAGGGGTCAGGGGTCAGGGTTTGGAGCACAGGGGTGATGTGTTCTCTTCTATTTGATCCTGTTAATAATCTTGCTGCTGCATTTTGAACCAGTTGAAGCTTTTTAGGGAATATTTAGGACACGCTACAAGTAAGGAGTTACAATAATCTAATCGTGATGTAACAAATGCATGAATTAATTTTTCTGCAGTCGTTTTAGACAGAATATTCCTAATTTTGGCTAATGTTGCGCAGGTGAAAGAAGGCTGTTCTGCATGTTTGGTTAATGTGCCCTGACCTCTGACCCCTGACCCTTTGAATGAAAGATCTGGATCAAATAAAACTCCTAAATTTTTAACTGTGTCACTGGATGTTCCACTTAAGTTGTCTACAGTAACTATGTGGTCAGGTAGGGAGTCACTCGCATTTTTAGGACCAATTATAACGACTTCAGTTTTTTCAGGGTTCAATAAAAGATAATTGGCACTCATCCAAGTTTTTATGTCTTGACACATGTACTTAGTTTATCTATTTGTCTGGTCTGATCAGGTTTAATCGATAAATATAGCTGTGTGTCATCTGCATAACAATGAAAATTAATGCTGTGATTTGTAATGATGTTACCTAAAGGGAGCATATATAATGTAAACAAAATAGGCCCAAGGACTGACCCTTGAGGAACGCCATAATTAACTCTGGAGGACTGCGATGATTGTTGATTAACGTTAACAAATTGGTATGGATTAGATAAATGTGATTCAAACCAGCAGAGGGCTGCTCCTCTAATACCTATATCACATTCTAATCTGTGCACTAAGACCACGGTTCTCAAACTGGGGTCCGCGGACCCTAGGGGGACGTGGCGCATGTCCAGGGGGTACGCGAAATTATTCACGGTTTTGTTTTGTTTTGTTTTGTTTTTTTGTTTTGTTTTTTTGCTATTTTATTTTGAAATGCGGAAGTTTTATTTTGTAGCGAGCGGGCGGAAGTAACAGCGCTGTTTGACGCTAGCTTGACTAAATTGAGACGGAGCGAGTCACAGGCTATTTTTAGCCACCCTGCAGCGAACATGGATCGATTTTTGTGTCCGCCAAGTTCCTCAAGAAGTGGTAAAAGAAATGACAATGAAAATGACAATGACAAAAACAAACGCCCTAACCCTAAAAAGAGAAAGTACATTGATAGTTATATAGAGTTTGACAAGCTCATCCCTCTCATTAAGTCTCTGTCTGTCTGTCTGTCTGTCTGTCTGTCTGTCTGTCACACACACACACACGGTTTTGTGTGTATTTTGTTCCGTTTATTATTTTAAAATTATTTAAAATTGTTGTTTCTGAAGTGCTCATTTATATTATAATACCTGAAAATGTCGCTGGTTTGCACAAAAGCACTATTAAAAAAGGTTATCATTGTTTCATAATAATCATTGTTGAAGTGGTTTTTTATCATTTTCAGTATCACGAGGATGAGGGGGAACATGGAAAAATTTCATCCCTCCAAGGGGGACCTGGGCCAAAAAAGTTTGAGAACCCCTGCACTAAGATACTGTGGTCAATGGTGTCAAAGGCTGCACTAAGGTCTAATAACACCAGGACCCATATTAATCCCATGTCAGCGGCTAATAATAAGTCATTAGTAACTTTAACTAACGCTGTTTCAGTGCTATGATGGGCACGAAAGCCAGACTGAAACTGTTCAAATAAACTATTATCCTGCAGGAATTGGCACAGCTGTTTAACTATTACTCGTTCTAAAACCTTTGACAGGAAGGACAAATTGGATATAGACCTAGAATTGTCTAGAATGTCAGGATCTCGGGTAGGCTTTTTCAGAATTGGTTTAATAACAGCATATTTAAATGACTGTGGCACATATCCAGTAATTAATGAAGTGTTAATTATATTTAGGACAGTGTTAATAATTAGGGGCAGAATCTGTTTAAAGAGTTTAGTTGTAATTGGATCTAAGAGGCAGGTGATGATTTGGAAGACATGATAATAGATATGACATCAGTTTGGTCTACAGTGGTGAAATTATTTAGTGTTACAGAGGGATTTATTAAAAGGCCTAGGTTTGAAACCACTGCTTTTTCTGATCTAATGTTTGGGAGAAATGTGTCTATTTTGTCTCTAATAGTTGATATTTTATTGTTAAAGAACTGCAGGAAATCATCAGAATGGAGCGTGGATGGAATAACTGGTTCCACGGAGGTGTGTCTGTTTGTCAGTTTGGCTACAGTACTGAACAGGAATCTAGGATTATTCTGGTTTTCTTCTATTATGGATGAGTAATATCTAGTTTTGGCTGTACGCAAAGATGGATTATACTTTAGTCACATTTTTACAGCCATTGAAAAAAATCTTCTGAATTGGATCGGTGCCATTGCCTCTAATTTAGGTGTTTGTTTAATGGAGCGAGTGTCAGTGTTGTACCATGTAATATAAAAAATAAAAGAAATGTTTGTATTGAATCAGTTATTATTATTTGGAAAATATCATATACATGAAGTAAAATGAAATGTTCAAGCACCACTAATTCAACTATTTAAAATAGAAATTGGACATTATTTTTGATCCATTAAAATTATTTAAACGATAAATTCTGGTAAATTGTTAAATACTCTTAAGACGGTTTTTATACAGAAATATAATTGTATTATTTCAATGGATGGCATGCACTGGTAATTCAAATTAACTTTATTGAGTCATTCTCACTTTAATCCGACACGTGTGCGTGCACACACACATACACAAATATACAGTGATACCTCTACTTACGAAAATAATTCGTTACAGAAGTGTTTTTGTAACATTATTTTTAGTCACATTTTACGTGTAAAAGATCTGATTCTAAAGGTCTAAAATATGTGTTGTTATACAATGTAGATCTATATTTTAGTTGGTCCAGGCTAATGTGGGTGTCCGGGACAGAAGAGTTGATACAGGTCTGGGTGAGAATGAGGAATCATCAGTCTGGTGGATCATGTTTGGTGTTTAAATCCGGCTTCAGGTAGTCCACTTTGTTTTCCAGTGAGCGTACATTGGCGAGCAGGACTGATGGAAATGGCGATCTGAACGGGTTAGCTCTTAGCTTAGCTGTAAATCCACCGCCACAGACGCACTTCTACTTCCTCTGGTTCCACCGCCGATGTCTCTGGAGGTGGAGACTCCGCTGTAGAAAGAACTGGAGGACAACTGGAGAAACAATGGTGTTTTAGTGAGGTTTAGTCGGACACAACAGCGGGGGGATGTAATTGCTTTTCACAACAAGTTGGGGGAGGGTGAATCTCCCCTATCCCCCACTTGATATGTTCCTGCCAGCACCATCTGCTAACAGGAGCCCTTTCAGCCCAATACTAGTTGGACCACCTCGACCAACTGAGCCAGAGGCACTTAGGCCAATGGTTATCAGTCCTCTCTAGACGTTGGTGATAATAGTCTGATCATTTGGATCAGGTGTTGGAAGAGGACTACATCTAAAACATGCAGGATAGTGGCTCTCTAGGACCACTGTTGCGGACCTGTGACCTAGACCATGAACACCTGGACCCTGGACTATATGTCCAAGGAGCACCTAAACCAGGACCACCTGGGTTAGGGTTATTTTTATCCCTAACCAGGGCTGGGGTAGGAGCTTGAGCCAGGTGTTGGTACCCAACGGGCTCCTGTCAGGACCCTGGCTCTGTACTGCCCCAAATGGCCCCTGTGAGAGGGGTGGTGTACATGCACCCTGAGTTTAGAGGGGGTGTGTACCTGCAGCATTCCAAACAGGGATTGGGGGATTCCCAAAACGGAATGGGGCATTCCCAACAGGGAATACAGCATTCCAAACAGGCATTGGAGCATTGTAAATAGGAAATGGAGCATTCCAAACTGAAGTGGTAATGAGGTTGTTGTGGATCAGACTCTCAGACTCTCAGATCAGTTTGGTTTCAGATCACATGGGACACACAAGCTAATGCGATCCTCACACATTGTCCTGGCAGCGATAATGGAACCTTTTTAAGGCTCCTCTGGGATAATGGAACCTTTTAAGAGTCCTCAGGGAAACCTGGGAGCCTGGTCTTAAAAGAAGGATCATGACGTTGGTTTGATGGCATTCCCTCTACCCTAACTCGAACCCTCTACAACAGTTTGACTCACTTCTGTTTTCAGGAAATTAACTGACAATCACACAAAACTTTTCAGTCTCTGCTTCACTGTTTGTGTTTCTGTCACATCTCATTGTTTGTTTTTGTTTTTCAGAATGGTCAGGTGTTGCTGTCCACTGATTCTTCTCCATCTCTTCAGTGTCTTTTCACGGACAAGAGGTAGAAGCCCTTATCTTAACCCTAATCCTTACCTTAACCCCAGCCCTTATCTTAACCCTCACCCTTGCCTTAACCCTCGCCATTGCCTTAACCCTAGCCCTTACGTTAACCTTTACCTTTACCCGAACCCTTACCTTAACCGTAATCGTAAAATACTAAACTTCCATGTTTATGATGTGGATCATATTTCAGTCTTAAAACACTGTTGTTTCTCACCTGTTTGAGTTTAGTGTCATTTTGTAGTATATCTAAAGATATTATATTTACAGATATCCATATAAGGAGAGAGAGTAGGGCAGTGATATGCAGATAATAATAATAATAATCTTAATAATAATAATAATAATCTTAATAATAATAATAATCTTAATAATAATAATAATGGATTACATTTATATTGTGCTTTTCAGTACACACATACTCATACTCAAAGCACACAGTAGATCCATTATTCATTCTTTCTCACATGCTCCCTCTGGTGGTGGTAAAGTACATGTGTATGTGCGCCCTGGAGCAGACTGACCATTCTGTCCCCTCCCACTACCAAACATTCATACACCAGTGTGAGTGACAGCACTGGAGGCAAGGAGGGTGAAGTGTCTTTGCCTTAGGACACAATGGACTGACTACGACAGAGTGGAATTTGAACCACCTACCCTTCCGAACAGATGTTACACTGTTAGTGTCACTGACAGAGGTTACACTGTTAGAGTCATTAACAGAGGTTACACTGTTAGTGTCACTGACAGAGGTTACACCGTTAGTGTCATTAACAGAGGTTACACTGTTAGTGTCACTGACAGAGGTTACACTGTTAGTGTCATTAACAGAGGTTACACTGTTAGTGTCACTGACAGAGGTTACACTGTTAGTGTCATTAACAGAGGTTACACTGTTAGTGTCACTGACAGAGGTTACACTGTTAGTGTCATTAACAGAGGTTACACTGTTAGTGTCACTGACAGAGGTTACACTGTTAGTGTCATTAACAGAGGTTACACTGTTAGTGTCATTAAAAGAGGTTACAACATTAGTGTCACTAACAGAGGTTACACTGTTAGTGTCATTAACAGAGGTTACACTGTTAGTGTCATTAACAGAGGTTACACTGTTAGTGTCATTAAAAGAGATTACACTGTTAGTGTCATTAACAGAGGATAAACTCTTAGTGTCATTAACAGAGGTTACACTGTTAGTGTCACTGACAGAGGTTACACTGTTAGTGTCATTAACAGAGGTTACACTGTTAGTGTCATTAACAGAGGTTACACTGTTAGTGTCATTAACAGAGGTTACACTGTTAGTGTCACTGACAGAGGTTACACTGTTAGTGTCATTAACAGAGATTGCACTGTTAGTGTCATTAACAGAGGTTACACTGTTAGTGTCACTGACAGAGGTTACACTGTTAGTGTCATTAACAGAGGTTACACTGTTAGTGTCATTAAAAGAGGTTACAACATTAGTGTCACTAACAGAGGTTACACTGTTAGTGTCATTAACAGAGGTTACACTGTTAGTGTCATTAACAGAGGTTACACTGTTAGTGTCATTAAAAGAGATTACACTGTTAGTGTCATTAACAGAGGATAAACTCTTAGTGTCATTAACAGAGGTTACACTGTTAGTGTCACTGACAGAGGTTACACTGTTAGTGTCATTAACAGAGGTTACACTGTTAGTGTCATTAACAGAGGTTACACTGTTAGTGTCATTAACAGAGGTTACACTGTTAGTGTCACTGACAGAGGTTACACTGTTAGTGTCATTAACAGAGATTGCACTGTTAGTGTCATTAACAGAGGTTACACTGTTAGTGTCATTAACAGAGGTTACACTGTTAGTGTCACTGACAGAGGTTACACTGTTAGTGTCATTAACAGAGTTTGCACTGTTAGTGTCATTAACAGAGGTTACACTGTCCAGGTACTCTTCAGGACCTCTAGTGTTTGTTCTGTTGTGTCCAGGTACTCTTCAGGACCTCTAGTGTTTGTTCTGTTGTGTCCAGGTACTCTTCAGGACCTCTTGTATCCATATGGACCTGGTCATAGAGACCTAGAAACCCCCAAGATGGACGATGGAAGTTCTCCTGAAATTACTTTACTCATTCCTTTCATTTTCTTCAATATCGCCTACCGTTCCATCTATGTAAGTACAAATATTTCTGGTGTTCCATCTATGTAAGTACAAATACTTCTGACCAAGTATTGTTTGGCCATTCAAACGCACCTCTGGATGGAACTAAGTACAAGTATTTCATTACTGTACTTGAGTACAGTGTTTACGTATCTGTACTTAACTGGAGTATTTATTTTTCGGGCAAATTTTTACTTTTACTCCCTGCATATTTATATAAATATCTGTACTTTATACATTTTACATTTATATAAATATCTGTACTTTATACTCTTTACATTTATATAAATTGTGAGGGACTGGACCAAGGATGAGGAGACACAGACAAATTAAAATGAAGATTGGGTTCATTATCCCAAAAAATTATACAAATTTAAACAAACAAATGCTGGGCCCAAAAATAGAAGTTAACAGAAACCAATCATACTTAAATCAAAAGAACAAGTAACAAACTGAGCCCCCATCACCTAACATACAAGGGTACATATCAGTGATGAGCGGGTCGGTGTATAAATGACCTGCAACCGACCGCTTTTTTAACTAACCCGCCTGCGGCTTGGACTGCATAAATATATTTGAAAAGAATGGACCCAACCCGCTTCTCAGGCCACATTTTAAAAAATGTAATCATTGTCAATGTTCTTTATGAACCTCAAATGACCTTACTCACATACCTGCATTTATTTCAGTGTTAAAATCCAATGTCATTGAGGTCGGCAACCTGTAACACCCAAAGAAACATTTGAACCTGGTTTCCACGGAAATGAAAACACTGGGAGCCACTCATCATTTTTAATAAATCTCAGTGTCCGAAACCTTACTTTTTTGTTTGTATGTTACCCGAGCTTCCACTCTCCTAACTTGACTTTGGGCCAATTCCAATTCCTCCCTTAATCCTCAATCAGTAACCCTCAAAACTAATCGTACGGCCACACCGAACGCAGATTTTCAAATTCGCACATCGAGATTACAGACAAAATCAATGGAGAGACGCGTTTGGATGCAAATTCACCTGGGGTGGTGCGTTGGAAGTGTTCCTGCAGTGCGATGGAGGAGTTTCTGCAGTGCATTGGAGCATCCGGGTGTTGGAGCTGCACATTTTGCCACAAAATCCACATAATTCTCGGCCACTCTGAACACAAAACGTTGTACACTCCGAATGCGCAACGCCTGAGTCTGGACGCTGGATAAACACAGATATTTCCCACCATTTCAGTCTGTCCTCAACTATGGCTTAGATCACTTGGATTACTGCTCTGTACCTGCTCTGGAGGTCCCATATGTCCAAGACCCAGACACAGTCCCTTTTGGATTCACCTGCACAAGTGCCTACAGTGCGTTCGGTGTGGCCGAACGGGACACCCCTTAAATGTTGGTCCTGAAATTAATCAAGGCCATGTTGTCCCTGTAGTCCCTGAAATGAAACACAACTTTATTATTTTTTTAATATTTGCACTGTTAACCCTGCCTGTTTAGTCATAAGACACAAACACAGCTGTCGTCCACTTGTTCCACAGTTCCATGGTTTTGAAATTGTTGTTGACTATCTGTAAATTATTCCTTCAGTTAGAGCTATCAAACAAATAATCTGTATAAATAAAACAGGTGCAGATCAAGATGACGGACATAATGGAAAATACCACCCATTGCCTGCACCACACCCTGATGCCGCAGTGCGGCAGCCACAGTGGGCAGCTCACAGCGCTGCGCTCGAGGACTGAGCCCCACAGGAGGTCCTTTGTCCTTACGGCCATCAGGCTTTTTCACAACACAGTCATGGATAGGGGTCATTGACCAGGCTCTGGTGCCAGCCCCAACCACTGACCCTGAAGTTTTAAGCCATTTTATGCCATTTTAAGTTTTTTAAGCAGTTTTTTAGCACTTTTGTTTTTTATATATTTATTGATTGATTGATACACCTATTGTATGTATATGATATGGTGTGATAAAGTATCTATCTATCTGTCCGTCCGTCCATCCGTCAGTCCATCCATCATATTCAGCTGTCACCTGTCAACTCTACGGCTACGGGAGATGACATTAGCTCAGTCATCTTATGCCATTATCAGCACAAGCATGTTATATAGACTGTTGTCTTGATAAAACAACTGCATTACCACCACGAAAAATTATTGTTTTTGTAACATTGACTAACTTAAACGATAGCTGGCTTGTCTGCACCAGCCGCTATAAGATCGTAAAGTAAAAAAATACATGTTCTACAACAATGAGGAACATAATCCATAAAATGAACCTAAACTAAGATAATACAATGATTTTTGTAATTTTCAAAGTCAACTTTATTGTCAAATGTGCTCTATGCACAACATACACCACAGATGAAATTTCTTTCCTCTCAACCCACAGTGCAAGCATATTAAATAACACAAAAATTACATAAAATGACAAAAGTATAAATAGCAATCAGACATGAAGAATGACAATGAATGACAAGACACATGTGGTAGCATAGTTAAAAATATTCAAGTTAAAAAGTTAAAAAGTGAGGTAGTGCATTGTGGTGCAAATATGCAGGAAGAAAAGAGTCCCTGAGTTCAGAGTGTGCGTGTGTGTGTGATTGTGTGTGTGTCAGGGGGGTATGGCCTCAGATGATGGAAGGGGGGTTGTGAACTGTGGCAGGAGGGAGAGGGAGGGGGGTGCAGAGGGGGGAGTGTAGGTAGAACTGGGAGAAAGTTAAGTGCCCTGACCGCCTGGTGAATAAAACTGTCCCTGAGCTGGTCCTGGCCCACAGACTCTGCAGTCTCCTTCCCGACGGCAGCAGGGTGAAGAGGCAGTGGGATGGGTGGGTAGGATCACCTGCGATCCTGGTGGCTTTACGGGTGAGACGGGAGATGTAAATGTCCGAAAGGGGGAGACACCAATGATCTTCTCAGCTGCTCTCACGATGCGCTGCAGAGTCTTACGGTAGGACACGGTGCAGGCGCTGTACCACACGGTGATGCAGCTGGTCAGGATGCTCTCAGTGGTGCCTTTATAGAATGTGTGCGTGATGGGTGGTGGCGCTCTCACTCTCTTCAGTTTGCGGAGGAAGTACAGGCTTTTTTGGCCAGTGATGCAGTGTTTGGACTCCAGGAGAGGTCTTCATTGATGTGCACACCCAGGAACTTGGTGCTGCTCACCCTCTCCACTACAGCACCGTCGATGGTTAAAAGTGCGTGCTGGGTTTTCGCTCTCCTGAAGTCCACAACAACCTCCTTCGTCTTCTCCACATTCAGGTGGAGGTTGTTGTTTTTGCACCACATGGCCAACCTGCTCACCTCACTCCTGTAGGATGACTCATCACCATTGTTGATGAGACCCACCACAGTCGTGTCGTCGGCAAACTTAATGAAGAGGTTGGAGCTGGATGTTGGAGTGCAGTCGTGGGTCAGCAGAGTGAAGAGCAGGGGGCTCAGCACACATCCCTGGGGGGCCCCTGTGTTCATCACAATGGTGCTGGAGGTGTTGCTCCCGACCCAAACAGCCTGTGGTCTCCCTGTCAGGAAGTCTAGCAGCCAGTTACACAGGGAGGTGTTGAGTCCCAACTGAACCAGTTTATGGATGAGCTGCTGGGGGATTATAGTATTGAATGCTGAGCTGAAGTCGATGAATAGCATTCTGACATAGGGGTCTTTGGTCTCTAGGTGGGTGAGGGCTGAATGGAGAGCAGTGGAAATGGCATCATCAGTCAAGCGGTTTGACCGATATGCAAACTGGTAGGGGTCCAGGGCAGTTGGGAGGACAGACTTAATGTGTGACATCTGTGAGCTCCCCAGCACAGTCTCTCAGGACACGACCAGGGATTTTATCAGGACCAGGGGTTTTCCGGGCGTTTATCCCTCTGAGTGAACGCCTCACACTGTCAGCGGATACCGTCAGCACCTGGTCGCCAGGAGGAGGTGGAGTCTTCTGTGCTGAGGTGGAGTTGTCTGCCTCAAAGCGGGCAAAGAAGCCGTTCAGGTGGTTCAGCAGAGGGGTGGAGCTGTCACAGGTCTGAGGAGGGAGCTTGTAGTCTGTGATGGTCTGGATACCCCGCCACAGGTTCCTGATGTCTATGCTGTTGTTGAAGTGTTCAGCGACCCTCCTGGAGTACTGCCTCTTGGCCAATCTGATGCCTCGTGACAGGTTGACCCTGGCTGTCCTTAGGCCCACCTCACCCCTGGCTCTGAAGACAACATTACGGGCCCTCAAGTGCCTGTGGACTTCTCCTGTCAGCCATGGCTTCTGATTGGCCCTAATGGTGATGTTACTGGTGACTGTGACATCCTCCATACACTTCCTTATGTAGGATGTGACGGTCTCCATGTACTCCTCGAGGTCAGTAATATTGTTGTAGGTGGCTGCTTGTTTGAACATATTCCAGTCTGTGGTGGAGAAACAGTCCTTGAGTGGTTCTGATGACCCCTCTGGCAACACACGTACCTGATTTTTAACTGGTTTGACCACTTTAACCAGTGGTCTGTAAGCTGGCATTAGCATGACTGTGGTGTGGTCTGAGGCCCCGAGGTGGGGGAGGGGGAAGGCTTTGTAGGCTCCTCTGCATGCAGTGTATACGTTGTCCAAAATGTTTATACCTCTGGTGGGGAAGTTAATATGTCCATGAAGATGTGGAAGCACGCTCTTGGGGTTGGCATGGTTGAAGTCCCCGGCTAAAATGAGGAAGGCATCAGGGTGGGCTGTCTGTTGCTCGCTGATGTGCTGGTGGAGTTCATGCAGTGCCTCACTCCTGTTGTTGGTGGAGCCAGGAGGGATGTAAACTGCTACCAGCAATATGGCACTAAATTCTCTCGGCAGATAGAATGGCCGGCATTTAATAACCATAAACTCCACCAGTGATGAGCAGTGTTTACAAACCACAGCGCATCACAGCACCAGGCATCACTGATGTAAACACAGAGTCCCCTGCCATGGGTCTCTCCCCCCCCCCCCCCGACGAGCGCTCTGTCTGCCCTGTAGCACGTTAGCCGGCCGAGCTGAATGGCACAGTCCGGGATGCTGTCATTAAGCCATGTTTCCATGAAAACAAAGACACAGCACTCCCCCACAGACCTACAAGTTTTTTGAAGTAGGCGGATATTGTCCATTTTATTATCCAGCGAGCGTACTTTGGCCAGTGTGATGGTCGGGATAGCTGGCCGATGAGGACTAGCCACTAGCCTAGCCCGGATGCCTCCGCTCTTACCCCTCTTCTCCTTCCTCATATTCCGCCTGTGGCGTCTTCACTGCGGACTGGTTGTAGGGGTGGGGGTCGATGATCGAGCAGGCCTCCGGAGCAGACCGCAGTCACATAGCTCATCAACGATCACTCCTTTAATGTCCGTAATTGAGGTTCTGCCGATGGCAAGCAGAAACCCAATGGTGTACATGTGCCTTGGGATTAATGGATGCGATAAGGACAGACAGGTAGAACATAAAAACACTGATCTACCGGGAGAGAGAGGAGCCGCTGCGTGTGCACGCGCCGCCATTTTTTATATCTCCATTAACAAAGAAAACACTGCATTGTGGGTAACCCTTGCTCCCAGGGGTGGCGTCGTGGAATGATGAAAACTTTATGATGATGAAAACTTTATTGATCTCTACAAGAGAGAAATTCAGGTGTCTGCACATACATCAAATGTTCTGAGAATTGGGACAGCACTTAGAATTGGACCCTTTCTCTCTTGCTCCCGCCATACTGGAGGATACTGACCACATTGTATGTCACCTTCATGGACATTCAGTTAATGAAGCTTATTTACCAGGTTATTTTAATGTTTATGGTTCCTGTTGTTGTTTTGTGTGAATGCGGTATGCAGCCAGTGGAGGTGACAAACCACTGTCAAAGGAGCATGTGTTGGTAAGTCTGGGTGAGCCATCACCATGATAACGCTGGGTGAGCCATCACCATGGTAACGCTGGGTGAGCCATCACCATGGTAACGGTGGATGAGCCATCACCATTCTAATGCTGGGTGAGCCATCACCATTCTAATGCTGGGTGAGCCATCAGATTCCAAAAGGACAAAAGTGGAAGAGTGGTTTTAGCAGAATGGCATCTTTAATATAAAGTGTAGGTGCAGAGGGTTACAGATTTGTTTTATTGTGTGGGCGCGGCTGCGCCCATCACATAAATATCTGTACTTTATACTCTTTACATGTATATAAATACTTTATCCTCATACTGTTGTGTGTTTTCTGCAGGTCAACAACAATGGTGTGATCTCCTTTAACGTTCAGGTCAGTCAGTTCACACCTGAAGCTTTTCCTCTCAGCGACAGCAGGTCCTTCATCGCTCCTCTCTGGGCTGATGTACACAACGGTATCCGTGGAGACGTGTACTACAGAGAGTCCACTGAACCTGAAATACTGCAGAGAGCCACACTAGATGTCCGCAAGTACTTTAAAAACATGCCCACCTTCAGTGCCACCTGGGTCTTCATCACTACCTGGCACCAGGTCACTTTCTACGGCGGCAGCCAGACCACACCGGTGACTGGAACACACACACTGCACGCACACATGGACACCACATGGGTCCCATATTTGGGGGGGGTCCCACATGGACCCCACATGGGGTCTTCAAAGTTGTAACTTGTTTAGTTCAAACCCACACCCTCTTTGTTTAGTCATATTCCAATAGGACAGTTTTGCCAGTTCAAACCCATACCCTCTTTGTACCCATGCAGCAACTTTGCAACCCACATAGGGACCACCTGTACATGTTGGCTGGGTCTACCCCTAACATCTAACCCCAAACCTTCTGTCCTAAAACCCTAACCTCCTAATCCTCTAACTCAGGGCTCACTAACCCTGGTCCATGAAAACCACAACCCTGCAGGTTTTAGACATGTCCCTCTGCCAACCCTCTTGACGATCCTTCTGTCTTCTGCACAACTAGACGATAGGCTGATCACAAAGGGACACATGCAGGACAGTGGTTCTACCCGTCACACGATACATGCAAGACAGTGGTCCCACCCCATTATTTCTAACCTTCTACCTTGTTGTCTGGTCTGTAGGTCAACACCTTCCAGACGGTTCTCATTTCTGACGGTGCCGCCTTCTTCAGTATGTTTAACTACGGTGAAATCACTTGGAGCACCGGGACAGCCAGCGGTGGAGACCCACTAACAGGACTGGGTGGGACCACAGCTCAGGTAGTACCCACTAACAGGATTGGGTGGGACCACAGCTCAGATAGTTCCCATTAACAGGACTAGGTGGGACGACAGCTCAGGTAGTACCCGTTAACAGGACTGGGTGGGACCACAACTCAGGTAGTACCTGTTAACAGGACTGAGTGGGACCACAGCTCAGGTAGTACCCGCTAACAGGACTGGGTGGGACCACAGCTCAGGTAGTACCCGTTAACAGGACTGGGTGGGACCACAGCTCAGGTAGTACCCGCTAACAGGACAGTGAATGTGAGGCTAATGTAAAGTGTGTGAATGGGTGAATGTGAGGCTAATGTAAAGTGTGTGAATGTGTGTGAACTTTCTCTCTCCAGTCAGGTTTTAACGGCGGGGACATCGGTCATTTCTTCAACCTTCCAGGTTCTCGCTCAAATGATGTCGTCAACATTGAACAGACGACAAACGTCAACTTCCCTGGACGATGGTTGTTCCGCGTAGACACCGAACTCATTGACCCTGCTAACGGCTGCAGCTACAACGGCAAGTACTATCTGAAATAAATATTACCTGAAAAACGTACTATGTAAAAAAGTACTTCCTGAAAAAAACATTTGTTCACGGGTGTTCATATATATTCAGTCATGTTCATATATTCATGTATGTTCACATATGTTCACATGTGTTCTTATATGTTGTTGTTGTGTTCATCAGGTCGGTACTACAGGCGGGGGGAGGTATTCTGGTTGTCGGACCAGTGTTCTCACAGGTGTCGCTGTCTGGATGTGGATAATGCGGTGCAGTGTCAGGAGGTTTCCTGTGGACAGTTGGAAACTTGCGAACACCAGGACGGAGCTTTCTACTGCCAGCCCACTCGCACCAGCACCTGCGTGGTGTTTGGAGACCCCCACTACCATACCTTTGATGGCTTCCTCTACCACTTCCAGGGCACCTGCTCCTACCTGTTGGCACGGCCCTGTTGGGAGGTGACGGGGTTGCCCTTCTTCAGTGTGGAGGCCAAGAACGAGAACCGAGGAATGGCCAGTGTTTCCTGGCTCCGAGATGTTACTGTGGAGGTGTACGGCCACCGAGTTACCCTACCGAAGGGCATTCTGGGCACTGTACAGGTGATTAACCCCCCTAAAAAAAAAACCCCACCCCAAAGGCTGGTGTACAGCCACTGAGTCACCCTACTGAGGGGCAGTCTGGGCACTGTACAGGTGATAATTAAGCACATTGTTTGACGTCTTTCATTAGGTGGATGGTTTGGTGAAGACATTGCCAGTCCAACTGAAGCTCGGTGCCATCAAGGCCTACCAATCAGGGGTGGCGGTTGCCTTGGAAACGGACTTCGGCCTCTTAGTCACTTATGATGGACAACACTACGCCTCCATTTCCCTGCCCAGCTCCTACTTCAACAACACATGTGGTCTTTGTGGGAACTATAATGACGACCCGGCTGACGACCCTGTGTTGCCGGACGGTTCACTGGCGGAGAGTGTGGTGGAGCTGGGGGGCAGTTGGAGGGCGGAGGATCCCGACTGGAGGTGTACGGATGGCTGTGCCCATAATTGCAGTGTGTGCGATGCTGCCACCGAAGCCTTTTACTTCCGGCCAGATTACTGTGGACTCATCAATAAAACCGATGGTCCATTCAGGGACTGCCGCGCCGTGGTCGACCCCACCGCGTTTGTCTACAGCTGTGTTTATGACATGTGCAGTAACAGGGACAACATCACCACACTGTGCCAGGCCATCCAGGCCTATGCTTTGGCCTGTCAAGCACTGGGGGTCACCATCCGCTCCTGGAGGTCCCGCACCTTCTGTGGTAAGACTTTGTTCCACCTTACACCTTTTCTCCTGACCTTGTTCCACTGCAGGGTACCAACTCGACTTCCTCTACAGGGTACCATTTACACTTCCACTACATGGTACTGACTTAACTCCACTTCCACTATAGGGTACTGATTTAAAACCACGTCCACTACAGGGTCATGAGTTAACTCCACTTCCACTATAAGATACAGACTTAGCTCCACTTCCACTATAGGATGCTGACTTAACACCACTTCTGCTACAGGGTACCATCTCCACTTCCACTACATGGTACTGACTTAATTCCACTTCCACTATAGGGTACCGACATGACTCAACTTCCACTACAGCAGTGGTCACCAGCCTTTTTTAGGGCAGCTGTGGCTCAGTTGGTAGAGCGGGTCGTCCAATGATCGGAAGGTCGGCGGTTTGCGTCCCGGCTCTGGCTGTCAACATGACGAAGTGTCCTTGGGCAAGACACTGAACCCTAAGTTGCTTCCAGTAGGGTCAGGCAGCGCTGGTGTATTGGCAGCAGCTGTCTACTGGTGTATGAGTGTGTGTGTGAATGGTTGAATGTGAGGTATTGTAAAGTGCTTTGGGCGCCATGTGGTGAATAAAATGCGCTATATAAGTACAGTCCATTTACCAATGTGCAGTGTGAAGCACTTTGTGACCCCTTGTCTGTGAAAGGTGCTCTATAAATAAAGATCACTTACTTACTTACTTTTTATGCCTCAGATCACCAACCTCTGCCTAGATGGTAAACCAGATCCACCTGTAGATGGTAAACCAGATCTACCTTTCATTTAGTCTAATTTTATCAGAATCAGATTAAAGTCTTTGGTTCAACATCTTAATTTCTTGTGAGACCAACTTTTATGGATGACTAATATCTAATGTTGGCTTCAGTGTTGGGAAAGTTCACCTTGATTAGGAAGTAGTTCAAAGTTCAGTTCAAGTTACTCAATATAAATTAGTTCAGTTCATCGTTCATTCTTCCAAATTATGAACTCGAAGTTCGTGGATCCCAAAATGAATCTTTTTGTTCTTTTTTTGTTATTATTGTAAACTTATGTTGCCCAAATTTGTTCAGAATAATACAAAAATGACATGCTGTGTTTTGATCCCATTTTATGCCTTATAGCAGTGGTCCCCAACCTTTTTATTACTGCAGGCCGGTCAGCATTTCACAATTTTACTATGGACGGGGGGGGGGGGGATAAAGTACAACTCCTGGTATTGTCTGTTAAAATCTTTCCTTTTCTTGGAAGTTGGAGGCTCTTCTTCTGTCTCTTCAGTGGCCTTTTCCTCTCCGAAAAGAAACTTTCCAAAGACATCTGTTTTTTACTTATTTTGCGAACATGTGGGTTACATTTTTGGCATTCAAGTGACAGAAGCTGTGTTTCCATTACAGTTTTTTGCAAAACAATATCGATATTCCTCAAATTTCAACAAAGTATATTTGTGCTTTGAACGTGTTTCCATTGACGGTTGTTCTAGGCAGGAGTGTCATAACTCTCGTGAAATATCATCCCACCACATTTCACTGCTGTCACCTTCGGAGCTTCAGATCACTTGACCGCAATATCACCCTGATATTAGAGTGAATGAATCGGCTAATTCTCTCGTCAGTAAAAGTCCACAGCGAACTCTTTAAAGACCCTAACATGTAAAACAAACCACCTGTCTCACATTATAAGGGTCTGTACATGTGGTCCCTACATTGTCAGGTCGAAACATTAAGTGTAAACATACTCAGCACTTAACAACAAATTATAAGCAACCAATGGTTGTTATTTTTACAGGCTGTCATTTTCACTCCAAGAGAAGTGGTCATGTGACTATGTAGTCACATCATGTGACATATATTGTGGAAAAAGTGTTTCCATTGCGCTTTTGCGATATATTAAAACATCGAAACGTCTGAAAAAACACATCATGAAAGCGTGAAAACTTTTTTTTCGATATTTGAGTGTTTTTTTCGAAATTCAGGTGTTTCCATTACCAGTTTTTTATTGCGATATTTACATTTTGCGAATTTCCAAGGGTAATGGAAACACAGATATTGACGTAACCAACAGAATCCGGTCATTTTTCAAAATAAAAGATTGTTCAGACTCGGAAAATAAATACAAGAGAAATAATTCAGTAATTATTAGGCGACCGGCGGCCTGGTACCAATTGAGAGCGCAGTTCAATAAATGCCAGAATAACTGCGTTCACAACTTCCCGTTCCTTTGGCAAAAGTGAACAAGTCATTCACGTTCGTCAAAAATATGATATAGTTCGTGAACAATCGTTCAATGAACTCATTCAGGTACAACACTGGTTGACTTTATGCAGAGCTTCCATATACTTTAGTAAACTAATTTAGGATCAGTTGGATCAGCATCATTGCCTCTAATTTGAGTGTTTGTTTATGGGAGCGTGTGTCTGTATTGTACCATGCGGAGGTTAATCTAATCTTGGTAGTTTTTTATCTTGTCCATGTTGTTATCCCAGTTCACATTAAAGTCACCAGTTATAGGATGATCTTTTTAGGATTGAACATTTGAAGCAGAGTTTTGAGCTGGTGGTAGAAATGTGACTGAAGGTTTGTGCTACACACACAGAACAAACAAAGGGAAATATTAACACATTCCAACTTTCTATCTGCAGGTATTTCTATTGGACTACAGTTAATAGAATTTTGGACATACAGTAGAACCCCCCTCCCTTCCTTTGACCCTATCTTTCCTAACATTATAATTATTCATAACTACATCTGCTCAGGTTACCATCTGTCCAAAAAAAATCTATATTAGACTCATTTAACACATTCCAACTGTTTTGGGACCATACAGCAGACATTTAAGTGGCCGCTGAATAAACCCTTTTTAAATTTCAGATCCCACATGGTTTTGGCTTGATTTAGTGTCTGAAAAAAAATTGAAAACTGGTACCTTTTCAACATGGGGTTTCTCTGTGGGACTGAATTCAGTGGTGGATGGGGCTGTATGGGCCACCAACCCTGCATTATTGGAAATATTAGCAGGTAGCACAGGTCATGGCCCAGTTAGCTCTGGTAGAGGCCCAGTTAGCTGCAGTAGAGGCCCAGTTAGCTGCAGTAGAGGCCCAGTTAGCTGCGGTAGGGTTGGTACCCGTATAAGGATTCCGGGTCCATTCCGGGTCCATAACAGTTCCCCTTAAACAGTTCCAGTTCCTACTGGTTCCTGTAATGTTTCCAAATGTATACTTAAAAAAAATTAAATGTTTCTTTATTTTACACCATTTTATATTATAATACAAACACATTAACACAGACTCAAAGATACAAATGTAATTGTATGTAGTTATTCCATAACAGGCAGTTTGTTTATGTAAACACAGAGTAACTGAACAAAGTCAACATTAGAATAACAACCTGAGTTCATGAAATATTATTAGTCCTTCGTCATCGACCTGGTCCAGTTCATGGAACAGGTCCAGTTCAAGGCCTATTGAGTCTGCTGTGATTGCAATGACGTCTGCCCATTGAGCTCTAATTTGACCCGCTAAACATGGACGAAAACTCGCCAAATTTTGCACACACTTCAGAAGTGTGAAAAAAATGTGAGTATTTCTCCTTATGTCTGTCCTGTCCATTGGTTGTCCCTCAGTCTTTGACATTAGTCTTATGTCTGTCCTGTCCATTGGTTGTCCCTCAGTCTGGTATGGTAGAGCTGGTCTGGGATGTTGTTCAGACCTTTGTAGTGTGTCTCTAATGTCTTTATATGCATCACAGTGTAGAAGGAAGTGTATCTGTGTCTCCACTGTCCTCTGGGAACATTGTCTTTCTTCTCCAGGACACCGTGTCTGTCTGTGTTTACCACTTTCTATAGTTAGTCTGTGGTCATTTCTTCTGTATTTAGTCAGTGTCTTTCTATAGTTAGTATGTGGTAATTTATTCTGTATTTAGTCAGTGTCTTTCTATACTTAGTATGTGGTCATTTATTCTGTATTTAGTCAGTGTCTTTCTATAGTTAGTATGTGGTAATTTATTCTGTATTTAGTCAGTGTCTTTCTATACTTAGTATGTGGTCATTTATTCTGTATTTAGTCAGTGTCTTTCTATAGTTAGTCTGTGGTAATTTATTCTGTATTTAGTCAGTGTCTTTCTATACTTAGTCTGTGGTAATTTATTCTGTATTTAGTCAGTGTCTTTCTATAGTTAGTATGTGGTCATTTATTCTGTATTTAGTCAGTGTCTTTCTATAGTTAGTCTGTGGTAATTTATTCTGTATTTAGTCAGTGTCTTTCTATACTTAGTCTGTGGTAATTTATTCTGTATTTAGTCAGTGTCTTTCTATAGTTAGTATGTGGTCATTTATTCTGTATTTAGTCAGTGTCTTTCTATACTTAGTATGTGGTCATTTATTCTGTATTTAGTCAGTGTCTTTCTATAGTTAGTATGTGGTAATTTATTCTGTATTTAGTCAGTGTCTTTCTATACTTAGTATGTGGTCATTTATTCTGTATTTAGTCAGTGTCTTTCTATAGTTAGTATGTGGTAATTTATTCTGTATTTAGTCAGTGTCTTTCTATACTTAGTATGTGGTCATTTATTCTGTATTTAGTCAGTGTCTTTCTATAGTTAGTCTGTGGTAATTTATTCTGTATTTAGTCAGTGTCTTTCTATACTTAGTCTGTGGTAATTTATTCTGTATTTAGTCAGTGTCTTTCTATAGTTAGTATGTGGTCATTTATTCTGTATTTAGTCAGTGTCTTTCTATAGTTAGTCTGTGGTAATTTATTCTGTATTTAGTCAGTGTCTTTCTATACTTAGTCTGTGGTAATTTATTCTGTATTTAGTCAGTGTCTTTCTATAGTTAGTATGTGGTCATTTATTCTGTATTTAGTCAGTGTCTTTCTATAGTTAGTATGTGGTAATTTATTCTGTATTTAGTCAGTGTCTTTCTATACTTAGTATGTGGTCATTTATTCTGTATTTAGTCAGTGTCTTTCTATAGTTAGTATGTGGTAATTTATTCTGTATTTAGTCAGTGTCTTTCTATAGTTAGTATGTGGTCATTTATTCTGTATTTAGTCAGTGTCTTTCTATAGTTAGTATGTGGTCATTTATTCTGTATTTAGTCAGTGTCTTTCTATAGTTAGTATGTGGTCATTTATTCTGTATTTAGTCAGTGTCTTTCTATACTTAGTATGTGGTCATTTATTCTGTATTTAGTCAGTGTCTTTCTATAGTTAGTATGTGGTCATTTATTCTGTATTTAGTCAGTGTCTTTCTATACTTAGTATGTGGTCATTTATTCTGTATTTAGTCAGTGTCTTTCTATGGTTAGTCTGTGAGGATGCTCAGATATTGTTCTATCGTATCTTTTAGTTTTAATAATAATAACACTCTAATTTCCTTAGTGTTTTTCTTGTGTTCTGCCAGTATGTGATGTATTTGTCCATGTGTTTAGTGATAGTTTGTTTCGGTTTTATTGTGTTTTGTGTCAGCGCAGGGTTAGTGTTGGTCCCTGTAAGGATCAGCTGATGGAGTGCACTCCTCTCTATCTTTTCTTCTTGTCTTTTTAGTTCGAGGTGGTTTTAGGAGTTGGTGTCACTTGTTATGGTTATAAAATTAAATTGCTCTATAAAATTAAATTGCTCTTTTTTGGATGTGGAATAGTAAAGGGAATTGTCCCAGTTCATCTCTAGATGCATTATTTGGTGTTTTTCTTTGTACTTTTAGTTTGTATTTGCAGAATTCTGTGTGGAAGGTTTTACTTTGGTGTTTGTCCCAGTTGGAGTCGTCCTGGCCCCATACCTCACTGTCATACCTCTCTCTCTCTCTCTCTCTCTCTCACTCTTTTTCACTCACTCTCTCTCTCTTTCTCATTCTCTCGCTCGCTTTCTTTCTCTCTCTCTTTCTTACTTGCTCGCTCTCTCTCTCACTCGCTTTCCCTCTCTCTCTCTTGATCTTTGTCTCTCTCGCTCTTTCTCTCTCTCTCTTTCTCACTCAATCGCTCTCTCTCACTCGCACTCTCACTCACTCTCTCTCCTTCTCTAGATTTCTTTCTCTCTCTGTGAGTGTTTCCACCTTTGCACCAAAGTAATGTATTGCATTTATTAAAGTTTGCACGTTCATTTACACATCTGTCAAACTATAGCCACACTTTGGGGAGTTTACTTTTTACCACCTTCAGCACTGTTGCATTCACAGCACTGTTAGCAGCTCACAAGCTAGCTGGCAGGTGACTTTCTGTGAAGTTAGCTTCTGTGGGTGCAGGTGTGGGTGTATCCCTTCGCTCAGACAAGTAGCATGTGGCATAACGTCTCTGCTTCAATGCACAGATGAGAATGTCCAGGAACCGATATAGAAACCTTTTTTTTATTATGGAAACGAGCTTAACCCTAATCCTGTGTATGAACTTTTGTGTGTGTGTTTGTTGTCAGCGTTGTCATGTCCAGAGTTCAGCCAATACCAGATCTGCACCAGCGCATGCCCTGCCTCCTGCTCGGACCTCACCTCCCCCCTGTACTGCGCTCACCCTTGTACTGAAGGATGCCAGTGCGACCCCGGCTTCGTCCTGAGCGGCAGTCGCTGCGTGCACCGGGACGACTGTGGCTGTGAGCTCAATGGCCTCTACTACCCCCGCAATGCCACCTTCTGGACGGACGGGGAGTGCACCCTGCGCTGCACCTGCGGAGCCGCCGGACACATATCCTGCTCCAACTCTTCGTGTAAGGAGGGGGAGGTGTGCATGGCAGAGGTGGGACTCCTGGGGTGCTACCCCCGCAGGGAAGGCGTGTGCTCCTTCACCCAGAACACCATGACCTCCTCTTTCGATGGTACTACCCTGCGTTTCCCCATCGACAGCTCCTTTTACCTGGTGAAGATGTGCGGGGCAGTGCCGCTCAACGGCTCCGTCCTAGAGGTGAAGATGGGCCGTCAGCTGATGAACAAAGGCCCTACCTGGAAAAGACCCGTGGTCGTAACTGTGGCCAACATCGAAGCGCAAGTGGGAGGGGCCGACTTCGACTCAGCTAAGGTTAGTGCTTTCTCTGCATTGGGTTGGTTAGTCCCATGATAATTCCAGTCTTGTGTTTGTGATTTCAATCGCTCATCTCTTGTCTGTTTCTGGAGTGAATAATGGAAGCCACGCCCACATGGTCAGGCCATATTAATAATATTTAGAACTATCTGCAGTTTTCTGTATAAATTAAGTCGGTCGTTTTCCTGAATAAAATCCTCTGCTAAGAACTGCCCATTCTATAATCTGGACTGACCACGCTCGTATTTTGAAGGCGTGGAGTAAATTTACAGACTGTATCCTTATCAATGACATTTTCCCCCTTTGTGGACACAGTGCTATTTTCATGCACACTGTTTTCATTCTACCTCATTCATGTTTTCAGACCAAACAGGATGTTGTGAACTTACGACATATCTACTCATAATGTCTGGAATTTGTGTGAATTACAGACATTTGTTTATCCACAGATAATACTGATCCACCAGTGATCCACAGACAAAACTGATTGTGCGTGAATAGGGCACTAGATGTAACTATTCATATCTAGATGAAAGGTATGGACATTTAAAATTCCTTCTGTGATCGGCAGTCGACAGATCAAGTTTTGTTAGTGATCGGTATCTCTGATCGGGCCAAAAAAATGCTGATCGGGGCATCACTAATTGTGACTTTTGACTTAGTCTTCAAATGTGTCCTTGAAGGTTCTGATGTCAATGCACATCAACAGTGTTAGCAAAAAGAAGCTATTTGCTAAACTGAGTATACAGGAATGAATAGGACATTCATGACCTTTGACCTACCTCTGATCATTGTGAAAACACATTTTTGGTTACCTTGACCTTTGACCTACATTCACCAAACTTTGATAGGATCTATTCTGGACCAGCTAACGCCATTTCTGAAAATTTTATGGAAATTCTTTCAGTAGTTTTTGTGTGAAATTGCTGACAACAAACCGAACCAAAAACAATAGCCCCTCGCCTTTGGGGTTGAGAGTAAAAATCCAAAGCTGTTGTAATCTTGGTTTGACTGGAGACTTTTTACGGCCGTAGATAAATGGTGAAGCTGTGGCGTTGCCGTATGTGTCGCCATTGGAGACCCTGATGGTGTACCGTGCCCCAGGCAACGCCACAGTGGTGGAGGCCCGCGGCTTGCTTCGGGTCCACTACACACGCCATGGACTGCTCAACATCTCACTGTCCACCCTTTACTACAACGTGACCTGTGGTCTTTGCGGACTCTTCAACGGGAACGCCACTGATGACCTGCGCCTGCCCAACGGACGTGTAGCAGAATCGTCAGAACAGTTCATGGAGGGCTGGAGGGCCATCGCTGACGACCTGTCTTGTAATGGCGACTGTGAAGATCTGTACCAAATGTGCACGGACCTGCGCTTGTACCAGACCTCCTGGATGTGTGGGAATATAAACGACCCTGGGAACAGCTCGTTTCTGGCATGTCACACTGTGGTCAACCCCTCGCCATTCTTCAGGAGCTGCCTGTACAACATGTGCGTCAGGGAGGGGAACCGCTCGGTCATGTGTTCATCACTGCAGGCCTATGCCACCGCCTGCCAGGATGCCCATGTAGGCCTGACCGCCTGGAGGAGCGCCACCAACTGCCGTAAGTACAAGTGAAGGAGCTGTGTTGGGCACACCACTGTAAAAAAGTCATTAGATTTTCTAGTTACTTGTCCCCAAAAGTAACTGACTTACTGAGTTCCTCCACTGTAAAACCATTAGTAATGCCATTTATTTAAACACCGTTAGTAACATAGTTTATTTAAACACCGTTAGTGACACGGTTTATTTAAACACCGTATATTTAAAGAGTATTAGTAAGACCATTAGTAACACCGTTTATTTAAACACTGTTTATTTAAACACCATTATTAACACCATTTATTTAAACACCATTATTTAACACCGTTTATTTAAACACCATTATTAACACCGTTTATTTAAACACCATTAGTAATGCCATTTATTTAAACACTGTAAGAAACACTGTAAGTAACACTGTTTATTTAAACACCATTAGTAACACCATTATTAACACCGTTTATTTAAACACCGTTAGTAATACCGTTTATTTAAACACCGTATATTTAAACAGCATTAGTAAGACCATTAGTAACCCCATTTATTTAAACACTGTTTATTTAAACACCATTATTAACACTGTTTATTTAAACATTGTTTATTTAAACACCATTATTAACACTGTTTATTTAAACATTGTTTATTTAAACACCATTATTAACACTGTTTATTTAAACACCATTAGTAACACTGTTTATTTAATATTCTGTACTTCCTCCTTCATTCTACCTCCTAGTGCAGCTTAGACGGAACTGTGACTTGAGTCTGTTTTTAACTAACCTGACCATAATTTTTCTCAAACAGGAATGTTTTCAACCTAATTTTAAATGTAGAGACTGTTTCGACCTCTAATATTAAATGGAAGATGATTCCATCAGACAGTAACCATGGTAACTAAAGGCTCTAGCTCCATCAGACAGTAACCATGGTAACTAAAGCCTCTAGTTCCTACTGTACTTTTACAAACCCTGGGAACTTTCAATAGACCTGCATTCTGAGAACGAAGGGTTCTATTGGGCTGGTACAGAACCAGATCATCTTTATGATAAGGGGGGCCCATACTATTAACCCCTGACCCCTGACTCTTGACCCTAGATAGATAGCCTTTATTGTCATTATACACAAAAACAGTACAATGAGATGATTAAGCATCTCCTCAGTTCAGTACGTATAGAAAAAAGAAAGAAAATATAGAGACAATAAAATTCTATAATAACTAAAAGGAAGCACACACTTCACTATAAAAAAAATCTTAAATAAAAGTTATATATACACAATATAAAAACATCTGAATTATTAAAAGATTGCACATTGTCCTGGGCCAACAAAGAAATAGTACTGTTTGTATATGGAGGGATCAGGGAGGGGACAGGGAGTCACAATGGCTTCTGGAAAGAAGCTATTTTTGAGTCTATTTGTTTTTGCTCTGATGCATCTGTAGCGCCTCCCTGAGAGTAGCAGGTAAAACAGGTGGACTCTTGGGTGGTACATGTCCTTACTGATGTTCTGTGCTTTTCTGAGGCAGAGAGCAGTGTGGATGTCTTTTAGGGAAGGGAGAGAGCAGCTGATGATCTTCTGTGCCGCTTTAACTTTCCTCTGCAACCTCTCCCTGTCTGCCACATTGCAGCTTCCATACCACACTATGATGCAGTATGTCAGCAGGCTCTGGATGGATGACTGCTCGAAGGTCAGCTGCAGGGTGGGGCTGAGATCCTACTTCCTGAGGACTCTCAAGAAGTGTAGCCACTGCTGAGCCTTCTTAATGATTGTTGAGATGTTTTCTGACCAGGAAATAGTGCAAGAGATGAGGACGCTATGGTACGGGAATGTGTGGACCCTCTCCACACACTCCCCATTGATGAAGAGGCGGGCTGGGTTGATGTTGGTCCTCTTGAAGTTGACAATGATCTCCTTAGTTTTCTTGGTGTTCAGAGTCAGGTGGTTTTCCGAACACCATGTAGCCAACTTAAAGACCTCCCTCCTGTAAGCTGTCTCATCTCCACCACCGTGGTGTTATTGGCGAGCTTCACGATGAGGTTATTGTTGTGGGCCAGACGACAGTCATGTGGGTAAAGACAGTACAGTAGGGGGATCAGCACACAGCCTTGTGGGGACCCAGTACTCGGTGTCTGTGTAAAGGAGAGGTGGGGGCCAAGTCTCACAGTCTGGGACCAGTTCCTTAGGAAGTCCTTTATCCAGGCGTATGTGAGAGGTGGGAGGCCAAGGGTATGCAGATTAGTGATGAGCATGCCCGGGATGATTATGTTGAAAACCAAGCTGTAGTCCACGAAAAGCATTCGGACCTAGCTGTGCTGCTGCTCCAAGTGGGACAGTGCAGAATGAAGGGCAACATTGATGGCATCCTCAGTGAAACAGTTTTCCTGGGAAGCAAACTGATAGGGGTCGAGGTCTGGGGGAAGATGATTTTTAATGTGCTGGAGAAGCAGTCTTTAAAAGCACTTCATGATTACCGGGGTTAGGGCCACAGAACTGTAATTATTTAGGCTGATGGTGGGAGACTTCTTTGGACCCATGCCATTAACCCCTGACCCTAACCCATACCATTCGTGGTTTTACATGTAAGGACAAGGATTTTAAATTTAATTCTAAACTCAACTGAAAGCCAGTGAAGGGTTTACGTTAGGGGTCAGGGGTCCGGGTTTGGAGCATAGGAGCGATAGGGTTAGGGGTCAGGAGTTAGGAGTTACAATAATCTAATGTAGATGTAATAAATGGATGAATTAATTTTTCTGCATCATTTTTAGACAGAATATTCCTAATTTTGACTAATGTTGCACAAGTGAAAAAAGGCTGTTCTGCATGTTTGGTTAATGTGTCCTGACCTCTGACCCTTTGAATGAAAGATCTGGATCAAATAAATAAATGTTGAACTGTGTTAGGAAGTCTCTGGCATTTTTAGGGCTGATTATAATGACTTCAGTTTTTTCAGGGTTATGTCTTGGACACATGTACTTCGTTTATCTATTTGTCTGGTCTGATCAGGTTTAATCGATAAATATAGCTGTGTGTCATCTGCATAACAATGAAAATTAATGCCATGATTTCTAATGATGTTACCTAAAGGGAGCATATATAACGTAAACAAAATAGGCCCAAGGACTGACCCTTGGGGCACACCATAACTAACTGCGATGATTATTGATTAACGTTAACAAATTGGTATGGATTAGATAAATATGATTTAAACCAGCAGAGGGCTGCTCCTCTAATACCTATATCACATTCTAATCTGTGCACTAAGATACTGTGGTCAATGGTGTCAAAGGCTGCACTAAGGTCTAATAATATCACCATCCATACTAATAATAATATTAGGTTTATTATTAACTACACAGTGTTTATTATTAACTACACAGTGTTTATTATTAACTACACAGTGTTTATTATTAACTACACAGTGTTTATTATTAACTACACAGTGTTTATTATTAACTACACAGTGTTTATTATTAACTACACAGTGTTTATTATTAACTACACAGTGTTTATTATTAACTACACAGGGGATAGACACAGTTTTTCTATTACTTACTACATGCTGGGTTTGTGACAGCTCAGAGTGAAGTTGATGATGCACACAGAAGTGTTTTACTCTACGACTCTGCGCCTGGGCCCACACTCTGAATTGTCATATTGACAGGCTAAGTTTGGCAGCCACATTTTGTACTCAGAGAGAGGCACCTTCCCCAGTGGGATGTATGCTATCTCTGCCAATGAGCCCAGGCTTTCCCCAGAACACACGCCAATTATCTATGAAAACTACATGGTTTTCTGAGCACCATCTAGACAACCAGCGGTTAAATGATGACAACCTAGAGGACATCTCATCACTGGACAAATTAGGCAGGGGTCCAGAGAACGCTACGGTGTCACACATCGATTTAGCAAGTTTACACACCGATGCTACGTTCAGTTTAAGAACCTCTGATTGTTTCCGTCGGATATCGTTACCACCAGCGTGGATCACGATGTGGCGGAAGCTAGCCCTGCTCTGCTGTAAAAGCCTAAGATTTCCTTCGATGTCACCGACTCTGGCCCCTGGATAACACCTGACAGACACCGCTGGGTGCTTCACGTCTCTAAGAATAGAACTGCCAATGAGGAGAGTGTCTGCTTCAGCCAGTGCAGTGCCGAGGGGTTCGAACCTATTACAGACGTGAAGCTCTTGGTGCACTACGTTTTTGCGTTTTGCACCACGCTTCCCCTGTACTGTCACAAACTGATCCCTGGACTTTCTCGGCTCCACAGGACTGGCTGGGGGACTAGCCACGCTAGCATTCCTACAGCTATTAGCATCACCTGCAGTCCCTGCAGCTACTTCACTATAGCTAGGCCTAGCATTAGCCTCCAAGCTACAGAGCCGTGCTTCTAACTCAGAAATCCTGGCCTCCAACCCTGACACTAAATTCCAGTTCCAACAGCTACTTCTATCCTCAGTAAAGGAGGCAGGGACTCACTGTACATACAGCACACCGAGCAGAAAATACTGAACAACAACAACTAGCCATGGCTAAGAGAAGCTAGGCTAGGCTCGCGGAGTTAGGAAAGTTGTTTAGACAAACAATACACTCACCGGATGTGATGTCATTTTCTAATCCGGGTCCTGGTCTTTGCTCTCAGCTCTACCATGTCCAGAGAACAGTCACTTTGAAGAGTGCACCAGCTCCTGCCCTTTGACCTGTACCACCCTGGATGAGGCAGACGAGCCCTGCCCTCTGCCGTGTCAGGAGGGCTGTCAGTGCGAGGAGGGGTTCGCCCTGCGGGAAGGCCAGTGTGTCGCCAGGAGCGACTGTGGTTGCCCTGGCCACGGCCGCCAGCTGGAAACCAACCTGACCTTCTGGAGCGACTGGGAATGTCAGGAGCGCTGCTACTGCAATGGTTCCGACAATAGTGTATACTGCGAGCCCGCCCCCTGCCCCCCTGAGGAGTACTGCCAGGAGAGCGATGGTTTATACTTCTGCCAGCCCCGCACCGATGCTCTGTGTGTGGCTGCGGGCTATGGACACTTCCTGCCCTTTGGGGGTGTTCCCTTTGAGCTGCAGAGTTCCTGTACACTCCACCTGGCTACCACTGACTGTGACACGTTCACCCAGGCCCCGCCCACCCAGCCCTTCCCTCCCTTCAAACTGTCCACCCGCAATGAGGACCGTGACACGGGGCAGGCCATCTGGGTCAAAGGGTTCATCCTGGAGGTCTACGACTACGAGATCGAAGTGACGCGCAACTACAAGAACACGGTGACGGTGAGTGTGGGGTAGGGCTGCACCATTCACCCACACATGTTTTAGTGCTGCACCACTCACCCACACATGTGTTAGGGCTGCACCATTTACCCACACACCTGTTAGGGCTGTATCATTCCCCCACACACATGTTAGGGCTGCACCATTTACCCATACATGTTAGGGTGCACCATTCAAGCACACCTGTTAGGGCTGCACCATTCACCAACACGTGTTAGGGCTGTACCATTCACCCACATGTTTTAAGGCTGTGCTATTCATGCACCCATGTGTTGGGGCTGCACCATTCACCCACAGGTGTTAGGACTGCACCATTCACCCTCACATGTGTTAGGGCTGCACCATGTTCCACAGTCAGTTATTTCCTCCATAGTGAAATGCTGGTAGTAGTTTTGTGGGTGAGATGAGATTATTATGGAATTTATTGAGGAAACTTACTGTAGTTTTCTTTAATTGCTGTTAAAAGTCTTTCAAAAACAATTATCGCTATGATGACCAGGGAGGGTAAAGTGAGTACCATTGCTGTGACAACCAGGTGGTTTAATCATCAAGTTGTTTGTCATGTGACAGATTCTCTCAGGTGTTTAAAGTAGATCAAGTTTCACTGGAATCATTTTGTCTTTTATCGACTTTTATCAGGTTGGATTTAGTTCAAACTAACTCTGAACCTGAGACATGTTTGGAATGAGTTCACAAAGACATCTGAGGACACACACGCATAACACACATGCATAACACACACACACATACATAACACACACACACACATAAGACACACAGGCATAACACACACAGGCATAACACACACACACACACGCATAACACACACATACACACACAAGACGCACACGCATAACACACACACACACATAACACACACACATGCATAACACACATGCATAACACACACACACACACACATACATAACACACACACACACATAAGACACACAGGCATAACACAGGCATAACACATACACAAGACACACACACAGGCATAACACACACACACACATGCATAACACACACACGCATAACACACACATACACACACAAGACGCACACGCATAACACACACACACATGCATAACACACACACATGCATAACACGCATAACACACACACACACACACACATAACACAAACGCTCTTAACACACACATGCATAACACACACATAACACATGCACACGCCTAATGCACGTGCCTAACACACAAATACGTATAACACACACGCATAACACACACGTGCTTAACAAACATGCTTAACACACACATGCATAACACACGCATAACACACACACACGCATAGCACACATGCATGCATAATACACACACACATAACACACACAACGCACACACAATGCATAACACACACAAAACACACATAACACATGCACACGCCTAACACACGCATAACACACACACGAATAACACACATATAACACAACACACACGCATAACACACACACACATAAAACACACACACATGCATAACACATAACACACATGCATAACACATGCAAACACACAGCACACACAGAAGCATAACACGCATAACATACACATAACACACACAACCATGCATAACACATGTATAATGCTACGGCCACACCAAACGCTAATTTTCACATGTACACTTGTAACACGCCGCCTAAACACCCAAGTTAGGACGCTAGATAATTCACGGCCACTCTGAACACAAAACATTGTATAATTCGTGGCCACTCTGAACGCACAACGCCCGAGTCTGAACGCTGGATAAATACAGATAAACAAAATCTGGCCCACCATTTCAATGATGGCTCAGATTACTGCTCCTTACCTGCTCTGGAGGTCCCATATGTGACTCACCACCAGTAAACCAGGCATAAGTGTGTGTAAATCCAAACAGAGTTATGTGTGTATCTTGGTAGAGTGGAAACTAAGGTTTAAGATGGTGAAAAAATGATGTTTCTATCACAAGTAGAACCAAAGTTATGGTCATTTTAATATCCACATTTGGACATATTTTACAATTTGCATATTTTTAGATATTGTCCGTTAAAGTTTTGGACTGTTTTGGGGTAGGAAGTCCTTAGCAACGCATAATAATTTGTATCCGATTGACACAAATTGTTGACAGATGTTAAAGGACACTCTGATGGACATGTCACAGAAGTTTTATATATTATAATAATAGGACAGAAGTGTGACGTATTATAATCATTTGGCTTACACCATTGGACAGAACATTCAATATAAGCTTTTACCTCGTACCAAACACTTGGGTGTTTACCCACGGAACGGAGATCGTTTTGTTCGGCGAAAAGAGGTGGAAGTCGTCTTTGTCTTTGCTCAGCAATACCTGAACTTCTGTCGCCGCTTAAATAATTGACTCAATAAACACCTTTATTGATTGGATTTCAATGTAATGACCACAGGAACTGAAAATAGAGGTGTTAAGGTACCGTTTTTTGATAAATGTAAACACACATTGAGAATCGCCTTCCAACCTCAATTTGGCTGTAGCTCTGAACGTGTCAGTGCGACTTATGCCTGATTTCGTGCTGAGCAGTCACATATATGGGCAAGATGCAGTCACTTTTGGGTTCACCTGATCCTGCGAAAGAGCCTGCAGCAGGGGAATTCCACCACCTCCTCCAGGAACTCTGTCTGGATGAAGTCCGCTTCCATCGGTATTTCAGGCTCAGTTTCAGTTTCCGCCTTCCGAGTCAGCACCAGCATCATACATCATTCCATCACAATGTTGGCAGCATCTCTACACTGATTGGCTGCCATAGCACGGCGTCACGCAAATTCGCCTGAGAAGTTGCATATTTTCAACTCCAGTGTTTACGTGGATTTGTGGCAAAACGTGCAGCTCCAACGCCCGGACACCCCAACACAACACAGAAACTCCTCCATCACACCGCCTCAGGTGAATCTGCGTCCAAAAGTGTCTCTCCATTGACTTTGTATGTAATCTCAACACGTGAATGTGAAAATTTGCGTTCGGTGTGGCCGTACCATAACACACACACACATAGCACACACGCATAACATGTACACATAGCACGCACACACATTAACACTAGGGTGTTATGTGTGTACCACTAGGGAGGAGCTAAGGACGGGGAGGGGGGGGTTCTAAGGATGGGGAGGAGCTAACGAAAAGGGGAGGAACCTGTAAAGCCCTGTTGGATTATGTTGGAAGCAGCAGTCAACATGACCGTATCATCAGCATAAAAATTACTGTTGAGCTTTGACCCCTATTGTTTAGGTGAACCAGGAGCGTCTGTACCTTCCTCTGAAGTTGGGTCCAGGGAAGGTCAGTGTGTTCAGCCTCGGTCTGCAGCTGCTCTTGGAGACAGACTTTGGTTTGAAGGTGGCGTTCGACTGGAACACGCTACTGCTGCTCACATTACCGCGGAGCCTGTACAGCACCGTTTGTGGCCTATGCCAGGGCATGCCAGCGGCCCCGCCCACGTTAACCATGACAGACTGGGGGCAGGGGTGGGCCGACAGAGACGCCTTCTGCCAGGTGGGCTGCGGCGACGTCTGTCCTCGCTGCGGTTTGGGCGACAAAAGTGTTCTGGATGACGTTCCACTCATGGCATCCGACAGCGAGGCAGGCAGCAATGACGGGCCGGCACAGGTCAACACGGGCATGCGCTTCCACGTGGGCGACGGCCTGTATGTGTTCGTGGAGCCGGAGGCGGTGCGGCTGTGCGGGCTGATCGTGGACAGAGGGGGCGTGTTTGCGCGCTGCCACAGTAAAGTTGCACCAGCGTTCTTTTACCAGAGCTGTTTACAGGACACATGTTTGGACCAGGGCGCCACTCACACCATTTGCAACTGGCTAAAGATCTACGCTAGCACGTGTCACACACAAGGAGTCTCTGTGGGAGGCTGGAGGAGCGACACGCCATGTGGTGAGTCCCCCTGACCCTTAGCCACTACCCTCACCTTGACCCCCTGACCCTAACTCTGTGGTTAGTACCGTTACCATAGAAACCACCAGGCCCTCAGACGTTACCGTAGAAACCACCAGGTTTTCTGACGTTACCATCGAAACCACTAGATCTGCTGACATTACCATAGAACCACCAGACCTGCAGATGTTACCATAGAACCACCAGGCCTACAGACGTTACCGTAGAACCACCAGGCCTACAGACATTACTGTAGAACTACCAGGCCTACAGACGTTATCGTAGAACCACCAGGCCTACAGACATTACCGTAGAACCACCAGGGCTGCAGACGTTACCGTAGAACCACCAGGCCTACAGACATTACCGTAGAACCACCAGGCCTACAGACATTACCGTAGAACCACCAGGCCTACAGACGTTACCGTAGAACCACCAGGCCTACAGACATTACCGTAGAACCACCAGGCCTACAGACATTACTGTAGAACCACCAGGCCTACAGACGTTACCGTAGAAACCACCAGGTCTACTGACGTAACTGTAGAAACCACGACTCAGATCACCCTCTGTCATTCAATTCTATTGAATTGTGACTCCGCCCCCTGATGCGTTTCAAATCAGCTATTTTGTTTTGACTAAGTTTTTTTTCTGTCTCTCTTTTTCAATTTTTTTCTCCTTTTTTTTCTCATGTTCTCTGACGCGTTTTAAACCAGCAGTTTCCTTGTGACTCCGCCCTCTGACCTTTTGTAAACCAACTGTTTCCTTGTGACTCCGCCCCCTGCCCCGTCCCTTCCCAGTCCAAAGTTGTCCCCCCAACAGTCATTACTCTAGCTGTATGTCGGTGTGCCCACCCCAGTGCGCTCCTGCACGTGCTCAGAGGGACTGTAGTCTGGACTGTGTGGAAGGATGTGAGTGTGACCAAGGATACGTCCTGAACGGAAAAAGCTGTATCCTACCACACAACTGTGGATGTTATACTGACGGAAAGTACTACGAGGTTAGTACTAATACACAACTGTAATACACAACTGTAGATGTTATAATGCTGGAAAGTATGTCGAGGTTCGTACTAATACACACCTGTACCTGTGTCTTAGGGGTCATGTGGGTGGAGTCCAGACTCTTTGTGGGAGGGTCTAAACAGATATTGTGGAGGTCAAAGGTCATGAATACAGATTAATGTGTGGGGAGGAGCTTCCACTGTTGGAGGATGACATGCTGTTTTGTAAGGGGGCAGGGTTTCCACTAACAGCTGTTTCCTGTGTTTCCAGCCCAAACAGCTTTTCTGGAACGGGGACTGCACGAAACGTTGCCAGTGCATCGGTAGGAACCTGGTCCAGTGCGACCCTCGCCGTTGTAAATCAGAGGAAGAGTGTTCACTGCGCTACGGTGTTCGTGGTTGCTTCGCACGACGTTTGCAGCATTGTGTGGCATCCGGAGGTGGAGTCTTCCGTACCTTTGACGGGGCATCTCTGCGTCTTCCCGCCTCCTGCTCCTTTGTCTTGTCCACCAACTGTCACAAAGTTCCGGAACTTTCCTTCCAGCTGATCGCCAACTTTGATAAGTGGAGCACGCCAAACCTCACCACCATTTCCCACGTCTACCTGTACGTCAACGAGGAGAACATCCTGATCTCTGGAAGCACTGTGAAGGTCAGAGGTCAAACACTGAACACTAGGGTTAAGGGTAAAGGGCGGTTAAGTTCAAAGGTCAAACACTGAAGACTAGGGTTCAGGGTAAGGTGGTGAGTACTATCATCTGTTAGCATGTAGCCTCACTGGTGAATACTAGCATCTGTTAGCATGTAGCCTCAGTGTTGTAATTATTATTCTCCAACTGACTCCACACACACAACTCAAACTGAGTATATATATATATATGTATATATATATATATATATATATATATATATATATATATATATACCAGAGACGTGCAGTTAAGGGAGGCAGGTGAGGCAGGGCCTGTAGGAAATCTTACGTTTTTGGTGACATATTTATATATCTTCAGGCCTCACCAGACATAATCCATCATCAGTTATGATCAATATAAATAATAATAATAAACATTTGTCCAAGTGTCTGTGCTATAAATCACGTCTGTATGATTCCAATGCTTTCAATCATTTTCGTGACCAAAATGGTCGTATTTGTTTGTTTCCTCTTCAACTGCAGTGAATATGCAGTGAATATGCAGTGAATATGCAGTGAATATGCAGTAGGCTGAAGCAGCTCCAAGCCATGCCTCAGCACAGATTGAACAATCCCTTGTTAAGTGTTGGAGGTCGTGACCTTTGTGCTTCCTCTGTTCATGCCAACAACATAAAGCTGTAGAAAGAGGTTTTTATCCACTTTACATATGTCTGTTATATGGACTCACTTTACTTATAATGGGTTGTGTTTTTTAACTATGTTTTCCACTTATGCAGTGTTAACAATTTGACATAAAACAAAAGTGAACAGACATGAGGTGAGACAGGCAGTAACTCTGCCTCAGTAGAGGGCGTGGTCGACATCAACTCACTTTGATCTGGTTACTAGGTTACCAATGGTTGTTGTGGTGTTATTGTTGGCTTCATCTAAAACCATGGACGATCAGGATGTTATAGCTAAACTCAAAGGATTTTCAAAGTTGGACTTTGAAGGAAAACGGAACTTGATAAAGAATGGACGAGCGACGCCAGAGCTAAAGGATGTAGTTCAAAGGACTGGGCAGAAGATAACGCCATGGTTTCAGGTTGAGTGGTACAAACCATTGTGCATCTGCCGTGATGCTGTTCCTTTGTGTGGATGTAGGTGATGGAAAACAGGCAGAGACAGAGTGCAGTGTTTGTGGCATCCGCTGTGTGTTTAGTTTTGTGTTTGGTACCCGGTGTTTTGTAGAAGTTGCCCCCATTCAATGTTCATTCTTCCTTGGCCAAATTTGCATATTAAAATATGTAGCTCATATAAATGATGCTGCAATGACATATGAAACTAATAGTTATTTAGCAAATATTTGGTGGATTTGAAAATCTGATTTAGAAAAAGTCAGTGTCTCACTTGCCACAGACCTCACTGCACGTCACTGATATATATATATATATATATATATATATATATATATATATATATATATAGTATATTTTTGTCACAATGTATCATCATGTATCATCCCTACTCAGTAATTCCAGTGGGTTGTATTCAGTAGTATGGGTGGTGTTCCAGGTCAATGGAACCCCCGTGTCCGTCCCGTTCCTCACTGGTTTGATGACTCGTCTGACGACGGCAGAAGGTTTCATCGTCATTGACACTCCTCTGGAGATCCAGGTTCGCTACAACCGTTTTAACACCTTGAGCATCACCATGGGCCCCCGCCTGCAGAACAAGGTGTGTGGACTGTGTGGGAACTTTAACGGAGACCCCACTGACGACTACATCACCTCTAGAGGAAAGCCCGCACACTCTGCCCTAGAGCTGGCCCAGAGCTGGAAGACCAACGGCATGCAGAACAGGTGGGTGTGGCCTAAGCTCCACACATAGATCATTTAACGGCAGATAAAAAGGTAAATCAATCCAAACACAGAGAATCTTGTAAAACAAAAATTGCTGTGTTTGTGTTTTTACTGGAGAACTTCCCACTTATCTGTCATGTGAACAATGATCCAAACTGACCAACCAATCATCTGTTAATGATCTACACTGACCAACCAATCATCTGTCCACACCTGACTCCTGCTACTGCTGCTGATGCTACTGATACGGCTGATGCTATTGGTGCTGCTGCTGCTGTTACTGCTACTGATGCTGCTGATGCTGTTGCTGATGATGCTACTGATGCTGCTGCTACTGATGTTGCTGATGCTGTTGCTGCTGATGCTGATGCTGCTGGTGCTGCTGATGCTGATGCTGCTGCTGCGAATGCTACTGATGCTGCTGGTGCTGCTGCTGTTGTTGCTGTGGATGCTACTGATGCTGCTGATGCTGTTGGTGCTGCTGATGCTACTGATGCTGCTTCTGCTCATGTTCATGCTGTTGCTTCCGCTGATGCTGCTGCTGATGCCACTGCTACTGGTGCTGCTGCTGCTGATGCTGCTACTGATGCTACTAATGCTGTTGATACTGCTGCTACTGATGCTGTTGCTGCTGTTGGTGCTGCTGATGCTAATGCTACTAATGGTGCTGCTGCTGATGCTACTGATGCTACTGATGCTGCTGCTGCTACTAATGCTGCTACAACTGATGCTGCTGCTGATGCTTATGACGCTACTGATGCTGCTGTTTCTCCTGCTACTGATGCTGCTAATGCTACTGATGCTGCTGCTGTTGGTGCTGTTGCTGTTGCTGTTGGTGCCGCTGATGCTGTTGGTGCCGCTGATGCTGTTGGTGCTGCTGATGGTGATGATGCTGTTAATGCCGTTGGTGCTGCTGATGCTACTGATGCTGCTGCTAGTGCTACTGATGCTCCTGATGCTGCTGCTGCTGCTACTGGTGCTGCTGCTGCTACTGGTGCTGCTGCTGCTGCTGATGCTGCTGCTGCTGTTGGTGCTGCTGATGCTACTAATGGTGTGCTGCTGAGGCTTCTGATGCTGATGCTGCTGTTGTTTCTGATGCTACCGATGTTACTGCTGCAGCAGGTGTTGTTGCTGATGCTACTGATTGTGCTGCTGTTGCTGCTGCTGATGCTGATGCTGCTACTGATGCTGATGCTGTCGTTGTTGCTGTTGCTGATGCTACTGATGCTGCTGCTGCTGTTGTTGATGTTGCTGCTGATGCAACTGTTGCTGTTGGTGCTGCTGCTGATGCTACAGATGCTGCTGTTTCTCCTGCTACTGATGCTGCTAATGCTACTGATGCTGCTGCTAATGATGCTGCTTCTGTTCATGCTTATGCCGTTGCTGCTGCTGATGCTGCTAATGCTGCTGATGTTGCTGCTGCTGATGCTACTGATGCTGCTGCTGATGATGCTGCTGTTGGTGCTGCTGATGCTGAGGCTACTGATGCTGATGCTGATGTTGGTGATACTGATGTTTCTGATGCTACTAATGCTGCTGGTGCTACTGATGCTGCTGCTGTTGATGCTACTGCTGCTGATGCTACTGATGCTGCTGTCGCTGATGCTATTGATGGTGATGCTGCTTATGCTACTGATGCTGCTGCTTCTGTTGGTGCTGCTGATGCTGCTACTGTTGGTGCTGCTGATGGTACTGATACTGATGCTGCTGCTACTGTTGGTTCCTGTGATGCTGCCGATGCTGATGCTGCTGATGCTACTGATGCTGCCAATGCTACTAATGCTACTGATGCTGCTGCTGCTGTTGGTGCTGCTGATGCTACTAATGCTGCTGTCGCTGATGCTACTGATGGTGATGCTGCTTGTGCTACTGATGCTGCTGCTGATGTTACTGATGCTGCTGCTGCTGCTGTTGGTGCTGCTGATGCTGCTGCTGCTACTGTTGGTGCTGCTGCTGCTGCTGATGCTACTGATGCTGCTGCAGCCTCAACAACAAAAACATGGAACATTTTTCTTTTTCTTTTATTGTCCTTTAACTGTGTGTTTATTGTAAACTCTACTTTTATTTATTGTTGTTTATTATAAACTCTAGTTGTGATGAGACCCAGTACGTGGCGTTGGCTCAGTCATGTGATAACCCAGCGGTTCTGCAGCTGCAGGGGGAGGAGTCATGTCAGAAGTTAACTCAGCCAAAAGGATTCTTCCAGCCCTGTCATGGTCTGTTAGACCCCACCCCCTTCTACCAGTCCTGTTACCTGGACGGATGTTACAACCACCCCCAGGCCCAGCTGTGTGCTTCACTGGCTGCATATGCTGAGTCCTGCCGCTCCCTGGGAACGCTGAGCACCAGGTGGATCACCCAGGAGAACTGCTGTAAGGACCCTTAAACACCCTGAAACACCCTTTAATACACCCTTAAAACTGCCTAAAACACCCAACATTTAGGTGGTTTTAGATGGTTGTTCCATGTGGTTCCAGGTGGTTTTCGATGGTTGTTCCATGTGGTTCCAGGTGGTTTTAAATGGTTGTTCCAGATGGTTTTAGATTGTTGTTCCAGGTGGTTCCAGGTGGTTTTACATGGTTCCAGGTGGGTTTTGATGGTTGTTCCATGTGGTTCCAGTTGGTTTTAAATGGTTTTAAATGGTTGTTCCAAGTGGTTTTAGATGGTTGTTCCAGGTAGTTTCAGGTGCTTTTAGATGGTTGTTCCAGGTGGTTCCAGGTGACTTTAGATGGTTCTTCCAGATGGTTCCAGGTGGGTTTAGATGGTTGTTCCAGGTGGTTTTACATGGTGGTTCCAGGTGATTTTAGATGGTTGTTCCAGATGGTTCCAGGTGGGTTTAGATGGTTGTTCCAGGTGGTCCCAGCTTGTTTTAGATAGCTGTTCCAGGTGGTTCCAGGTGGTTTTAGATGGTTGTTCCTGGTAGGTCCAGGTGATTTTCGGTGGTTGTTCCAGATTGTTGTTCCAGGTGGTTGTTCCTGATGCTAACCTGGAATGTTGCTGGTGTCTTTAGCAGAATGGATCTATGACCCGTGTGCTGGAGAGATTTGCACCAACTTTACCTGTGAGCTGGAAAACGGAGGAGACCTGTGTGGGTGTCCAGAGTTACCCACGGCAACTGGAGGTAAGACATGGGCTGTATCCGAATTTACTCACTCACTCCCAATTCCCTACATAGGGAAATACATGGAGTGCACTATGCAGTGCACTCAATTGAAAACGTTTCGGACACTACTACAGTGCTGTTTAAATGAGTCATCACCGCCGAAGAATTAAAACGTAACAGAAATACACTCAACAAAAATATAAACGCAACACTTTTGTTTTTGCTCCCATTTTTCATGAGATGGACTCAAAGATCTAAAATTCATTCCAGATACACAATATTACCATTTCTCTCAAACATTGTTCACAAATCTGTCTAAATGTGTGATAGTGAGCACTTGTGCTTTGCTGAGATAATCCATCCCACCTCACAGGTGTGCCACATCAAGATGCTGATCTGACGTCATGATTAGTGCACAGGTGTGCCTTATACTGCCCACAATAAAAGGCCACCCTGAAATGTGCAATTTTGTCTCACAGCAAAATGCCACAGATGTCACAAGCATTGAGGGAGCGTGCAGTTGTCATGGTGACAGCAGGAATGTCAACCACATCTGTTGCTCGTGCATTGAATGTTCATTTCTCCACCATAAGCCGTCTCCAAAGGCGTTTCAGGGAATATGGCAGTACATCCAACCGGCCTCACAACCGCAGACCACGTGTGACCACACCAGCCCAGGACCTCCACATCCAGCAGGTTCACCTCCAAGATGGTCTGAGACCACCCACTCAGACAGCTGCTGAAACAATTGGTTTGCATAACCAAACAATTTCTGCACAAACTGTCAGAAACCGTCTCGGGGAAGCTCAACTGCATGCTCGTCGTCCTCATCGGGGTCTTAACCTGACTCCAGATCGTCGCCGTAACAGACTTGAGTGGGCAAATGCTCACATTCGATGGCGTCTGGCACATTGGAGAGGTGTTCTCTTCACGGATGAATCTGGGTTTACATTGTTCAGGGCAGATGGCAGACAGCGTGTGTGGCGTCGTGTGGGTGAGCGCTTTGCTGATGTCAATGTTGTGGATGGAGTGGCCCATGGTGGTGGTGGGGTTATGGTATGGGCAGGCATCTGTTATGGACCAAGAACACAGGTGCATTTAATGGATGGCATTTTGAATGCACAGAGATACCGTGATGAGATCCTGAGGCCCATTGTTGTGCCATACATCCATGAACATCACCTCATGTTTCAGTAAGATAACGCACGGCCCCATGTTGTAAGGATCTGTACACAATTCTTGGAAGCTGAAAATGTCCCAGTTCTTGCATGGCCAGCATACTCACCGGACATGTCACCCATTGAGCATGTTTGGGATGTGCTTGACCGGCGTATTCGACAGCGTGTACCAGTTCCCACTAATATCCAGCAACTTGGCACAGCCATTGAAGAGGAGTGGACCAACATTCCACAGGACACAATTGACAATCTGATAAACTCTATGTGAAGAAGATGTGTTGCACTGCATGAGGCAAATGGTGGTCACACCAGATACTGACTGGTTCTGAGTCCCCAGACCCCAATAAAGCAAAAAAAAATGCACATTTCAGAGTGGCCTTTTATTGTGGGCAGTATAAGGCACACCTGTGCACTAATCATGATGTCAGATCAGCATCTTGATGTGGCACACCTGTGAGGTGGGATGGATTATCTCAGAAGTGCTCACTATCACACATTTAGACAGATTTGTGAACAATGTTTGAGAGAAATGGTAATATTGTGGATCTGGAATGAATTTTAGATCTTTGAGTCCATCTGGTGAAAAATGGGAGCAAAAACAAAAGTGTTTATATTTTTGTTGAGTATACTTTTTAATGTTTTTTGTATTACCGTTATTATTTGTATTATTAGTTCACGACTGTTTTACTGGTATTAACTGTTAAATAACTCTTGTCGGGTGCCTGTCATCCAACAGACAGAGGTAAAGTTTATGGTTACAGAACAGCTGTAGTTCTGTCCGTATGTCGTCCAATATCAATCTGTTTATTTTAATCATAAAACTCTCTGTAACATTTATCCTGTGTCAGAGTTTTTTAAGAAAAGATTTCAATTTGAGGTGGATCACTGCTCCTGTAATCCTGTTGATCAAACACTGGATCATTTATTTTTTGGGTGTCCTGTATCAGTATTTTTGGTCTAATATATATAATTGGATTTCACTAAACATTACTGTCGTACCGTCCTTTGAATGACATCATTTTTTATATGAATGATTTGGAATCTTCTTTATCAGACATTAATATCATTAGAATTCTGGGTAAATATCATATTCACTAAACTCTGAGCCCTCTTTCCCTGGGTTTATTCATGACTTCAACATTTTTTATCATGTCTCAAAGAATAAGTAAGAACATTGGACGACATTAATTATTTTAACCAAAGAACTTCCTTTTGTATCTCTGCTCTGTGTTGTTTCATTTAAAGTCTTAATGTAAACCTTATTTATACATTGTTTAATATTAGATTTTGGGGTTAGGGTTAGGTGTAGTTTACTTTAGTTTTTTACAAAATCCCCAAGTGTATGTTTATTTTTATTTATTTTATTTTGTATTTAATTTTAAGTTGTATTCATTATCCTCATTGAGAGTCTGCATATTGTGATTTCAATAAAGTTTTTTTTTTTTTTAAATCTCCGTCCTTCAGTCATTTTTCGATTTGTGCAATGCATGATGTGGGATATAGTGCTTTGGTTAGTGCCCATCGATGCCCACTACATTTCGTGGTGGATTGTGGGATACATTGAGTGACTATATAGGGCTTCTAAGTAGTTCACTACATATTCGGGACACCTATACAAAATGGCCTGGTCCCTATATAGGGACTTCTGTAGGGAGTAGGGACTGCTTTAGGATACAGCCATGGACACTAGGTTACCCATGGCAACTGGAGGTGAGAGAGCATTTTCACCTGTAGGAGAACAGGAAGTGCAACCCATTGTGATGTCGTGCAGGTGATGATGACATCATCCAGGCAGAGGTGACGTGTAAACATGCTCAGATGCAAGTTTCCATCTCCAAGTGTAAACTTTTCCAACTGGGCTTTGAACGCGAGGACGTAAGGATCAATGACGAGCGCTGCGCTGGCATTGAAGGAGAAGACTTCATCTCTTTCCACATCAACAACACGAAAGGACACTGTGGATCCATAGTCCAGGTAACTGTAACCATGACGACAGTAACTACAGTCATTACCCTAACCCTCCTGTCACGCTAGTTACCCTAACCCTCCTGTCACACTAGTTACCCTAACCCTCCTGTCACGCTAGTTACCCTAACCCTCCTGTCACACTAGTTACCCTAACCCTCCTGTCACGCTAGTTACCCTAACCCTCCTGTCACACTAGTTACCCTAACCCTCCTGTCACGCTAGTTACCCTAACCCTCCTGTCACACTAGTTACCATAACCCTCCTGTCACGCTAGTTACCCTAACCCTCCTGTCACACTAGTTACCTAACCCTCCTGTCACACTAGTTACCCTAACCCTCCTGTCACGCTAGTTACCCTAACCCTCCTGTCACACTAGTTACCATAACCCTCCTGTCACACTAGTTACCCTAACCCCCCTGTCACACTAGTTACCCTAACCCTCCTGTCACGCTAGTTACCCTAACCCTCCTGTCACGCTAGTTACCCTAACCCTCCTGTCACACTACTTACCCTAACCCTCCTGTCACACTAGTTATCCTAACCCTCCTGTCACACTAGTTACCCTAACCCTCCTGTCACGCTAGTTACCCTAACCCTCCTGTCACGCTAGTTACCCTAACCCTCCTGTCACACTAGTTACCCTAACCCTCCTGTCACGCTAGTTACCCTAACCCTCCTGTCACACTAGTTATCCTAACCCTCCTGTCACACTAGTTACCGTAACCCTCCTGTCACACTAGTTACCGTAACTCTCCTGTCCCACTAGTTACTGTAACCCTCCTGTCACACTAGTTACCCTAACCCTCCTGTCACACTAGTTACCCTAACCCTCCTGTCACACTAGTTACCCTAACCCTCCTGTCACACTAGTTACCCTAACCCTCCTGTCACACTAGTTACCCTAACCCTCCTGTCACACTAGTTACCGTAACTCTCCTGTCCCACTAGTTACCGTAACCCTCCTGTCACACTAGTTACCGTAACCCTCCTGTCCCACTAGTTACCGTAACCCTCCTGTCACACTAGTTAACGTAACCCTCCTTTCACACTAGTTACCGTAACCCTCCTGTGTGTTTTTTTATCATCAGTGTCCTTTGGTGTGACATGTTAGCGGACTCTGTTAAAAATGAATCACAGCTGACCTGTGTGTGTGTGTGTGTGTGTGTGTTTCAGTCTAATGGAACACACATCATGTATAAAAACACAGTATGGATAGAGAGTGTAAACAACACAGGGAACGTCATCACCAGAGACAAAACTATTAATGTGGAATTTTCCTGCGCATATGAACTGGACCTGAAGATTTCCCTCGAGACTGTCCTGAAACCCATGCTCAGGTTAATACGACACCCCCACTACACACTACACCCGCAGTACCTCCACACTACACCCACTGCGTATAAAAGTGGTTTTCAGCAGGATGATGTTGGGAAAAAAATGATTACTGTTTAAAATGATTATTTTAATTAGATAATTTGCTTAATGATAATAGAATATATAATTTAACTAACTGGTACCAAATAGAGCTTTAAATAGTTTCCATCTATATATTGACCTTTTTTTTTTGGTTTAACAAATACTCTATTGACGAAGAAAATAGTTTGTATTCTGTAATGAAAATGAACCAAACTGAGTTTTATATAATGTTACAACTGTAATATACAGACAGATACAGACAGACAGACACAGATAGACAGACACAGACAGACAGACACAGACAGGCAGACACAGACAGGCAGACACACATAGACAGACACAGACAGACACAGATAGACAGACACAGACAGCCAAACAGACACAGATAGACAGACACAGACAGACAGACACAGCAGACAGACACATACACAGACAGGCAGGCACAGACACACACACACACAGACAGTTATTTAAAGTTAATGTCTTGGTGTTTGTTGTTCCAGTGTCATCAACTTAACATTACCGACCCAGGAGGGAAACTTCATCACTAAAATGGCTCTGTATAAGAATTCTTCGTACCGCCACCCGTACAGGGAGGGGGAGGTGGTCCTGAGCACCAGGGACGTCCTGTTTGTGGGCGTGTTTGTGGAGGGTGCCGATCAAAACCAGCTGATCCTCATTGTCAACATGTGCTGGGCCACGCCCTCCCGCCACAGCAGCGACCGCCTGCGGTACATCATAATCGAGAGAGGGTACGTGCACCCCAAAACACATGACCTATGACCCCTGGCACATGACCTATGACCCCAAAACACATGACCCCTGGCATATGACTTTTAACGCCAAACGCATGACCAAAAATATGAACCTACATCCCTAATGACCCTGTTACACTCGGCCTCGGGTTAGCCAAATCGCAAACATGAAATGAGACTTCATGTCTCTAGAGCCCTGCAGGACCCAACACAAAGGAGTGCGGGACACTTTTTAAAAGCTGACTGACTCTGTGAAGAAAACAACATGATAGGGTTTGATAGAATGAGCAGACATGTCATGTTAATAATTTCACAAATGATTAAAAGCAAATGAACTTGCTCTTGGATAATAGACAGACTGAATATTATATATTAAAATCACATTCATCATATTCACGGTCTGTAATATGAAATTATACTTATTATATTTACTGTCTGTAATATTAAATTACAGACCCCAGAAGAATGAAAAACTAAAGACTCTTTAATGTCACCTGCCTTGAACATCACAATTTTAGCTATTTTTGTTGCATGACTAGTCCTATTGGTGAAAATAATACAGCCACGTAAAGAATATTTTATTTTAATACTGGTCAAATGATTGAGACAAACTCTGGTCTAATATTAACAGTAAATATATGTTCCACATTTGCCATGCTCATAAACCCAAAGCTAAGGTGATTCAATGACCAGTTTTAGCAGCTAGCTAACAAGAGAGAAAGTTAACATGAGCTGATCTCTGCTAGCTTGAAGGCTACATGGCAAGCTTTGAAAACTATCTGTGTTGTTATTGTGCAATGTAACCTGTGGTGAGTTTTGTATTGATTAATGAAAAGTAATGATTGAGACTCGTGATTCTTGATTTATAGCTCACCTGTAATTTTTGCGTTGTCCAGCTGAAGTGTTGTGTCATTGCATTTTGTCCCTCATTCTGACATCAGATATCAACCAAGTGAAAATAGCCATCATGTTCATCATGTTTGTGTCCCTGTGCCCTCAGATTTGATTTATTTAACTCATCATACATCGTACTGTCTAATGATGAAATAATTACATATAATTCTAAGTTATATTTACATTTACTGTAAATAATGAAGGGATGGAAAGAGGGATGGCAGTTTTACAGGGGGGTGATTTTGATCGTGTTTATTCTAGGGGGAATGCCATCCGCCCTCATCCCCCCTCAACTTGAGTACTGGTTACTCCCAACACTGCCTCTAACCCTCTCTTGGCTCCGCCCACAGGTGTCCTAACATTAAGGACAGTACCATAGGGATGGCTCCGCCCTCTAACCCTCTCTTGGCTCCGCCCACAGGTGTCCTAACATTAAGGATAGTACCATAGGGATGGTTCCGCCCTCTAACCCTCTCTTGGCTCCGCCCACAGGTGTCCTAACATTAAGGACAGTACCATAGGGATGGTTCCGCCCTCTAACCCTCTCTTGGCTCCGCCCACAGGTGTCCTAACATTAAGGACAGTACCATAGGGATGGTTCCGCCCTCTAACCCTCTCTTGGCTCCGCCCACAGGTGTCCTAACATTAAGGACAGTACCATAGGGATGGTTTGGTTCCGCCCTCTAACCCTCTCCTGGCTCCGCCCACAGGTGTCCTAACATTAAGGACAGTACCATAGGGATGGCAGAGAACGGCGTTTCTCTCACCTGTCGTTTCCACGTCACCGTCTTTAAATTCATCGGTGATTATGAAGAAGTTCATCTGCACTGTGACGTGACCCTGTGTGACTCTGACACCAATGCCTGCAAAGTGGTAAGACCCTAACCCTGACCCCTAACCCTAACTCTGACCTTAACCCTGACTCCTAACCCTAAGCCTGACCCTAACTGACCAGTGTTTTTCTTTTGTGTGTGTAGAACTGTCCACATAAAAGACGTCTGTACAGCTCTGCCAGTGAACACACTGAGCACATTCTGACTGTGGGACCCATACGGAGGAGAGGTAGGCTCCGCCCACTGCATGCCCACGCCCACTATGCACCCACACATGACCACGCCCACTATACATCCATACACAGTAGGGAGATTGAGATCAGCTCACGAGCTGGAGACGAGATTTTAATAAAACTCAAGATGATATGAATGGACAAGAGACTTTTATTTAACTGAGTTACACATGACTTTTCTAACTCTGTAACAGTTAACCTTTAATGAACGTCTTTCTCTACAAATTAAAACTAAAATAAAATGTTAAAGGTTAGTGAGTACTGATCTGAGGTTAGGGTTAAAGGTCAAATGTTAGTGAGTACTGAGCTGTGGTTAGGGTTAAAGGTCAAAGGTTTGTATATTGTCAGTGTCTTGTCACTCACTTTCTTGTCATTTATCATTTCTGTTGTGAACCCAAAATGCTGCCAAACAAAACATTTAAATTGAAGGAGGCGTGGTCAATAGTAAAAGATGTGTTTTCTGATATCATTCTGGCTGCTGCTGGATGATACATCTGAGAGACACAACTTTAACGTGGCGAGAATTCTCGCCAATTTACATCTTGCGAGATCTTGTCACAGCCCTAATGCACAGCCATGCTCACAACACTGTCATGCATGACCACGCCCACCACACACATACATGGCCATCCCGCTACACATTCATGTCATAGTACCAGTACCAGTTGTTCTCTTCTTCTGCAGAATCAGACTGGTGTGAGGAACAGAACGGTGGTTGTGAACAGATCTGCAGTAGTAAAGGAGGCGGAGTCGTCTGCAGTTGTGTGACAGGGATGTTACAGCGAGACGGCAAGAGCTGTACCAGTAAGTACACACCCACTGATGACAGAGGACACGCCCACTCAGGGAAGGAGAGAAGAGCACAGGGGTCGGGGAGGGGCTCTGTGTAATAACAGCAGTGTGTTGGACACAAACTGACCTTTGACCTGGAAGACATGTCAATGACATGCACAAACTTTTTATTGATGATCAGTTATTGCCATCACACTTTGTCTGTCACCATCATCGTCCACAATTCACTAAAATCACTTCCCTCCTTCATTTGTTAACAGATTTAAATTGTGATTGATTCATTAGATAGATCTACGCACTGGGCACAAAACTGATTACTTTCATTTGTTTGTTCATCGTCTTCCGCTTTATCCGGGTCAGAGGTTGTGGGGGGCAGCAGCCTGAGCTCAGACTTCCCTCGCCCCAGCTACCTCAGCCAGCTCCTCCAGGGGAATCCCGAGGTGTTCCCAGGTCAGCCCAGAGATATAATCCCTCCAGCGTGTCCTGGGTCGATGTCTCCTCACTAGATGGAAATGCTCGGAACACCTCCCCAGGGAGGCATCCCCACTAGATGGACATGTCCGTAACATCTCCAAAGGGAGGCATCCGGTAGGCATCCCCACTAGATGGACATGCCCGAAACACCTCCCCAAGGAGGCGTCCAGGAAGCATCCTCACTAGATGCCCCAGCCACCTCAGCTGGCTCCTCTGGATGTGGAAGAGCAGCATCTCTACTCCCAGTCCTTCCCGGATGTCCCAGCTTCTCACCCTATCTCTCAGGCTGAGCCCCACCCACCCTGCAAAGTAAACTCATTTTGGCCGCTTGTACCTGTGACCTCATTCTTTGGGTCATGACCCAAAGGTCATGATCATAAGTGAGGTTCTGAACATAGCGCAAGCAATAAATTGAGAGCTTTAACTTCTGGCTTTGCTCCTTCTTCACCACAATGTATCAGTTTAGCACCCTGCATCGTGGGTGTGCGGTTAGCGCCCTAGCCTCACAACAGAAGACCCAGGTTCGATTCCTGGATCGTGTGGTCCTTTCTGTGTGGAGTTTACATGTTTCTCTCCTCGTGTCTGGATGGGGTTCCTCCAGGTGCTCCAGATTCCCCCATCACCCACAAAGGGTAAAAATCCTCCAGCCAGGTAACTGACCATAAGCCTGGCTCCACGTCTGGAGATGGGTCCCCGGGCGCTGCTCATGGCTGCCCACTTCTCCTTAGAAGGATGGGCTAAATGCAGAGGACAAATTTCATTGTACAATTGTATGATGACAATAAAGTACTATCTTTTTACTACACATTACTACGGATGCCGCCCCAATCCACCTTTCAACCTCCCGCTCCATCCTTCCATCAGTTGTGAATAAGATCCAGAGGTACTGAAACTCCCCCACCTGAGGAAGAACCTTCCCCCCAACCCAGAGAGGTCATTCTAGCCTTTTCTGTCTGACAACCATGGGTTCAGACTTGGAAGGAGCTGATTTTCACCCCAGCCGCTTCACACTCGGTTTTGAACCACTCCAATGAGAGCTGGGAGGTCGTTGCCTGATGATGCTAGGACGACCACATCATTTGCAAAAAGCAGAGATGAGATCCTCTCGCCACCAAACTTGACCCCCTCCCTCACCCTAACCCCCTCCCACGCGGCTGTGCCAAGAAATTCTGTCCATAAAAGTTATGAACAGAACCAGTGAAAAAAAGCAGCCCTGGTGGAGTCCAACCCTCATCGGAAAACAGTCATCTGGTCCAACATGGACCAGACTCTCACTCCTTCAGTACAGGGACTGTATGGTCCCCAGTAGGATAAAATCCACCTCATACTCCTGGAGTACTCCTCACAGGATACCTCTGGGGACACGGTCATAAGCCTTTTCCAAATCGACAGAACACATGTGGACTGGTTGGGCAAACTCCCATGCCCCCTCCAGCACCCCAGCAAGGGTAAAGAATCAGAATCAGAATCGTTTTTATTTGCCAGATACATTTGCACATACATGGAATTCTATTCCGACATTTGGTGTCAATCTCAGAATAGTAATATAAAATATAAAAATATAAAATAGTATGTACAAGAAAAAAAAAAAAATAATAATATTCTACAAAAAGGGTGGTGCAAAGTACACGAGGTAGTGCAAATCAGTGTGAATGTAGGGCTTGAATGTATGGCAGTGCAAGACTGTATCAGCTGTTAATTAAAGTTATGGCAGTGGGGTAAAAACTGTTTTTAAGTCTGGTGGTTTTGGTGCGCAGGGCTCTGTAGCGCCTGCCGGAGGGGAGGAGGGAGAACAGGTTGTTACCAGGGTGGGCAGAGTCTTTAATAATGTTGGCTGCCCTCTTCCTGGTTCTGGAGGAGTACAGTTCCTGGATGGAGGGCAGGGGGGCTCCTGTGATTTTTTCTGCCGTCCTGACTGTGCGCTGCAGTCTGTTCCTGTCCTGCTGTGTGGCTGCTCCGAACCACACAGTGATGGAGGAGCTGGTTATATAAATGCATAAAAAAAATACAAATAAAATACAGAACAAAGAGCAAAGGACAAAATAAGAAGTCACCACTCAAAATGAGTAGGTTGAAGTTCAAAGAACTTATTAAAGATCCTAACCCTCATTTAACAATTCTACAATACACAGGAATAACACAGGCAAAAAAATAGGTGTGATTTATTTGCTGTCAGCCTCCCAAGTGCAGTGCAATATTTACAAGTGTATGAGGGAAAAGAAATACTATTTACAGAATTATAAGTTAGAAGGAAAAAAACAAACAAGGTTAAATCCGTACTGTCTGTGTGTGTAGTTCACCAGCTGCACAACAGCCGACAGGAAGGCTCTTCAAAGGGTCATAAACACCGCCCAGAGAGTCACCGGTTGTCCTCTGCCTTCCCCCAATGAACTGTTTGCCTCCCACTGCCTCAGGAAGGCACAAAACATAACCAGAGGCCCCCCCCACCCTGCACATCACCGGTTTGAACGTCTGCCATCAGGCAGATGTTACAGAGCCTTAAAAACAAGAACAAACAGACTCAGGAACAGTTTTTATGTGGATGCCATTCGTGTACTGAACTCAGTACATGAATGATTTTAGTGTGTATGATTTTAATGTGTGTTTTTAGGATTATAGGGCTTTTATGGTTTTAAATGTTGTGTTGTGGATGTTATTTATCACTATGTACTTTAGGGGCTGCACTTCTTAATTTCGTTGTTCTGTGAACAATGACAATAAAGACAATACAGATAAAGTATTCTGGCCGGCGCCCGGTGTCGGCCTGCCTTGTGATGGGCTGGTTGCCGCCCCCTTGGTGGCCCGCTCGCTCCCTGTGTCTGGCTTCCTGGCTGCGTGGGGCTGTTGGCACCCTCGGGGGTGGGTGGGTGGTGGTGGTGGGGGGGTGTCGGCTGGGCGGGTGGGGTGGGGGGTGGGTCGTCGTGTCCCGGGCCACCTGGGTCGGTCTTGGTGCGCTGGGGGGGGTCTGTAGCTGATCCCTCTTGTTCTCCGGGTTTGTGTCGTTCACAGTGGCCCCGGTGGCTCTCTGGGAGTGGCATCCTGTGGCTCGAGGTGGGGGTTGCCCTGTTGACTTGGCCCTGCCTCGTCATGATTGCTGTTCTGGGCTTCGGGGTCTTTCACACTTGCATGTTTGATCGGGTCTCGCCAGCTACTACTGAGTCCCATTTCAATGAATGATGGGACTCGCCAGAATGTGCTGAGAATCTCTCCACAATCTCTACACTAAACTCATTTTCTTCTGCACTGGTGTCCTCTTCTGACCTATTCTATTACATTGCATTCTATTTTGTACTATCAGGACATCCACGGTTGTGGTGCTCGGTGCAGTTTAATTTTTTGCTTGGTTTTTTTTTGGGGTTTTTTTGTTTCTCCTTTTGTGCTGGTTTGGTTTACTCCTCTTTTTCTGATCTACTTATTTATTTATTTGTTTTTATTGAAGGACAGTTGGTGGTCGTAATAACACATCACCTTACAGTCTTTAATTACAATAGCACCACCTGTTGGTTTCTGTCCCCGTTCGTCCTGTCCGTCCTGTCCAGTCTTTGTTTCCTCCGCACATCACTGAGGTGCAGCACTGCACTCACTGGCTTGTAAGGGAGAGTTCTAATGGGGGATGTCTGCTCAGCTTTCGGGGAGGACCGCTGATGGTCACACACATGCACTAAATAGTCTAGTATATGTCTGCAAGACTGGAATATGTACTGATCTGAAGGAATGTTGACTCCCCCTCTGTGGGGTTAAAAGATATAAAAAATAAATAAATAAATACATGAATAAAATAAGTGAATGAATGGAAAAATAAAATAAAATAAATAAAAAATAAGAGCAAAATGCAGACAACTTAGAAAAAGGAAAGAAAAAAAGGAAGAAAAGGGAAAAGAAGAAGAAGGAAGGGGGGAAAAAAGAAAACAATAAACAACAAAAAACTCTATTTGTTACCTACTTTCCTATCTGCTCATTTGTTTTTAGTTGGGTTTTTTTTGTATATATGCCTATGTTTAGTACTTCAGTTATTGATTATTGGTATTGTTATTATTGTTATTATTTTATTTATCATCATTCTTGTACTATGCACTATATTACTATAAGATGAATTTAGGTTATTGTGGAAGTGAAGAAGGGGTAGAATTAAATAAACTTATGCTTCATCCTACTCCTTTTCGGACATGTCATTGTTATTATTATTATTGCTGTATTGATTATTGTTGCACTTTGCACATGTTCGAAATAAATCAAATCAAAGTTCTTCATTAGCTCATGCAAAATACAAACAAAATATGTAAGCATCAGGAATCAAGGCAGTTACCAGCTCCTTAACATCACCATTCAAACCTGCACTGAGCTTTAGCAGCTTTAAACTGGAAAATCTTCCTACTGTGTGCGTGTGCGTGTGTGTGTGTGTGTATAAACAGCATTAACAAATCAAACCGTCCTACCAGGAACACTAACCTTTCAGATCACATTTCCAATACAACAATGTACATATGACATTATTATGCAAAACAGATCAAACACACAAACAATAATTAAATGATCCATTACATGATAACATCACATGATGCCACATGTCGCTGAGGATGTGATGTTGTGTTTTCACTCAGTCATCTGGACAATAGTAGCATATGTTCAGAATGATGCAGGACATTCTGTAAATTATAGAACTGTTAGAAATGATGGTAAAGTGTGCGCTGCTGTCGGAAGCAGCAGAAGTTAATTGACTCAGTCTTGCCGTCACAGTCACCAATGGAAAATTGTATTGCAAATAACTAAAATGCTAACTATGTTAGCAACGACGCTGTGGAGAAATGCAGTAGCCTCGCCACACAAACACCAAAGCCAGCTGTAGTGTCTGGAAATGACTGACCGGAAACATGTGTAGTGGCTCCTGCTGATATTGAGTGATTATCACCAGTAGACAGTGTTGTACCTGAACAAGTTAATTGAACGATCGTTCATGAACGATATCATATTTTTACGAACGTGAACGACTCGTTCACTTTTGCCAAATGAATGGGATGTTGTGAACGCGGTTATTCTGGCATTTATTGAACTGCGCTCTTATGTAGTTCATATTTTGTTCTTATCACGTTGTAATTATTGAGTCCTATAAGGAATAAAATGGGATCAAAACACAACATTATCATAGATGTCATTTTTATATTATTCTGAACTAATGTTGGAAACATAATGTTGTGGAATAACCAATGAGAAGTGTTTTGAGCGGAGCAGAGAGAGAGAGAGAGAGAGGGGTGCAGAGAGTTTTTGGGAGCGGAGAAAAAGAGTTAAATGTATAGATTGTGACCAGCGACCGGAGCAGGTGTTGTCCCGTTCTTGGAAATAAACATTGAAAATGAAACTCAGTGAAACCACTCCTTGTGTTCTAAGAACCTGCAGAGGGAAGTTAACCCCGAGAGGAGGACGATATTTTCCCCTGATTTCCTGACTACGGTCAGGATAACGTCAGGAATGATTAATAATAAGTTTACAATAGTAACACAAAAAAAGAACAAAAAAGTTCATTTTGGGATCCATGAACTTCTAGTTCATAATTTGGAAGAATGAACGATGAACTGAACTAATTCATATTGACTAACTTGAACTGAACTTTGAACTAGTTCCTAATCAAGGTGAACTTTCCCAACACTGCCAGTAGATCTTTTGTTAAAGAAATTCCTTCTGTCCATGATACAAACGAGCAGACTGCACAGGAGATGTTACCATTCAGAATTCAAACACACAGACTGGCGCTATTTGTTTTTCTACTTCCGGGTTGCAACACAGTCAAAGTAGAAAATTTTAAAAACAAGGGAAATGTGGGTTTTGATGTAGGATTGCTGTCCATATATATGTGACCCGCCACCACCAAACCAGGCATAAGTCGCGCTGAGCCGTTCAGAGCTACAGCCAAATTTAGGCTGGAAGGTGATTTGTTATTAGTGTTTACACCTTATCAAAAAACGGTACCTTAACACCTCTATGTTCACTTCCTGTGGTCATTACATTGAAATCCAATCAATAAAGGTGTTTATTGAGTCAATTATTTAAGCGGTGACAAAAGTTCAGGTATTGCTGAGCAAAGACAAAGACGACTTCCACCTCTTTTCGCCGAATAAACCAATCTCCGTTCCGTGGGTAAACACCCAAGTGTTTGGTACGAGGTAAAAGCTTATATTGAATGTTCTGTCCAATGGTGTAAGCCAAATGATTATAATACGTCACACTTCTGTCCTATTATTATAATATATAAAACTTCTGTGACATGTCCATCAGAGTGTCCTTTAACATCTGTCAACAATTTGTGTCAATCGGATACAAATTATTATGCGTTGCTAAGGACTTCCTACCCCAAAACAGTCCAAAACTTTAACGGACAATATCTAAAAATATGCAAATTGTAAAATATGTCCAAATGTGGATATTAAAATGACCATAACTTTGGTTCTACTTGTGATAGAAACATCATTTTTTCACCATCTTAAACCTTAGTTTCCACTCTACCAAGATACACACATAACTCTGTTTGGATTTACACACACTTATGCCTGGTTTACTGGTGGTGGGTCACATATATGTTTTAATATGAATTGTATGGAACGTAGGACACGGTTGCTTTTTTTTTTTTTTTTACAATATCAAAAAAGATCTGGGGCTTAAGCCCCCAAAGCCCAACCCTCGTCTGCCGATTAACAAGGTTCAACCCCTCTCAAGGACTTGGGTTCTGGAGCCGATGCTATGTGTCGAGTTGAGGCCGATGATGTCCAGTTGATAGTGCTCAGCCTCCACAAGCTCCTTCCCCCGCCAGAGAGGTAACATTCCATGTCCCTAAAGCCAGCTTCTGCAACCAGGGATAGGATCGCCAAGACCCCTGCCTCAGTCTGCTGCCCAATCCACAAAGCACCGGTCCCTCTGCCTCCCCTCTCCTGTGATGGGCCCACGAGACGACGATCCCATGTAATTGGTTTGGGCTGGACCCGGCCAGACCCCATGGGTAAAGTTCCAGCTACCAGGTACCCAGTAACTCTCCGGGCCGGGTACACAGCACCTTGTTTGTAATTGTAGATATAAGGGTCTTTGAAGCGTTCTTAGTCTGACCCTTCACCTACAACCAATCTGCCCTGGGAAATCCCACCCAGGACCCCACCTGGTAGGGTTCCCCACGATAACATGGCTTCCAGGATCCGTAGGGCTCTCAAACCCCTCCACCACCATAAGGTGACGATTCAAGGAGGGGAAACTTGACCACCTGATCACTTTGTTTGTCAAAATTTGCCTTTGTAAACAATTTGTTTACAACTTATTTAGTTTTCCAGTTTCCAGTTTTCCAGTCACTAAAATCACTACTATAATCTATAATATATAATCACTACTCTTCCCTTAGTTCAACAGATTTAATTTCCCATTGATTCACTGAGTTCAGTTTCAATCCAGATCAAAGAAAGTAATTGATCCAATATTAGTTTTTCACCAACAACCTCCTGTGTAGCATTTCACAGCTTTAACCACAGTAATATGTATATATATATACACAGTTAGGGTTAGAGGTCAGGGGTTAGGGATAGGGCTATATAACAGGTACTACAGGTCACTACATTCAAGGACAAATAGACTGAGGGACAGTTAGTACCCTATGAACACTCAACTGTACCTGCATGAATAATACACTGAACTCTGCACTTAACTCCACTGGGCACACTGTAGTACACACTGGACACACCATAGTACACACTGGACACACTATAGTACACACTGGACACACTATAGTACACACTGGACACACTATAGTACACACTGGACACACTATAGTACACACTGGACACACCATAGTACACACTGGACACACTATAGTACACACTGGACACACTATAGTACACACTGGACACACCATAGTACACACTGGACACACTATAGTACACACTGGACACACTATAGTACACACTGGACACACTATAGTACACACTGGACACACTATAGTACACACTGGACACACTATAGTACACACTGGACACACTATAGTACACACTGGACACACCATAGTACACAATGAACACACTATAGTACACACTGAACACACTATAGTACACACTGGACACACTATAGTACACACTGGACACACTATAGTACACACTGGACACACCATAGTACACACTGGACACACCATAGTACACACTGGACACACTATAGTACACACTGGACACACTATAGTACACACTGAACACACTATAGTACACACTGAACACACTATAGTACACACTGAACACACTATAGTACACACTGAACACACTATAGTACACACTGAACACACTATAGTACACACTGGACACACTATAGTACACACTGAACACACTATAGTACACACAGGACACACCATAGTACACACTGGACACACCATAGTACACACTGGACACACTATAGTACACACTGGACACACCATAGTACACACTGGACACACTATAGTACACACTGGACACACCATAGTACACACTGGACACACCATAGTACACACTGGACACACTATAGTACACACTGAACACACTATAGTACACACTGGACACACTATAGTACACACTGGACACACTATAGTACACACTGGACACACCATAGTACACACTGGACACACCATAGTACACACTGGACACACTATAGTACACACTGAACACACTATAGTACACACTGAACACACTATAGTACACACTGAACACACTATAGTACACACTGAACACACTATAGTACACACTGAACACACTATAGTACACACTGGACACACTATAGTACACACTGAACACACTATAGTACACACAGGACACACCATAGTACACACTGGACACACCATAGTACACACTGGACACACTATAGTACACACTGGACACACCATAGTACACACTGGACACACTATAGTACACACTGGACACACCATAGTACACACTGGACACACCATAGTACACACTGGACACACCATAGTACACACTGGATACACTATAGTACACACTGGACACACTATAGTACACACTGGACACACTATAGTACACACTGGACACACTATAGTACACACTGGACACACCATAGTACACAATGGACACACTATAGTACACACTGGACACACTATAGTACACACTGGACACACCATAGTACACACTGGACACACTATAGTACACACTGGACACACTATAGTACACACTGGACACACTATAGTACACACTGGACACACCATAGTACACAATGGACACACTATAGTACACACTGAACACACTATAGTACACACTGGACACACCATAGTACACACTGAACACACTATAGTACACACTGAACACACTATAGTACACACTGAACACACTATAGTACACACTGGACACACCATAGTACACACTGAACACACTATAGTACACACTGAACACACTATAGTACACACTGAACACACTATAGTACACACTGAACACACTATAGTACACTCATTTAACTGTATGTTTTAATCAGTTCATACTAGTATTTGTTTTTTTTTTGTTTTTATACATTAATACTGTTTAGGTTTGAACTATAGAATGTTCATTATGTCTAAATGTTAAATTAAGTTAGTTTTTCATTTATCTCAGATATATGTGTAGGTATTTCTCATCTGGTATAGCACCTCATAGGTATTTGGGGGTGCAGCTGGACGGTGGGCTGCACTGGAGGAGTCACATGGAGGCAGTGTACAGGAGGGGTCAAAGCTGACTGTACTTTCTGAGGAGGCTTAAATCAAACATCTGTCGACTCGTCCTGTGCACTGTCTACCATTGGGTGGTGGTCAGTGCCCTATTCTTTACTGAGGCATGTCTGTACAGCTGACAAAAACTGGCTGGACAAGCTGATTAGGAACGCTGGTAACAGTGGTTGGTGCTGACCAGGTGGCAGAGGCGAGAACTGTGAACAAGCTGAGGGTAGTACTGAGAAACACTGCATGCCCTGAAGACATTCAATAATAGCACCTTCAGTCACAGCCTTATTCCACCAATGTGCAAGACTGAAAGATACAGTCTTTTATCCCTGCTGTTATTAGGTTTTATAAAGCACAAAAGTAAATGCATTTTCTTTTTTTAGTATTATGTATTGTATTTTAACTCAGTAGTATTTAGTTTTTAATTAGTGTGTGTATGTACGTATATATGTATGTATGTATATAAATGTGTACATATGTATGTGTGTATGTATGCATATGTGTATATGTACATTTGTGTATGTATATATATATATATATATATATATATATATATATATATATTTATGTGTGTGTGTGTGTTTGTATGTATGCATGTATAATGTAGTATGTAAGTGTGTTTTCATGACTGTTTGTCTGTATATGCTGTTTTTATGCTGAAATGGTGACACTGTAATTTCCTGTTAAGTATTAATATAGGATCTATCTACCTGACATGTTGCGGTGTATTACTTCAGCCTTCATCAGAGGGTCACCAGGATGTTACAGTGACATGCTTTTAAAAAAACAGCTGATGTTGTGAAGATGTGGCCTCCCTGTCAATATTGACAGGTTAGCCACACCCCCTGCTGTTCCAGTTGTCCTCTCAGGATGGCGATACAGGTGTGTGAGAGGATGTATGCCCCCTCATCTTTGTTCATGGTGGTGGGCTCAACTTTTTGATTTCTATGCATAAACGAGTTGCAATGCTTGGAACGACTGACTAAGAAACAGGCATGCCAAAGGAACCATCTAAAATTCAATCTGAGATGCCACGATGAAGGACTAACACCACCAAGCTTAAACATCAAGACTCCAATCCCAACTAAAAATGCAAGAAAGGCCATAGACAGAGCACGAAAAATACTTGTCACAGAAAGGATATGATACACAACCAACAATATCAACACCATCAATGCAGAACTGGAACAGCAGTTACAATGATGGACACAACTTTTTCCACTCACCAAGGAATTAAATGCACAGGTACAGGAACACTTCCACACAATACGTGAAAAGGAATTTAGAAAAACCAAAAATAGGCACGTTAAAAAAAAAACAAGAAAAAAATTATCTCAAAGAAAACACAACAAGAGCAGAATGACAGTAAAAGTAAAAAAAATGGATACACAACATCTCAATGCACCAGCTAACTGAAGCAGAGCACAGCATCCTTACATGAGGACTCAACTACGCCATCACACCACGCAAAATACGACAGGAGGAATTCATACTGGCAACAGAACTGGCATGTGAAAAAATACCGGACCAAGGACAAAAAGCAGCACTACAGAACGAAATAGCAGGTGTACTAATATTCACAAAACTACCACCAAACCAAGAACTCTGGGCCTCCCTGCTTAGACTACTACCCCCGTGACCCGGCCCCGGATGAAGCGGTTGATAATGGATGGATGGATGGATGGACCACCAAGCAACATATCGAAGGAGGAGAAAGCAATAAAAAATCTGACCAAAAACAAAAACATCATGATACTGCCTGTGGACAAAGGAAGAACAACCATTATAGTGGACACTAGTCATTACCAAAAACAAATGTACAGCATGTTGTAAGACACCACCACATATGAAACCCTTAAGAAAGACCCAACAGAAAACAAGAAGAAAAAACTGAAGATACTACTCAAACCCGCCTGGACGGCAAAAAAATAGACAAACAAACAACAACCTCATCCCAACAGCCGACATAACTTCCCAGATCTACGGCACACTGAAAATACACAAACCTGGAACACTGTTAGGACCTATAGTCACAACACCACTGCAAAAACTCAAAACAAGTGGCTGAAGGAGTCAGTAAGATGAAAGTGGATGAGGATGAAATATTAATATCACATATATCACTGTTGACAAAAACCCCAGCTGAAGCTACATTACACATCATAAAACAACGACTACAAACAGACAAGACACTCAAAACACGTTGACAGGTAACTGTGGAGGACATAAACCAACTGGTCCATGTCATTGGCACATCTACATACTTCCAGTTCCTCTTCACAATATATAAACAGAAGGAGGAGCCACTCTATTATAATGTGCAGCTTTTTCATGGAACATCTGGAAAAGGAGGCTATCACATCTGCACCAGAAGAATGTAGGCCACATTATGGTGGAGGTACGTGGATGACACGTTAAAAAAAATAAAAACAGGACACACACAACAGCTGCCTGAACACCTAAACTCCATGGACTACACCGTGAACATACAATTCACACATGAAGAAGACAGTGAGCAGCATGTTTGGACATAAACGTTCACCACACAGATGAAGGAGCAGTGAAAATAACAGTCTACAGAAAACCACCCTCCACTGATGAATATCTACTGTGGACATCTGAACATCCCATCACACACAAACTATCAGTGGTGACAACACTGTAGGAACACGCAGCAATAATAACAGAAGAACAACACATACGTCAAGCACTCCACAGTGGGCCAAACAGAAAGGCTCACACAAGAAAAAGAAAAAACTAGACAGAAAAAAGGGAAAGAGACCACCCCAAAACAGGAAATAAAAGGAATAGTGACCCTAGCATACATCAGAGGAACCACAGAACACATCCTACGAGTTATGAAAACTTCCATACTCCTATCAAAGCACACAGTTATGTCACACAGTGACAGTTATTGGTGCACCCAAAGGACACAATGTAATATATGAAATACCATGACATACATGTAACAAGACACATACTGGGGACACAGGAAGGACATTCAACACAAGGAAAGAAGAAGACAGAACACACAAGAGCAACAAAGGAAAAAACCATGAAAGAGAACCTTAAATGATCAACAACAGACTCTGCAGAAGAGAAAATCATATTATGGACTGGGACAAAAATAAAACAACAACAAAACAATAGATATCACCGTTGGATTAAAGAGTCCATAGAAATTAGAAAGTGAATCCCACCACCATGAACAGGGGAGGGGACATACAGCGCCACCCTGAGACCACAACTGGAACAGCAGGGGGTGTGGCTAACCTGTCAATATTGACAGGTTAGCCACACCTCCACAACAACATAAGCCGTTTTTAAAAGCGCGTCACTGTGGTGACCCTCTGACGAAGGTGGAAGTAACACACCCAAACATGTCAGGTGAGAAATACCTACAAGTATGTCTGAGATAAAAGAAGGACTGATGTGTTTAGGTTTGACTTTCTGTACTCATTCAGTTCTTTATCACATTTTACAGGAACAACAGCTGTTTGGATTCTGAGTCTAACTCTTGTCCCCTCCCTTTACAGCTCTAAACTCCGCCTCCAGCCCCTCACCTCTGCTTTCCCTGGTGGGCGTGGCCGCCTCAGTCTCTGTGGTCATGCCTGGTCTCCTGACTCCACCCTTGTCCTAACCCTAACCCCCTGATCCCCGCCCACTGCCATCAGACCCAGAAAAGACTTGAAAATGCAGCCAGTTAGCTCGTAGGTCAGTGTGTGTGTGTGTCCGACAGAAAACCTAGAACCGGAAGTACACACACACCCAACACAATTCACCAAGGTACGTATGTTTGTGTCCCACAAACTACAGAAGAGATGAACAGACTGTATCAGTGTTTAGAACATTTGTGTTTTATGTGGATTTGTTTCTTCTGTGACCGTTTCAACTAAAGCCATGTTTCCACTAGTTTGGTTCATTTCCTTGACTCAAAAGGGCCCATTACTACGGTACCCGGTACTACATTATTGGTATCGCCTCTGCTGAGGTTTCAGTAATAATAAAAGATGACGTATGAACAGTGCAAACACTGAGTGATAGAGTTGTCTGCATCATTGTTAGTTACAGTTAGAGTTAATTCAGTTGATGTTTAATCAACTAGTTTTTTCATTACAGTTAAGTAGTTCAAGTTAATTCAGTTGTGGAGGTTCAGACATTTCTGTCTTTGGTGGATGAACCAAAAATTCAGCCCTGAGCTTGATGGACCTTGTGATGACATCCAGGTACCATAGTATGTGTATGGAAACATGTACTATAGTACCTGTGAAGGAAACAGGTACGATAGTCCATGTGATTGAAAAAGGTACTACTACTAGAGGGTTTGTAATAGAAATGTTGTAGTAGTACCTGGTACCCTTGCCGAGGTGATACTATGTGGTGGAAATGCGGCATAAAGGTGTCATTATTCATCCTCGTCCTTTAACACTAAAGGAAAACCAGGTCGAGTTAACACCAGGTTTGCTAGCCTTATATTAAGCTGGACTTTAGCTTCTTTGCAGTCATTTACAATCCTTTACAATTGTCCTTTACATTAATTTACACTCTTTCTTCACAGTTCTTTACAATCTTTCTTTACAATCCTTTAACATCTTTCTTTACAGTTCTTTACAATCCTTTACAGTTCAAGCTAGACTTCAGCTTCACTAGCCTTAAATTAACCTGGTTGAATCCAGTGATGCTGATGGGTCAGGGTCCAACAGATTCAACAGTTGAAAACTGGACATGGTTCCATTTGTACAGTTGAACATCAACACTGGACCTGGTACAGTTGAATAGCACCACCTACACTCGTTGACACAAACAGTTTTACAGAAAAAAAGCTCCATATGTTCGTCAACAATTTTTAAAATAAAATAAAAAGAACAAAAAACAAAACCCTTCAGTGGACACTGGACAGTGTCCAGGGGCTGTTGACTGGACACAGGTTTTGTAATTTTGACTACATCATAAAGGTTTTCAGTCCATCCTCAGTTGTGTCAGTCAGTGACAGTTTCAATCGTTTGTGACTTTTGATGTACAAATGTACAGTTCATTACAGTCTTTTATGGTCCTTTACAGTCCTTTAAGGTAATTTACAATCCTTTATATTACTTTACAGTCTTTTACGGTCCCTTACAGTCCTTTATGGCCCCTTACAGTCCTTCTTTATAGTCTTTTATGGTCCTTTACAGTCCTTCAAGGTCCTTTACAGTCCTTCTTTAAACTTATTTACAGTCATTTATGGTCCTTTACAGTCCTTCTTTAAACTTATTTACAGTCATTTATGGTCCTTTACAGTCCTCCTTTATACTTACAGCCCTTTATGGTCCTTTACAGTCCGTCTTTATACATCTTTTCCAGTCCTTTATGGTCCTTTACAGTCCTTTAAGGTCCTTTACAGTCCTTCTTTATACTTCTTTACAGTTCTTTATGGTACTTTATAGTTCTTTATACTTCTTTACTATTTTACAGTCCTTTATTGTCATTTACAGTACTTCTTTATACTTCTTTACCGTTCTTTATAGTCCTTCTTTATACTTCTTTACAGTCTTTTACTGTCCTTTATGGTCCTTTACAGTCCTTCTTTATACTTCTTTACAGTCTTTTACTGTCCTGTATGGTCCTTTACAGTCCTCCTTTATATATATATTCTTCTTTACAGTCTTTTACAGTCCTTTATGGTCCGGTACTGTTGGCCTAATGCGTCCTGATTATCTAAAAAGCTCTGATGTTCAAACCAGGACAAATGATGTTGGAGTTTTTGAGAAAAAGGAAATAAAGATGTTCTCAAACACTGAGTCACTGTTTATTTATCTGTGCTTAAGGGTTAAAGAGGGATGATTAAGGGTTCTTAAGATTTAAAGGGGGACAATTAAGGGTCCTTAAGGGTGAACGGGGGACGATTAAGTGGACAAGGTAGGGGGTTGGGGCCTGGTGATGGAGGGCTTTATGGGTGCAGTAATGTAGTCTGGAGGTGAAGAAATTTGTTTTGTTGACATGATTGATGTGATACTGAAGGTGGAGCGTTCGTGACGTGTTTTCAATGGAGACACATGGAAGGGATGGACTGGGTGAGGGATTGGGGGGCAATTTTTTTTAACAACATATTTATTTATTTATACAAACACACTGCATCACATATCCAGAAAAAAACACTACATTATGACAATAATGTAGTTAAAAGTAAACTAATAACAATTAGTAACTAACAATAATAGTAAACATAACTTAAAATAAACAGAGGTAGCTGGTATTTGTGCATGAAAACACTTCCATCATGGAATAACCCTGACATTAAATATTAAATAAAAAGAAACTGACGTTAAATATTAAATAAAATATAAGAATTAGGACCAGACCTGTTTGAATTTACCACCTGTTCCATCATTCAGTCTTTTAATCAGATCCTTAAAAGAGTGTTTGTGTCAATGGTCGTGGAGAATGTGTCAGAATTTACCTACGTACCTTGGCCAGACCTTTAGTAATGAAAACCAAAACAACTTTACCCATCTACGCGTCTCAAAAGCAATTGGAAAATTCAGTCAGATGAGACGGATCCTCACCGACCATAGAGTAGCCATGACAACAATGATGGAGTAACCATGACAACAAAGATGAAGTTGATGGAGGGATGTGTTCGATCTGGCCTCTTATATGGGACACAGGCGTGGTACACCAATGAAAAGTGTGGGACACAGGCATGGTACACCAATGAAAAGTGTGGGACACAGGCGTGGGACACCAATGAAAAGTGTGGGACACAGGTGTGGTACACCAATGAAAAGTGTGGGACACAGGCGTGGGACACCAATGAAAAGTGTGGGACACAGCCGTGGGCTGGGCTGGATTAAAAGAATGGGCTGAAAGGGCTGCAGCCCCGGGCCTCACCACCAGGGAGGGGCATCCAGTTGCCAATGTCAAATGACTAATGTAGAAATAGGGGAAAAAATGGGTCAAAGGAAGCCAGAGAGCGGGGCCAAAAAAGAAGAGTGACAGAATTATTTCAGAAAACACCAAAACTACCAAACGTGCAGTAGTCAGCCTGCTGTAAAGGCTAACGCTAACAAAGATGCTACTGTTGGTGATGGAAAGCAATCAACCACCGTTCACTAACAAACCAGCACAACTAGTAAGTCTGTGAACAGGACAATCTGTGAGGAAACTGTTGATTCTGAGGAAGGAGCGAAAATATTTACATCAACAGATATTCTATGTTGGGGAGAAGTTAATGAGAAGATGCGAAGCTACTAGGTCACAAAGGGAATTCAAACATCCACCCTTGGTCAACATAAAGATGCAGATTTTTCGGCTTCTGAAAGAAGTTACAAAAGTCAGAAACGATGCCTGAACAAAACACTTTTTAGCCGCTTGCTCAGAAACGGAGAAAAGGTAAGAAGAAACTGGCATGAATGATTTCACACAGAAGAAGAAGAGCCGAAAACTGGCCTTTTCAAGACTGGTGAGTCATGTTTTTTCTAACAGGCAGCCACTGCCTACTTAATATGCTCTATTAATTGTAAAATAGTGTTTAATGTGTTTGTGTGGACATTTCAAATTTACCCAGAATTCTTAAAAGAATCACCAAGTTAAATTTTAGATATTTTTTAGACATTTTAATACAATCACATGTGACTTTGTATTGTAAATTAAAATGTGCAAGTTTCTTCTATTTATGGAATATAAGAAATAAAAGAGATGACATTGAAGTAATGCAGTCAATAAAACACACACAGCAATGGCCACATATCTGGAAAAATACCATTTCGCAGAAATTGTGAGGCAGAAAAATGGATGCCACACATTATCTTTAATTAAATTTCTCCTCTTATTCTACGGCCCTCTAGAACGTTGCGGCAGCTCCCGTTCACTTTGAATTGACGTTCCCAGTGTTCAGTGGGCAGATTTTTTTCATTAACCAAATTACATGTGGCGTTCCCCAGGGTTCCATCCTGGGGCCTCTTCTGTTTAACATCTACATGTTCCCACTGGCTCAAGTTATAAATAACAACAATATTAATTACCATAGCTACGCTGATGACACGCAGATATATATTACAATGTCACCAGGAGAGCGAGGCCCTGTACAGGCTCTCGGTAAATGCATTATGGAGATTAATGACTGGATGTGGATTAACTTCCTACAGCTTAACAAAAACAAAACTGAGGTGATTGTCTTTGGATCCAAAGAAAAACGACTTCAGGTCTCCACAGAACTTCAATCTATAGACCTAAAAATCACCAATCATGCCAGAAATCTGAGTGTAGTGATGGACTCAGATCTAAACTTTGAAAAACATATTAAGGCAATCACTAAATCAGCCTACTATCACCTGAAGAACATCTCGACGATAAGAGAGCTGATGTCTCAGCAAAATTTGGAAAAACTAGTCCATGCGTTCATCTTCAGTTAGATTGATTATTGTAACAGTATTTTTACTGGTTTATCCAAAAAATGATTGAGACAGCTGCAGCTCATTCAGAAATCTGCTGCCCGAGTTCTCACTAAGACCAGAACAGTGGACCACATCAGTCCAGTTCTGAGGTCCTGAGGTTCTGAGGTACGGAAACTTCAATGTGATGAAAAAAAACAGGCTTTCTTCCATTGTTAAGCTTGCAGGGAAGGTGGTTGGAAAGCCACAACGACCACTTTGTGAAGGGTTTCAGTGTGCTGTAGTCAGGAAAGCCAGACAGATATCTGGGGACTCGTCACATCCTTTACACTTTCAGTTTGAAATGCTACCATCTGGTCGTAGATTTAGAGTCCCAAGGGCGAGCCGCAATATATATAAAAAATCTTTTATTCCACATGAACGCCATATGACTGTACAAGGTGATCCCCTCAGAAGGCTACTGTATTTACATCCATCTTTTTGCCTGTTTGCACAACGTTTTTTGTTTTTTGTATGTTTGTGTATGTTGTGGAATGTCCAAATGTGTTTTTATGTAAATTGACGTCCTGAGAGGCCGAAGGCAAATTTCCACCATGGTGGATAATAAAGTTTTTCTTATCTTATCTTATCTTACACTGGCTGCCTGTCTGCCAAAGGATAGACTTTAAAGTTCTGTTGCTGGTCTATAAAGCGCTGAATGGCTTAGGACCAGAGTACATCAGGGACCTCCTGACCCAGTATGAACCTGGCAGACCCCTGAGGTCATCTGGATCCAGGTTATTATCAGTCCCCAGAGTCAGAACAAGACATGGAGAAGCTGCGTTCAGCTTCCATGCTCTACATGTCTGGAACAAACTCCCAGATAGGCTCAGATCAGCTGAAACACTCAGTTTATTTAAATCCAGGTTGAAGACTCACCTGTTCTCAGCTGCCTTTAAATAAGATTCTATTCAGGAACTTAAAGCCGCACAATTATTTTTTAAAATCCCTTTTTACTGTTTTCTTAGTTTTATGCTTTTATTCTGCGATGCTTTTAACGTTTGACTTGCTGTAGTGATAACAAATGCATTTTATTACCTTTTCTGAGAAGATTTGCCAAAATCACCAAATCACTAATTTCTTACTCCCCCCCCTACATTTTCAAGTAGGTCTATAGGTTTATTCAGATAGGTTTTGTTCTCCATCCTCATTCTGTCAGCTTTGTCAACACTACTGCAATGATAGTATTCACGGAATGCCTAACCCCGTTCCTATTTTGTGCCGGTCTGAAGTTTCTATGACAACCTGTTCTTGAATTAGGGCCAATGATGTGATTTTGACCTTTCTGCTAAATACGACATTGACCTTTGACCTTTACTCAAATGGATCATTGCATCTGATGCACATTAGCTATATGTATATGTCCATGTCATTTCATGGTGAAATCTACAGTACTAATAATAACCCAGGTGGAGAGAGAGAAAAGATAACCATGTCTTTCCCAGACCCTTGTCCTTGAACGTCCCCTCCAGAGATGAATGAACGTAATGTTTACAATATCAGTGAGATGTAGTGACCCAGTCAAGGTCAAATTTCCTCCACAGACAAAATGTGAGTACTTCTACTGTAGTACAGAATGTGAGTACTATGATCACATCTGATTAGTTTATTTTATCTTATGTGTGTCTGTTTGTGTGTATACCTATCTTTATGGGGACATTGATATGTTTACACAGTCACACCATGGGGACCAAAATTCAGGTCCACATAAGAGCTACATATAAAGGCCCCCACTAGTAAAATAGAAATATGTGGTTCTATAAATACAATATTATTATTTTTTTACGAATTCCCCATAAATCATGAGGGAAACAGGAAGTCCCCATAAAGCATTAGGGAAACATGTGTGTACATGTGTAATGTTTTTCAAAGGTTTGAAGTTATGTTTACTTTAAAAAACATATTTATTTTTGTTTTTAAATAATTTTGTAAATATTTATTTGTTATTTTAAAATATTAGTATTTATTTTAATTTATTTTATTATTTATTTTAAAATTATTGTTTTGTATTTATTCATCCATTTTTATTTACTTTTTAAATTACAATCATTTAAAAAATTTCTAATTATTATTTTATTTATTAATGTATTTATTTTTAGACCAAATGTTATTGCATTTATTCATGTATTTTTACTTTGTAATGTTTTTAATATTAATTCAATTCAAAATTGTTATATTTTCATTTTATATATATATATATAAAAAGAAGTTAAAAGTTTACACTCACTACCCAATGGGGACTGGATTACACACCTCGTCCCCATGAAACACGTAAACGAAAGTGTGTGGGTGTGTGCGCGTGCGCGTGCGCGTGCGCGTGCGCGCCTCCACTTCTCGCGGTATGAAACGAGTTCGTGCCCGGTACCAATCTGTTCACAAGAGGAAAAGTCTTTCATTTATCGGTCAAACAATAATGGTTGTTTTTCACTCTGTTCTGTTCTGTTCACCTCACACTGGGCTGGTCCACATGTTCTACAGGCGGCTCTGAAGCTTCTTTTACCGCCGGTGAGTCTTTTCAGCCAGCCTCCATCCTTCGGTAGCTATACTTCCGCTGTCGGACCGTTAGCAGACAGCTGTTAGCAGACAGCCGTTAGCCTGGCAACTCCGGTTCCAACCGGGAGACTTCTATCTGGCTCCAGATCCTGTTGGAACTTGATTAAATGGTGGATGTCTGCACTCATTGACGGACTTGAATAATGTTAGCCTTAATTTGGGATATTTATGAAAAAATGATAGATCGACATTAGCTAAGGATATAATAGCTAACAGCATATTAGTTACCATAATAGATAACGGTACATTAGATAGCATAATAGCTAACAGTATAGTAGATAACAGTATAATAGCTAACCGTACATTTGATAACAATATGATAGATAACGGTATAATAACTAACCGTACATTAGATTATAGTATAATATCTAACAGTACATTAGATAATAGTATAATAGCTAACAGTGTAATAGCTAATGGTAGATTAGCTAACAGTATAAAAGCTAACGGTAACAGTATACAGTGTTTCCTCTAGTATTTTTTCTGCAGCGGGGGCAGGTTCCCTGGGGAGTCGTCGCGACGTAAACAAATTACACTTCACTGCAAATTTTATTTCTAGAACTGATTTATTAGACTTTTAACAACCAAATGGTATTGTGAAAACAAACAAAGATAATTACAACTAAAATGTAATAATCATAATAATAATTATAATAATACAAATGTAAATAAATATCTCAGTGGCCGTTTCACTGTATGGTGCCATTGCTTATTACTGAAAACAGTCAAATATTCTTGGGGAGTGGGGTGATCAGTCTTTGGAACTGAACTTTGGAATCTGGGTCTTTAACCGGATCGTAGGACACAGCCTGTGCGCCTTGTACGGAGGACCGCACAAGAGTTAAAAGAAATGTTGGCACGTATCTATATTATGTAAAGTAATAAGTGAAAAAAGTTCAATACTCACTATTTTCTGTATGGTGAATGAAATCTGCAGTTTTTTTCACCCATTTATGCTCGCAGTCTGACAGTCTGTGTTTGACCTTTCACCTCTTCTTCCATTACTCCTCCCTGACTAACATTACTTGTTTTATATGATTACACAAAACATTAAGATTAGATCATTTACACTTGCATTTAATTACAAATGTGAACATAACTTATGATAATCTATGACTTAGTAAAAGGTTAATGATACCTGTCTAGGCTCATCCTCATCAATGTTTTTCTTTTTTTTCATAAATACACAGTAAATATTGCAGTGTTAAATCAACACTTAGAGAGTTTATTTAACTTCTTCTAGAGTGTATTTGGTCCCATTTTCTCCAAATTAACACTGCAAAATTTACTGTGTACTTCCATAAACTCATCTAGTCAGATGAGTAGATGCCACTGCGCACAATTGAGTTAAGATATTATGTTACATAACTTTAGCTGGCTGTCAATATTTTGGCGAATATCTATTTATCTTTTAAAAATGATGAGTTATCTCAAACTACCGTAATAAGTCGACCTTCGCAAAGATGCCTCTTCTGCTGATCTGTCACTTCTCGCTAATTCACCCCCCAAGAGTATATGATTCAAGACACTTATTTGTAATTTGGACTACTTTTGTTTTCGACGTGGTGATATATTTTCAACAAACATAACATTTTTAGATATTTGAAGAAGCGACAGAGGAGAATTAGAAGCGGTGGGATGAGACTACTAAATGAACCTTTTTATTACCGCGGACTGGTCAACGTTTCACAATTTTACCACGGACCGGGATGTGGGGGGGCATTGGTCTGTGGGAATCACCTGTCATGATAAATCCATAGTTCAAGTCCAACTCCTTGTATTGTCTGTTAAAATCTTTCCTTTTCTTGGAAGTTGGAGGCTCTTCTTCTGTCTCTTCAGTGGCATTTTCCTCTTCAAAAAGAAACTTTCCAAAGACATCTGTTTTTTTATTTATTTTGCAAACATGTGGGTTACATTTTTGGCATTCAAGTGACAGCGTTTCTGTCGTCGCTAGTCTTTTCCCTCCAAGGGTTCCCCGTGACGACAAAATAATATCAAGACCAGATGTTAAGATTAATCATTCATTTATCAAGATATAACAAAGTGTATAAACAATCATCAGTCATTAAATTACAAACCTCGAAATCCCCAGGGATGACCCTCAGATAATTATCTGACCAGAGCAGAGAGAGAGAGAGACAGAGAAGACAGGAAGTCAAAAAGCCCAGATCCTTCCGCCTTCAGGGGTTTTATACGTTCATCTCCATCCCTCCTTCTTGGCTGCCCCACAGCCCATTACATCATATTATCAAGTTCTCTTACTACAATCTGCCACGAGGACTAAAACGTGGAAGTATCTGATCACCCCATAGACACGTTGTCACGTAGACACTATTTAACTCCTTAAACAATATAACACAGAACAGTAATATGTGTATATTCATTTTTCAATACACTCAAACATCATCATTCCCCCCTTAAGTTGGAGTTCCAACTTCAATAGAAAATAAATTATATCATTACGGATCTTTATCAGATGTTATGTGACAGGAGTCAGGCGAAAAAACCAAGGTGACTTTACTTGGCCAAAAAATTCCTGACTCGACCCCGTAGCGATCACCATCTCTGGCCCGTCAAATAAACCATAGTACATTCATACATAGTCAATTAACACTTGAAATAATTTCACCAATGAGTATGAGTATGAGTATGAGTACTCTTGACTGTAAGCTGTAGCTGAATCCTTATATAGCTATTGCAGTTGAATGTAGTTACTGGTACGGGATGATAACCAAACACAGTAATACTGAAGAAGTATGATATTGGCATTGATTATATATTGAATACATTGAAACATGTGAATGTATATTGCAAAAGTCCATTCATGATTGAATGTTTGGAGATTCGTGTAGATCCCTCGTGGGTGACACTGGCTATCTACCAGCACGTCACATCGTTGGGGCCTTGCCTGCCCGATGGAGAAGGGCGCTCGATCTCACCCCTTTCCCATCTTGCTCGTCTTAGTCATCCTCCTCGTCCTCACTGGATGTTTCTCGATGGCCTGTTTCCCAGTCTGGCATCGGGAACAGGTCCGCCTGACGGGGAACGTCTTTAGCTAAGACTAACATCTGTTTTTGAACTTTACTAACCACTAGGGATCTCTTTATTGGAATACAACAACAACAGATAAAACCTAACACCACCAGTCCAGCTAGGACCGTCAATCCAATCCTCACTATTCCTTGCTTCCATCCACCAACAATTTCCGAAAACTAGTCCTGTATTCCAGTTAGGCCTGTATCATGTCCTGCATTAGCAGTTACTTCTAATCTCAAATTTCTTAGCTTCTCCATAGCCTTTGTAAATGCACCCGCAGGTGCGGTGTGTCGGGGTAAATATGTACAACAATACTCTGAGCCAATAAGTTTACACACTCCACCTTTCTCCGCTAAGAGCCAATCCAAAGCTAATCTGTTCTGCCAAGCCACTGCACTTGTGGCATCCACCTGTTCACCTAAAGTGATAAGAGCTACATCTGTGTAATTTATATACCGTTGCTGATTATAGTAAATGTAATTAATCCACTCAGTATTTTTATTAATGGATATCTGAGGAATAATAGATTCAAATCCAGCTGAAATCTCATTTCTAGCTTTATACTCATTTGGAATACCTCTTGGTTGGCCAATTGCATTAATGTACACTTTAGGATCTGGACCATAATTTCTCTTAACTCGATTGACAACACTACTATTATATATTTGCTCTTTGGCTGAGAAAACAATTAATTCCTGTATTCTCTGAACTCTAGTACACCTTCCTGCCCAGTCTGTAGAAGAATAGAATACACCTGTTGGCGGCCACACCATCAATATTGATCAGCCAAAGCTATTTTCTGATTCTCCTTATTCCTTTAATGTAGATGAGACTATGGTCCTCAGGTCGTCTGTTTTACGTCTGTTTTAGTCAAGTCCTTCAATGGAATAATAACCGAATCAGGTTTTTTTTTAGTGGTAATACCTAAAGGTTTTAGTGTCGTTCAGTTATCCGTCTGGTTGTAACTAGAGTCATAGTCGTAGTGATAGTTGGTGTAGTTGTAGTAATTTAGTCTAGAGCCTTAGTTGTCATAGTCAGTTTCATAGTCGACTTCGTAGTTGGCTTTAAAGTAGGTATGGTCGTCTTTATAGTAGTTGGCAAACTACAAGTTGTAACTCCTGCCTTCGGGGTGGTTACTTTTTCTGGTGTTTTTTCCACTGTCCGCTCCGGGGGTCGTAGAAGTACATTTCTTCCACTCCTGCATACCCCGGGAGTCTAGCATCTTTAAAAACTATAGACCAACCTATTGAGAAATTTCTTCCCACATTTGCATATGGATTATGAAACCACACATTAATTTTCCAAGTTATAGGCTTCGTACTTAGTTCCCTTATCCTCATAACACAAGTCAATTGTCCCCAATTATCTCTAGAAACTACAACCCACCCACTAATCCAAGTCACTCCACATTGACGCTGTTCTAGTCCATCTGCTCAATAAAATATATACAGGTCTAGACTATCAGTCTTTTTTTTTTTTTTCCCATTTCAGTTTTGGTACATCTGTCACCCATACTTGATCTATCTCATAATCCCATGTTGTCATTCCTATAGAAGTCCATTCCTCACCAGGCCAATCTTTTACTGCTCTTTTAATTCTTTGTACCACCTCCCCCCTTTGGGAGTTTAATGTCTGGGAATTTTGCTGTATCACTGTCAATATTCCCGTCATTCCCAGAATGAGGAGAATCATTCCCCCCTTGCAAGGGAGACTTCCTCTGCACCACATTCTCCTCATCGTCATCGTCTGGAACCCTGTCAGGAGCCTTTACACAGTGATTAAGATGGTACCAGGTTGGTGACCCCTTCACCTGAACAGCTGTTGCTGTGGCCTTTACCACCTCGTGCTCCTCCTTTTCCTGGAAAGAAACAACACGAGCAGATATGCTCCCGTGGACGTTAGTCATTTGTTTAACATATGATTTCATGTCATTTGTCAAAACATCAAGCGAAGCACCTTTAGCAATTTTGTAAGTTGGCGATGGCATCGGTCGACCTGTCAATGCTTCATGCGGAGTTAGTTTTAGATCTCTGTGAGTGCTACCTCTGTAAGCCATCAGTGCAAGCGGCAATGCATCAACCCAGTTTAAGCCTGTGCTCATGCAAATTTTCAATAATTTGTTTTTCAGAGTTCCATTCACTCTCTCCACAATCCCCTGACTTTGAGGATGATAAACACACCCAAACCTTTGTTTACTGCCTAATTTTTTCAGCATGCATTTCACTGGTTCGTCAACAAACTCCTTTCCATCATCTGAACTGATCCATGCCGGGATACCAAACCTTGGCACCACTCCACGGCCACTTCAGCCCATTCACACGCTCGTGTTAAAGCAATCAGCTCAGTGAGCTGACCAGAACACGGTTGCTCACACTCTTTCACTTCAATCATCACAATCTCTCTTCCCTCGCATTCACCTACTGCATATCCTGCTCTAAGTCCTATCTCATTCCTATAGCAGGATCCATCCCCAAACAATGTTAAGTCTGCACTTTCCAGCTCTGTCGCTCTTAGGTCTGATCGTAATTTTGCATATTTTTCTGATTCCGCCACACAGTCATGTGGTTCTCCTTCAAATGGTAGCGGTATAGAATCTACTGGATTCTTTACTTTGCTGGGTATTCACACAACCGATGGTAATCAGTTAACCTTTGCATTGTCAGAACAAATTTTCCTCTTTCAATCAAATTTATCAGCTTGTGATGTGACAAAATTTCCACTGGATAACCCATCGTAAGTGTTGAAGCTTTTTCATACATTAAGTGGGCTGCTGCTAGATGTTGATAACAACTTGGCAGACCCAACTCTACTGGTGACAACGCCACTGAGTAGTACGCTATAGATTGTGCATGGGTTCCTACCCCTGTTTTTTGTGTTAAAACTCCCACTGCATGTCCTAAACGGCATGAAACAAACAACTGAAATGGCTTGTCATAATTTGGAAGAGCCAAGGCGGGAGCCTGTTGCAGTAATGTTTCGATGGTCTCAAATGCCACTGACCCCTCTGGTGTCCAATTTAATTTACTCCGCAAATTTCCAGCTCCTTTCTCTTTGATCATGTTACAGAGAGGTTGGACAATTGTTGAGTATCCATCAATCCATTCTGAACTGAACCCTGTCATTCCCAAAAATGTCATCAGTTCCTTAACTGTGGTTGCTTTCGGTGTTTTAGAAACTGCCTCCAATTGAGAGGGCGAGACAGCTCGTGTTCGGTCTTTTATCAACCGTCCTAGGTACTCTACTTCATCTTTACAATACTGTAATTTTTTCAATGACACTTTATGTCCCTTCTCTGCCAGCATTGTAAGAAGTGTAATTGAGTCTTTATGACATGTCTCCAAATCTGGAGCACACAAAAGAATGTCATCCACGTACTGAATGACTGTACTGGTAACCTTATCAGCCAGATCAGCCATATCAGCTTTCAGCACCTGGTTAAACACATGCGGACTATACTTCAGGCCTTGGGCCAATCTTGCATAGCGGTAGTGTTCGTTTTTGTAAGTGAATCCCATGAGTCGACCAAATTGTGGACTCAGCGGAACACTAAAGAATGCCGAACACAGGTCAACTACCGTAAACCATTTCGCATCAGATGGAACATTTGCCAACAACGTCACTTCATTTAATACACGCAAATCATGCACTAACCGATAGTTCTTTATATCCACTTTTAGTACCGGTGATAATGGTGTGTTACTAATTGGATCAGGTTCAATCACCCGCACTCCTGTTGCCAACAGACCATTAATTGTCTCCTCAATACCTGCTTCCACTTCAGGTATCAGCGGATACTGAGGTTTCCAGGGAGGTCAACACCCTGGTTTTAGTTTGAAATCTACCGGTTGGGCTGACTTAACCAACCCAACGTCAGTATCATGTTTCGACCACAACGCCGTAGGCACTGTTGTCATCATTTCTTTCTCCAAATCTGAATGTTGTACATTCCATACAAATTGACATGGCAGCCTAACTGCTTGTGGTTGAGCCCATCCGGATGCTGAAATCGATATTTTTATGAATGATTGGTCGTCACTTATCCAAATGTCTTTGTTTTTTGTTGCCACATAATTTACTTTCTTGGCTTCGACCATCATTGCTCCTAGATGTTTTGCTTCGTAACCGGAATTAACCATTAGCGTAACATGTGGTAAATTGTTTTTCATCTTAAATTCCTGTGTCAAATACGGATTTCCAATTATTTCCATTGCAACACCTTGTTTATCCAATATAATTGCTCCTGATTGAAGTTCAACTTTTTCAGGTTGGGCACTGATCCAATCAGCTGGATCAGCCTGTTCTTCAAATTTAAGAATTTTTAACGTACAATGAGGTGGACATTTGGGAACAGTTGCTTCTGGCACATTGGCCTTGATAAAGTCTTTCCATTCTTGGACTGGATCCATTAATGTCTCACTCAGTCCCCCAAGCCAATACACCATTTCCTCTTCTGGCGGTCGGATGTTCATTTGAAAATGTTCCACATCCCCAAATATTCCTGCTGCTAATCGAACCTGCAACAACGGTTCGTCGTCAGGTTGGGTTGTCATCACCAACTGACGTCTCCCATCTGGATTCCCAAGGCGTCCCTAGTATCCGCCTGGGGGTCCCTTCCAGGGATTAACTGGATCCTGACCCCCCTTTGGTCGGCTATTTTTCCCTGGACCCGTCATCTCTGGTCCGGGAACTTGGAGAAATCGGCAGTTCCGACGTATGTGTCCCATTCTTCCACAGTTATGGCATTCGTAACCACTGTCACTCAATCTCCTACCTCCCCACCCCCCTTTTAGGGCGGGTCCCCTCATTCCCCCAGATTGCACATAGAATACCTGTGGGGGAGCCACCTGCTGTGAGGGCGGAGGAGGTGTTGGAGAAACTGCAGCCACCACTGCTTGCACTTTCTTCCATCCGTTAACTGTTATTGAGTCAGTGTCCGCAAGGCTTCCTCATCTACCTGCTTCTGGCGAAGATGTTTAGCTCTGGTTTCGCCCATCAGCAATTATTTTCCTCAAGGCCACAATGGGAAATAATTGAAATAATCCCAAAAATGGAATTGTTCGACCATTACTTTTTGTCATCTTTTTGATCCTTAGAGGATTTTGCCAAATTTAGCACCAGATATAGTGAATCTCTGTTAGATTGCATAATATAATCCCTGTCAAATGCCACTTTCCTCACTGCCATTCGAGCCCAATACGAGGGTGGCAGTTTGCCAATATGGTTTTTACATGGTTCATTTTTGCCTGTTCTTTCTGTTATCATTTTGTGAACATGGCTTTTAGTAGCTTCACTTAATTCCTCTCCATGTGTTTTATCCAGAGCTAATATCGCTAGCTCTCGTTGCCGTTTTGCTTCACGTTTTGTTGGCTTATGTTTGGGTTTATACGTGCCAATCAAAATCCCCATTTGTTTACATTGTTTGGTGTCAAATGTGCCTTCTTCCGTCCCTGGTGATGGGTTGTTTTTCGTTCGAGCATTCCATTTCTTTGAAATTTTACAAATTTCTTCCACCACTAGGGGGTGCAATTTACCAAGCACTCCCTCTGCTATTATTTTATTACCATCAGACTCCATTATTCTTCCCACAATGCTTTATTTCTTTGAAAAACGTGTAAAATATCTCTTTATTAACACCAATCAAAAGCCCACAGTGCAAGAACCGACCCTTCAAGGGTTAAAATTTATTAACATACAGCCAGAGCCCAACCTTAGCATCCACTCAAACAAGCCACACACAAAGATTTCTTAAATTTATCTACTGTTAAGCTAAGCTAAGCTAAATTATGCTAAGCTAATTTAGGCCAAGCTAATTAGCTAATTACTCCCACTGAACCTATGGTTTTAAATAGCAATGCTAATTATGCTATGTTAATGCTAGGCTAGGATATGCTACGCTAACCCTATGCTATACTAACACTATGCTATGCTAACACTGTGCTATGCTAACATCACTCACACCAGCTAGCTGTAATGTTAGTGCTAATGCTAATGCTAATGCTAATCAATAGCCAATCAACACTGACCATGGCATCCAGATTATACACAGATTATGTTCACACAATGCAAAAATCATACATGCTAAGATGCTATGGTAATCACTTTAACATTGATACTAACTCTATGTTAGCTTAAAATATCCAATTGCTAAGCTAATTGCTAACTCTACTATGCTATCAGTCTTCACCACTTATGCTAATTAGCACCTGCTATGCTAATGACATACAAATTTAGCCAATGCTATCTCCACATATGCTAACTCAGCTAATGCTAAGCTAACATCTGCTAAGTCAAATCTAAGTTAACAGTAAATATATCAAAGCCAAGCTAACATTAGCTAAAACCAAGCTAGGCTAACAACAGCTAACCTAGAGCTAAGCTAACAGTAGCCAAGCCAAAGCTAAGCTAACAATAGCTAGGCAAACGCCAAGCTAACGCCAGCTAGGCTAATGCTAACCAAGCTAATGTTCTATAACCTTTTTTACCTGTGACCCAAACTTACACACGTCACATCCCATACGTCAGTCATATACACAGCACTCAAAATGGCGGTTTTAAGACCTCCTCATTCACACAAAATGGCTACCAGCAGCCAACGCCTATTGGACATAGACCAGTTAACGAATTTTAACTGCGCAACAACTAGTCCAGTCAACGCCCTTTTTGGACAAAAAACAATTTTCAAATTTTAACTGCGCAACAAGTAGTCGGACCTCGCCTTTTGGCCTCAGCCCAACACTGAAATTTTAACTGCGTCACATACACCAAATTCAGTCAAAATAGCATTTTTAACACAGCAATTCAACATTTACACGAAAAAATCAGCAAAAGTTTGTCTTTTCAAAATTACACAATTTCAGCACACTGTACACACAACACTCTCTGCACACACACACAAACGCATACACAACTGACATGACACACTATTTTTAACTGCGTTAGCACACACACTCTTCTCAGAAAGTTGTCCTTTTTTCCCCGTGCTTTTCCCAGCCAAGTTACACACACACACTCATCAGAAAGTCTGCTTTACAAATTCCACACACAGTTTAGCAAATTCCAACGCACACACTCACTCAGACAGTCTGCGTCTCAACCTACGCACACACATTTTGGCAGACTAATACAAACTGGAAATCAGAACAGGGAGAAAAAAAGAAAAAGAGAAACAACAGAGAGCAGCGAAGGTGGGGGCCTAGCTGAGGTGCAGCTGCAGCAGAAACACACACAGACAGATTGTACTTCCAGGAATCAAGGAAAACAAATAAAATATAATAATTATAGTAACCGTTATAGATCACACCTTCTCAAGGGAGCACGTTACTCCCATACACGCTAACAGACAACAAATTACACAACAACTGGACAAAAACCAACAAACAAACACGAAGCATTTTGATCGATCCTTCTGTGCGTATGGTACTCAATAAATCAAATTACAGATATCGGCCCCGACATCTCTGCCACACAGGAAACTCTTACGTCATGCGTACCTGGCATGGAATCCATTCCAGCACATAACCTGTAAATTCCTGACGTAAGTCAGTACCTAGCTGTAATTTGTCAGCTAGTGCTCATCATTCCAGGTCTTCAATTAATATGTGCTGTCAACCGTCACCCATCAAACCTGTCCCTATGCTTCGACCCTGGCAAAATGCCAGTGCTCCAATTCAGGCTCTTATATGATGGGTACGTGCATAAAACAATCACAAACACTGACAAACCACATTAAACATTAAACATCAATCACCCCTAGGGACTGTGAAGTTCGACCACAGAAAACAAAAATATTCATCTGTAATTACCAATTTACAGGTTACAATTTTTTCCTTCTAGAAAACCCCTCGGGACCCAGAAAAACCCATCCACCCAGGCCGCACAGTCAGAGAGGACAAATCTAAACTATGAACTTAAAATCTATACTCACATAATTCTTTTGGGCGCCCATTTGTCCTCTCTTACTGCACACCCATGGGAGGTAGAGTCACTCCCCCGGTCCCAAGAGGTCCTGCGTAGAAGCACTGTTCGTGACGCCAATTGTCGTCGCTAGTCTTTTCCCTCCAAGGGTTCCCCGTGACGACAAAATAATATCAAGACCAGATGTTAAGATTAATCATTCATTTATCAAGATATAACAAAGTGTATAAACAATCATCAGTCATTAAATTACAAACCTCGAAATCCCCAGGGATGACCCTCAGATAATTATCTGACCAGAGCAGAGAGAGAGAGAGACAGAGAAGACAGGAAGTCAAAAAGCCCAGATCCTTCCGCCTTCAGGGGTTTTATACGTTCATCTCCATCCCTCCTTCTTGGCTGCCCCACAGCCCATTACATCATATTATCAAGTTCTCTTACTACAATCTGCCACGAGGACTAAAACGTGGAAGTATCTGATCACCCCATAGACACGTTGTCACGTAGACACTATTTAACTCCTTAAACAATATAACACAGAACAGTAATATGTGTATATTCATTTTTCAATACACTCAAACATCATCATTTCCATTACAGTTTGTTGCAAAACAATATCGATAGTCCTCAAATTTCGACAAAGTGTATTTGCGCTTTGAACGTGTTTCCATTGACGGTTGTTCTTGGCAGGAGTGTCGTAACCCTCGTGAAATATCATCCCACCACATTTCACTGCTGTCACCTGTAGAGCTACAGATCACTTCACCGCAATATCACCCTGATATTAGCATGAATGAATCAACTAATTCTCTCATTAGTAAAAGTCCCCAGCGAACTCTGTAAAGACCTTAAAATGTAAAACAAACCACCTGTCTCACATTATAACGGTCTGTACATGTGGTCCCTACATTGTCAGGTCAAAATATTAAGTGTAAAAAATACTCGGCACTTAACAACAAATGATAAGCAGCCAATGGTTGTTATGGTTACAGGCTGTCATTTCACTTTGAGAGAAGTGATCATGTGACTATGTAGTTACATCCTGTGACATATATTGCAGAAAAAGTGTTTCCATTGCACTTTTGCGATATATTACAATATTGAAACGTCTGAAAAACCACCTCATGAAAGCGTGAAAACTTTTTTTCGATATTTGAGTGGGTTTTTTTTCGAAAATCAAGTGTTTCCATTACCAGTTTTTATAGTGATATTTACATTTTGCGAATTTCCAAGGGTAATGGAAAAGCAGCTATTGATGTAACCAACAGAATCCGGTCATTTTTCAAAATAAAAGATTGTTCAGACTCGGATAATAAATACAAGAGAAATAATTAAGTAATTAAGTAATTACTAGGCGGCCGGTCCCCAACCCCCGGGGGTTGGGGACCACTGATGTAGTTGAAACACTGGTATAATAGCTTATGGTGCATTAGGTAACAGTATAATAGCTGGTAGGGTACCAGAGTATTCCAGAGGATACCGTAGTGTTCCAGAGGGTACCAGAGTGTTCAGTAAATGTTTGTTGTTGTGTGAACAGGTCATTGAAGTAGAGGCAGACCATCTGAAACCATGGCTGGTTCTGGAGATTTACCAGGTAACAATTGACCATACCCACTCACACTACTAACCACAACCACTCACTAACCTTTGACCTCGTAATGGACTCTTTCTCAAAACATGAGATTATAGGTTTGACCTTTCAACGTTGTTCAAGGTCAAAAGTCATGACGCCATTTTGGAGCCCATGCTAGGTTCTGTCAACAATACTGATCAATAGTATTGGTACTAATCAATAGTATTGGTAGTGATTGTTACGTGTCAGTGGGAGGTTGAACACTGGTGCGCATGCTGAAGACTTGTTAAACTCTAAGAGGCAGCCGATCAGCATTGAAGAGAGAGCAAGAGAGAAAGGGGTGCTCAGCTGCAGCTTTGTCAGCCTGGGGAATTTTTCTCCGGGATTCTACTTATTTTAAAATCATCAGCACGGTAGACACGATAGGCGGATTGGTGCGGCATCCGCAGTAATGCGGGTGTTAAACCAATCCATTGTGGTGAAGAAGAGGCTAAGCCAGAAGATAAAGCTCTCAATTTAGTGGTCGATCTACGTTCCAAACGTATGATCATGAACGGGTACAAGCGGCTCAAATGAGTTTCCTTCGCAGGGTGGCAGGGCTCAGCCTTAGAGATAGGGTGAGAAGTTCGGACATCTGGGAGGGACCGCTGCTCCTCCATGTCGAGAGGAGCCAGTTGAGGTGGCTCAGACACCTCGTGAGGCCACCTCCTGGACGCCTCCCTGGGGAGGTGTTCCAGGCATGTCCGTCCGGGAGGAGACCTCAGGGTTTACCCAGGACATGCTGGAGGGATTATATCTCTCAGCTGGCCTGGGAACGCCTCGAGATTCCCCTGGAGGAGCTGGCTGAGGTAGCTGTGGTGAGGAAAGTCTGGGCTTCTTTGCTGAGGCTGCTGCCCCCTTGACCCAGATCCGGATGAAGCAGGAGACTACGACTACGAGTACGAGTATAAGTTTATTTAAATAAACAACTTTTTTTTTGTACTCTAACCCTCATGGTGGCGTCAATTCATGTATTCGGGCTCTGTGTTTGAGCCAAAGGTATCTTTGTTAGTATGCGGCCGTATATATAGTATCAGTTCTACTGTTCTACTTGTGTCATTGTTGAGTTTAGTTCTTAAAGAAAACATCAATCTGGCAGAAGTTAGTGTCACATTGGCTGTAGTACATTTTAGTGTATTTTTAAATATATTGTAGTACATTTTAGTGTATTTTTTAACATATTGTAGTACATGTTAGTGTATTTTTAAATATATTGTAGTACATTTTAGTGTTCTAGTTGATTGGTGTCAGTAAATGCACATGGCTAACCCTCTGAACTGGTGTATGTGTGTAGCCATAGAAGGTTCTGGAATGAAGCTTCCTATCGGAATGACCCGTCGAGCCCTAAGCTATGACGACAACCTAGAGGCGCCCATGGCCACGCCCCCTCATGACATCAGCATCAACAACCTGTGGAGACGACCACTCATTCCAAACAGGAAGTTCTCCTACCTGCAAGAGGTCAGAGGTCACAAACATCACACCTTTTTCTACCTGTTAGAGGTCACAAACATCACACCTTTTTCTACCTGTTAGAGGTCAAAGGTCACAAACATCACACCTTTTTCTACCTGTCAGAGGTCACAAACGTCACACCTTTTTCTACCTGTTAGAGGTCAGAGGTCACAAACATCACACCTTTTTCTACCTGTTAGAGGTCAGAGGTCACAAACATCACACCTTTTTCTACCTGTTAGAGGTCAGAGGTCACAAACATCACACCTTTTTCTACCTGTTAAAGATCAGAGGTCACAAACATCACACCTTTTTCTACCTGTTAGAGGTCAAAGGTCACAAACATCACACCTTTTTCTACCTGTCAGAGGTCACAAACATTACACCTTTTTCTACCTGTTAGAGGTCAGAGGTCACAAACATCACACCTTTTTCTACCTGTTAGAGGTCAGAGGTCACAAACATCACACCTTTTTCTACCTGTCAGAGGTCATAGATCACAAACATCACACCTTTCCTCATTTTCTTTAGTGTTGATCTTAAATCTGAGTGTGTCATTGAATCCATATGTGAAAACATATAAAAGCACATTACATTCATTGTAGGAGCTATTTAGTATTTCAGTATTTTTCTTTCTAATCAATTGAATACATTTATTATTTGTCTTTGTTTTCCTTTAGTTAAGTTGCAGCTATGTGCTTTTATTTTGAGAGGTGACAGGCACTCTGGGTGCACAGCTGAGTTTACTTACCTGATGAGCACACTCAAGGGGAGGAGCACCAGGCAGGGTATATGGTTTTTCACTAGTATGTCAGGGAGATAGGAAAATGAATTTTTTTGTAATATTAAGATCTGTCTAATAAAAATAATTAAAATGAAGCTGCCTGACGGGACATTGGCCTTTTTTCCCTGATCTCTGCGTAAGATCTGCTTACCTGGTGCCTTTTAGTGGCCTTTGAAATTAAGTTTTATTGTTTGTGTAAGTTAGCCACTACATTCATGTTTTTACTACTACTGTCATAAAGTTATCCCATTCATTGAAGTTAACTCATTCATTAATGATGAATGGTGGCGATGGCTCAGTTGGTAGATTCCCCCTCTGTCCTAGTCAGTCTGTTGGTTGTGTCCTTGGGCAAGACACTTCACCCCCTTTGCCTCCAGTGTCACTCACACTGATGTGTGAATGCGTATGAATGTTCGGTGGTGGTCAGAGGGGCCGTAGGTGCAAAATGGCCGCCACGCTTCTGTCAGTCTGCCCCAGGGCAACTATGACTACATATGTAGTTTACCACACCAGAGGGAGCATGTGAGAGTGAATGAATAATGGATCACTAATGTAAAGCGCCTTGAAAAGCGCTATAGAAATCAAATCCATAATTATAAATAATAAAGTTAACTCATTCATTAAAGATAACTCATGAAAAAGCACAAAAGATACCACTGTGACAGTCAGCGGTACTTTATAAAAACACACACACACAAACACACACACACATATATATATATATATATATATATATATATATATATATATATATATATAGATATATATAGATATATATATATATATATATATGTATGTACACTTTTACTTCAGTAAAGGAGGTGAATCACTCGATCGCTCAATCCTCTGGAAAGTTTTCGATGTTTACAGCTGTGCCGAACCACTTGTGAACATTATCAAGCAATTCCACATGGACATGAAGGCTCAGGTCTCTGTCCGCAATGAGCCAAGTGATGCTTTCCTAGTCAACCACGGAGTGAAGTAGGGTTGTGTGCTGGCACCTACCCTCTTTTCCCTTTATCTCACAGCCATGTTGGACACCATGAACCAAGACCCCAAGAAAGGTGTGTTACTGTGCACACGAACTGATGGCAAACTTTTCAATCTTGCCCAACTCCACACGCAAACCAAGACTCGAGAAATATGCATCAGAGATCTGCTCTATGCCAACGACTCTGGACTTATGGCTGATAATCCAAAGGACATGCAGGCAATCACAGACAATTTTTGTTTTGCTGCCGACATATTTGGTTTGAAAATCAACATCTCCAAGACCGAGCGTCTCTACCAACCCCCACCAGGATCCTCTGAAGAACCACTTGTCATCAGAGTTCATGGGGAGGCACTGAAGACTGCCAAGTATTTTACATATCTTGGCAGTACTATCACCAGTGCCAACTCCGCAGACCTCGAAGTCGAGAAGAGAGTCCTGTCAGTGCCCAAAGCCTATATCGCTCTGCCTAAGCGACTCTGGAGCCAACATGGTATCAGCTCAAAGACCAAAGTGAAGATGTACTCGGCCGCAGTCCTGCCATGTCCGCTCTACTTGGTGGAGTGTACCAACCTCTATCATAAGCATATTAAAGCCCTAAGAAGAATCCAGCTTCACCATCTGATACCAATCCTCCACATCAAGTGGCAAGACAGAGTCCCTGATGTGGAGGTGGTGTGGAGGGCTAGGATAGTCAGTGTTAAGGCTCCTATAGCATCATCCCAACTCAGCTGGGCGGGGCATGTACACTGAATGTCCATCAACAGACTGCCCAAGACTGTGTTGCATGTGGAGCTGCAACAATGGAAGAGAAGAGAAGGAGGACAGAGGCTGTGCTTCAAAGAGTGTGGCATAGTGTTTTTTAAGTATTTATTTGCGAGTAACATTTTCATCTTTCATCATTTTTCTAGGGAACGGTTGGCTAACATTTACCCCAACACTGATCCATGTTGTCTGAGATGCCATCAAGGACCAGCCACACTTGGACATATGTTTTGGTCATGCCCATCATTAACCAATTTCTGGAGGGATATATTTGAGGGTTTTACACATATGTGTGGCAGGCAAATCCCATTAGATCCAATCAGTGCTGTTTTTGGCGTTATAGCTGATGATATTCAGATTTTTAGGGTCCAAATACACGGCATCACATTTGCTTTTCTTCTAGCTAGGAGACTTATGATGCAGCAATGGAAATCTAATCCCCCATCTTTTTTCTGTTGCATGAAGGAGGTCTTGGCCTGCTTGTCTCTTGAAAAGCTTAGATATTCGAGAGGTAGGTCTTCTTACAGGTTTAACAAGACGTGGAGTCCTTTTTTAGATTTTGTAGCCAACCTGTCATTTCCTTGACAGTGAGAGGTACATCTATGAGCTGTTTCGTTTGTGTACTGGGGGCAGCATAATTACACTACACTGATTGTAAATGGACACTCAGAAACTATCTACAAGGTGTATTTAAATGTTAAAATGGTCCTCAAGGTGATAGACTCTTCCTTTTTTTTCTGGTTTCTGTTCTGTTTTGTTTTTCGTCTTTGTTCATGTTTATGTCTCAGTTTTTGTTCTTTTTTCAGTATCATTGATGTCTAAATGAGTATTATTGACTTGAATATTGTGTTATGTGTACCCTTTGGTGGGGGGGACTGGAGATATTGTTTGTTGTCTGTATAACTGTGAAAATGTATAAATAAAGTTATAAAAAATAAATAAATAAATCTGTTTTTAACTCAGATTTTAAAACAGCTGTGACTCAGTCATTAATTGTAGTTGTCTTGAAAGAACATTCCACAGCCTTGGACCAAAAACTGCAAACGAACCATCACCATAATTTTTATATTTGGATCTGGGAACAACCAAGGAGATGTGGTCAGAAGAGCGCAGTGACCTGACTGGTTTACGGATGGTTATAAGTTCAGTGAGGTAGGTCTGGGCTAGACCATTGATGGCCTTGAAGACATACAATAGAACTTTGAACTGTACTGGAGCTAATGAAGAGAAGAAGTGGGCTTATGTGGAAGTGTTTAGATGTTGGACAGAAGAGCAACAACTATATTTAACACTAGCTGTAGTCGATAAAGGACACACTCATTTAGTCCACTGTTGTCCAGTAGTTGTACTTGTACTGTAGTACAGAATGCTAGTACTGCAGTACAGAATGCTAGCACTTTAACCACATGTGGTTCAGATGATGTGATGTTTTCCACCAGGAGGACGACAGCAGCACACTGACTATATCTGGTTCAGTGGTGGACAGCGCCCCCTCCAGGTCATCAGTGGTGGTTAAAACTAAGGCTTCCTCCATCATCATGAACTCTCTGATCACCAGTAAGAACAACACACACTTTAAACACAACACACACTTTAAACACAACAATTCAATTAGATTTTATTTATAAAGACTAGACATGAACAGACTTGGTATGTGAAATAGGTTATAAAAATGACAAATGCAGACACGAGAGAGAGAAAGAACTCAGTGTCTGTACTTCCTCCAACATCTACGAGTGCAGCTTAGACTGAACTGTGACTTCAGTCTGTTTTAACTAACCTGACCATAGTTTTTATCAAACAGGAATTTTTTCAACCTAATTTTATATGTAGAGATTGTGTTGACCTCTTTAATATTAAATGGAAGATGATTCAATCAGACAGTAACCATGGTAACTAAAGGCTCTAGCTCCATTAGACAGTAACCATGGTAACTAAAGGCTCTAGCTCCATCAGACAGTAACCATGGTAACTAAAGGCTCTAGCTCCATCAGACAGTAACCATGGTAACTAAAGGTTCTAGCTCCTACTGTACTTTTACAAACCCTGGGAACTTTCAATAAACCTGCATTCTGAGAACGAAAGGTTCTACTGGACTGGTACGGAACCAGATCATCTTTAAGATTGATAGATTCCATGACAACACACACTTGAAACACAACACACACTTTAAAGAGAACAGAAAAATACACTTTTGAATGTTTTTACAACATAAATCTGTCTATCTGTGTTGTGAATGTTAGACATGTGAATGTGTGTGAATGTTAAACATGTGAATGTTAAACATGTGAATGTTAAACATGTGAATGTTAGACATGTGAATGTGTGTGAATGTTAGACATGTGAATGTTAGACATGTGAATGTGTGTGAATGTTAAACATGTGAATGTGTGTGAATGTTAGACATGTGAATGTCAGTGTCAGTTGTTTTTCAGAACAGACTCAGGACAGTGTTTACAGTTTTGAGCAGAGGGCGGGGCTTAGTGACAGAAGTTACACCCCCCACAAAGGCCTGATGGCCGACGAATCACGACTGCACCACCGCATGCCTGAGTCCTTCCAGGTAACGCCCCTTTACCCCTGGGGGAGTGGTCTTATGCACCTGTAGGGGGGAGTGGTCTAATGCATCAGTAGGGGGCATCATGGTCTAATGCACCTGTAGGGGGAGGGGTCTAATGTACCTGTAGGGGGGGTGGTCTAATGCATCTGTAGAGGGGGGAGTTTGAATGCACCTGTAGGGGGTCTTAGGGTTAGTGTGTGTCATTTTTCAGAAACTCCAGATCCAGAACATGGAATCCAGAGATGAACGTCACAACTCTTCAGCTCAGTCCACTCCATCGTCCACCCCACACAGCTCCCCTAAACAACAACGCAGGTACTAACCCTAACCCTGACCTCTGACCCTGTCCCTGTAGATTACTGACCAGAAGGTCTGTTGGAACACATTCAAACTTTGGCCTCCTCAAATTTGGTAAAAACAGCTGATCAATAATGATTATAGTTTTACCTTCAAGTCAATAATCTACAGGAAAATAAGCCTAATATTTTTGCACTTTTATGCACTTTCATTAATGTGCTCATTTTGATGGTGCTCATATTTCCCATAATCGCTCTGGCACCTGAAGGCAGCGTATGTTGTTTGTGAACAGCTGATGTTTGTTTTTACAGGAGCTGGTTCGGCAGCACTGGGTCTGGGACCAGCGTGAGCTCCAACAGCAGCGTAGACATGGGAGGGGGCTCGGGGGGGGGTGAGGCATCAGCGGCGGTGGAAAAGTGGAATGTGTTCAGCGCACGACCAGACCTTCACAAGACGACTTCTGACCTAGGATTAGATCCACCTGCTCCAGGTGGCAATTTCAATCAATAATTTTTTTAAATTACCATAACCCCCCACCATCACCCTACCCCTAACCTATTTGAAGAACCCCACCCCCCACCCAGTTGTCTTATGGTTTGCTCTTCTTTTCCCAGCAGGCTTTGCACTGCAGGCATACCGGGGCGTTCACAAACCCACCCCCATGGAGATGATGAAGTCCCAAACCAGTCGACTGACTGACAGCCCCTCCGCTCAGCAAGTAGCCCCGCCCAAAATGGAGATCCCCACCATGGAGGGGCGGCACCAGGGGGCGGGGCCACACAAGCTCAAACACAGAGACATGAACATCCTGACGCCCTCTGGCTTCTGAGGGCTAGCATTAGAATAGGCTAATGCCAAACCTCTGGCTTCTGAGGGCTAGCTTTAGCATTAGGCTAATGCTAATGCTAGCCCTCTGGCTTCTGAGCGTTAGCATTAGGCTAACACTAACATGAGGAAGATGAAGATGAATTCAAGTGGATCAGCAGATGCTCACGTGACATTCCAAACAAGGGGTCAGAGGTCACCGTTTGTCTCATGTGGTCTCAAAGTTCTGCGGCAGAGGTGTCAAAAATGCAACCCAGGGGCCAAACATGGCCGTGCCACAGGTTCCAGTGTGGCCATGGGACCAAACAGAGTGAGTGAGTGAGTGTGTATGTTATTTTAGTTTAGGTTCCGCGTACACACCAATATGGTCAATAACACACCAATATATTCAATACCAGAAAAACAATGACATTTTCTTTGATGTAAAAATAAAATTATTATAATTTTACATTAGATTAATCACAGCATTAGTTTAGATTAATTTAGTTTAAATTAATTATAATCAAAAGTACTGATCGACTGTTCTGTCTCTGGGCTTTTGTTGTTTTGCTTTTTTACTCAAAGTGGATAAAAATATACAATGCACTTTCAAATCTACTAAACCTCCCAAAAAAGAAAATAACATAAAAGAAGAAATGAAAAATACTAAACATTTTCACAAACTCTTCTAAAAAAAAACCCACCAAAAAATGTGATAAAATATCCCAAACATCTGCCAAAATATCAATACATGTCATTATGTCATTAACATGTTTATTGAACACACACACACACGCACACATATATATATATATATTATGTATATGTATATATATATATATATATATATATATATATATATATATATAATCGTATAGTTCCCTCTAGTGGACAATGCAGAAAACAACACTTTGTTCATACATTTGGCAAAAATCTGGAAAAGTTTTGGAATTTAATGAATAATAAAAGTGTTTGCTTGAAGGTTGTAGACTTTTGTTACATGTCATTAGTTCTGAAAAGAACGAGGAATATTTTCTCCATGTTTGGGATGAAATGCTTCAACCATCTTCAGAAGAAAGATGCAGTGGGGGGGTGTTAGGGTTTGACCAGGCACTGGATAACGTAACGTGGAGGAAATATTCCCAGTTCTTTTCAGAACTAATTACATGGTGTAAGACAAATATTTATTTCTACAATAAAAATAGTAGTTTGAATGAGTGAGTAAAAGGTTCATTTAATGTCGTCATAACCTTAACGTTCTATTCAGTGAACAGGAAGTGAACTTCCAGTTCACTTCCTGTTCACTCACTTGTTAGGATGTATCCTTCCTCATGTGGTGAAGTGGGTATGGACTAAAATCTGCCCAAATTAAATATAAATGTCAGGAAAGTGTGGATTTAACAATGTGTGTCTTTACTGGGACGTGAACATAAATGTTAATTTAATCTCGAACCAAATATTATCATTAATTTTATTGTTAAACCTCTGAGGGTAAAATTTAACACTTTAACTTTTTATTCTGATTGTTTAAAGTCCAGTGGTACTTTTAAAGTATGTAGTCATGGAAATTTGACCAACAGTCATGGAGAAGTATTGTTTAAAGTGTGGATGAACCCTTTACATTAGAAGTTCTAACATCCTGTGTGTGTGCAGATTGTCTAGAAACGGCTGCAAAAGTGTGTTTAAGGTGAACACTGTGTTTGTGAAGTCAGTTTTTCCTCTAGTATTTTTTCTGCAGTGGGGGCAGGAGTACTGTGGAGTACTGGGGAGTACTGGGGAGTACTGGGGAGTACTGGTGGCGTAACTGATTTATTCGACTTTTAATAACCAAATGGAATAATACAAATAATTCAAACTAAATTGTATTAATAATATTATTAATAATAATAATAATAATAATACAAATGTAAATAAATATGTTAGTGGTAAAGTTTACACCAGATGGTTGTAGGGTTTTTGTAGAACACTTCTAAGGTTCTTTGGTCAAACTCTTTCAGGCCTGACCCATTGATACTGAGCAGCATCTAGAACATTCCTATAGGGACACAGTAACACTGAATTAATTTGATTTAAAATAAATATTGTCATGTAGCTGTATTATGTAAAGTAATAATGAAAACAGTTCAACACTCACCATTGACTGTGAATGAAATCTGATGTGTTTTTTTTTTTCACCCATTTAGGGTCCCAGTCTGACAGCCTGTGTTTTCTGTCTTACATAAAACATTAACATTAAATAATATACACCTGCATTTAATTCCAAATGTGAACATAAGTTATGATAATCTATGACTTAGTAAAAGGTTAATGATACCTGTCTACGTTCATCCTCATCAATGTTTTTATCTTTTTTTTTTACAAATACTTCCATAAACTCATCTGTAGTTAGCATTAGCACATGTAGATATTAGCTTAATGCTATATTATAAATGAGCTTAGTTGGCACCGTGCACTGTTAAGTTAAGATGTTATGTTACGTAACATTAGCTGGCTGTTAATATTTGGTGAATATTTAACTTTTAAAAATGAAGAGTTATCTCAAACTACCGTCATAAGTCGACCTTTTTGTCACTTCCCAGATGTGCTCTCACAAAGAGTATATGATTCAAGAGAATTATCTGTAGTTCGGGATACCTTTTTTCGACGTGGTGATGTATTTGTAACAAACGTAAAATTTATAGACATTTGAAGAAGCGGCGAAACGACACGACTGAAGAAGCGTAGAAGAAACACTGGAAGTAATACATGTGTGTGTGTGTGGTTGTGGCTCAGTTGGTAAAGTGGGTCGCCCAATGACCAAGGCTGTCCACATGTCGACTTTTACATGGGCAAGACAACCCTAAGTTGCTCCCAGTAGGTTCAGGCAGTGCCAGTGTATGGGCAGCAGCCTTCTACTGGTGTGTGAATGTGTGTGTGAATGGATGAATGTGAGGAATTGTAAAGCGCTTTGGGCACCAAGTGGTGAATAAAATTAACTGTATAAGTATTGTCCATTTACCATTTAAAATATACCTTTATATACAATTGACCAATCCCAAGCCACGCCCACCGACTGCTACCTCAGACAAATTTGGCTAGGGGCAACTCTGTCAGGGGACAGGTGTCATGGATGTTCAATATGGGGACAACGATAGCTTTTAGTCAGAGGCCACTGGTACCACTGGTACCACTGGTACCACTGGTACCAGTGGTACCAGCAGACAGCAGGGCCTACAGTCTAACACCCAGGGATAAATACACTACATATTTTTCAGCAAAAGACACAAAACAGTCACTGAGGCGAGAGCCTTTAGGTCACAGAGGAAAAGTGATGAGATCAGATGATGTTGTGTCAGTGTTTTAATTAACTATGACAAACTAAAGTGTTTTAATTAACTATGACAAACTAAAGTGTTTTAATTAACTATGACAAACTAAAGTGTTTTAATTAACTATGACAAACTAAAGTGTTTTAATTAACTATGACAAACTAAAGTGTTTTAATTAACTATGACAAACTAAAGTGTTTTAATTAACTATGACAAACTAAAGTGTTTTAATTAACTATGACAAACTAAAGTGTTTTAATTAACTACAGAATAATGACAACACACTGTCATGTAATGTCCTGCTCAAGTGTTAACAGTCAACACATTCCCAGTGTTAACAGTCAACACATTCCCAGTGTTAAACACATTCCCAGTGTTAACAGTCAACACATTCCCAGTGTTAAACACATTCCCAGTGTTAACAGTCAACACATTCCCAATGTTAACAGTCAACACATTCCCAGTGTTAACAGTCAACACATTCCCAGTGTTAACAGTCAACACATTCCCAGTGTTAACAGTCAACACATTCCCAGTGTTAACAGTCAACACATTCCCAGTGTTAACAGTCAACACATTCCCAGTGTTAACGCGGCTGTTTTGAGTTGTCAGTGGTCAGCTGTACTCTGTTGTTTGATAGCTTTAGCTTTAGCCTAGCTTGTCTTGTTCATGTTGGTTTTAACACAACCACGGTCAAAAATGTGTTAGCCTCCGTTCTCACAGACATTTATTGTTACTGTAAAACACAGAACGTGAAACGTCTACTTGTCAATATAGGAGCCTGTAGTGATGGTAAACTTTGTGTTAGCTGTTGCGTAGCTGTTGTGTTAGCCACTACAAGCTGCACAGGATGTAGGATGATCAGTCTTCTCGTTTTAACCACGGGGGTTGAATGGTGTTAGACGGCTAATGGTTATATTAGTGAATATTCCTTATTTGTAACTTATATGCTTGATCACCCCGGGATGAAAAAAGGGTCTGAGATTCAGTTGGGATACCTGTTGTCACTTCTACATTTACCCCACACACACCTTTTGACCATGATGATAAAGTTAATTTGATAGTTCCTGACTGGGTTAGCATCTATAGCTTCTACAGGGAGTTTGACTGCTCCTGAGGTAAAGGTTTTCTGAGGTTGTGTGAGGCTGCGCGAAAGGGGTCCGTGGCCTGGCATCGGTGAGTTGATTATGAATTATCAATCTGGCTCCTTTATATATTGTTGTGTCTCAAAAAAATAATTGTATCGTGAGTTATATAAACTTTTAGATTAATGGAAGGATTGTGATTATTGAATATATTGAAACATTCTGCAAGTGTGTCCACACACCTCAGATATTATCAACAATCAATGATTTTAATCTGATCATAGATTTGGATTAAAAGTTAAACTACCACACTTGTAAAATCAAATTATTTTCATCAGTGTAAATATATAAATCATCTATAAAATAAATAGTGACTGCATATTTTTCTGGCTTGGATGTGAAAAAAATACTCTGACATTATGCTGATAAATGATACCTTCTAAAAATAACATTACATGATGAAAATATGTACATTTATAAAGTCTCCTTTAACAATAAAATATGATCATTCGAATAAAGTGAAATAAGTGAAGAAAATTCAACAGGATTTAAACCATTTTCTGCTGCTTTTACTAAATATTTAGTGTTTTTGTAGAACTGATTCATAATCAAACACATGAAAAATCATCAGTTCAGGCAGAATATTGTTCAAATTGCACAGAATTTTCTAAACAAATGTCAATTTTTCATCTTTTTTGTTTGGATAGTTTATAAAAGTGATTATTTTATATCATAGGGCGGCACATTGGTGCAGTAGTTAACACTGGTGCCGCACAGACAGAAGGTTGTTGGAGTTTAAATGTTCATCTTGTGTCAGCGTGGGTTTTCTCCAGGTACTCTGGCTCCTCCCACCATCCAAACACATGCACTGATAGGTTAACTGGTTAACTAGTTAACTGGTTAATCTAAATCACCCATAGTCGTGAATGTGACAGTGATTGTTTGTCTATATATGTTCAACCCTGAGATGAACTGACGTCTCATACAGGGTGACCTCTCACCCCAACTTAACCCATTGTAGCTGAGTTAGGCCCCCAGTGACCCCAGTGACCCCAGTGACCCCAGTGAGGATAAAGTGGCTTCAGATGACGAGACAAGTATTTTATAATTTCATGGGTGTTTTTTTTTTTATCATGTACTAAAACAAAAGAGAAAATGTTGGAATTGTCATGATTTTGTTTTGTTTTGTTTTGTTTTGTTTTGTTTTGTTTTGTTTTGTTTTGTTTTGTTTTGTTTTGTTTTGTTTTGTTTTGTTTTGTTTTGTTTTGTTTTATTAGTGCAGATAAAACATGGTTCCTAAAAGTCTGAGTTCAGGTCTAGAGACGTTGAGACATTCTGGATTCTTCTTCATTTATTTATTTAAAGTGTTCCAGATGTTTCCTGCTCTTTAACCTCAGCTGTTATATATTTATAGAGTTGAACTTTGCAGTGGCGTATGGCGTTACCGTGGTAACAGTGTTTTCCTCCTGCTCACTGTGTCATTACCATGGTAACTCACTGTAGAATGTTTAGTAGAAATGTTGATAATGTTCCTTTAAATGTGTAGAATTAAAGTTTGTTTTTCTGTCACAGTCAAAGAAAATAAATGTCATATCAGTTCATGGTTTTATTCACTGTCATATATAAAATATGAATGATAGAAATAACTAGACTTCCATCCATTAGTTGAAGTTGATGATGAGTGACAGGAGGGTGTGAGGAACAAGTACATGTACTTTTTATGTGTGTACTGTGAAAAATAAGTAAGTTAGAACAATTTCAAAAACACTGAACTCAACATGAGACAGAAATGATTTTTCCAATAGAAGTCTATTGACAGAAATCCCTGACATCATCCCAAACAGGTTCCTGTCATTTCACTTTAAAAAGAGCTAGATCTTCAAACCCTGGTTTGTTTGAATTCTCACAACCATGGCAACATTTGTGGAAAAGATTGTTTGTCTACTATTTATGGTTTTGCCGTGAGGACGAGTTATTGAGACATTTTTCAGCTTAATTTTTTCTTCTCTCGTGCTCTAGCGATGACATCACCCACTGATAAAAAGTCAGATTTTGGTCTTTTCAGGGTGGATTTACTGAGTTCTCTATCGACAACCGTAAATCACACCCTCATGACAATCACATCCTAAAGACACCACAAAAATGACTGTGTTTGAAAGTTTAAATGAAGTCTGTGCCACAAAGTATGAAGAAGCAGGAGTGTTTTTGTCAGTCCCATTAAGAATGAATGGAGTTTTATTTGGTATAATAATGCGAAATCTGTACGATATATCGGAATTATGAGACCATACGTGTAATCTCTGGGACAATACGAGGGATGTTTCTAATTCACTGCAAAATGCTACGATGTATGGTTTGGGAGTTATAGCCACGTAAACATGACCCATTCATTTCAGATGGACATTATTGACTGTTTTAACATTTTACACAAAATCCGTGCATCAGAATGTCAACCCTGATAGATAGCAGATCTTTAGAGAGCATTTCCCACATGTTAGCCTCAAAATCTTTGGTCTATTTACAGTGGTACAGGATGCTTTTTTATCAAAGTTTATTGTAAAAGTCAGAAAAGGTCATAATAAATATGACGAACAATAATATAAATCTGTGTGTAAGAGTTAGGGTGATAAAAACTGTATGTTTAAACATTTAAATATACCATCGTGGTGCAGTGAACAAATATACTTCAATATAGAATATAGAAGTTTACACCTGGGTAAAGTTCACACCAGTTCACACCAGTTCACACCACACTATTGTTTGTGACACATTCTTGAGTGAAAAGAAAAATAAAGGAGAGAAAACACTAATGTTCCTGTGGAACCAGTCAGACCACATGGTTACGTTCCACACCTTCTGTGTGAGAACACTATGAACGTTCTGCAGTCCAGTTGGTTCCATTTGTGAACTGAAGCTGAAGCTGAGGGGGGCAGGAGGGGGTTACTGGGACTGGATCTGTAAATGGATGGAGGAACCTGAGAAGAACCCACACCTGTACAGGTATGACTGACCTGACATCAGATCTGTAAGACCAGGTAAAATAAAAGTCGAGTTTTTGTAGGAATGATATGAACATTGTAAAATCATCTGATGAAAATTGTAAAACAAAATATGTAAGAAAATCAAATCAATATGTTCTTATCATTTATATTGTTCACTATTATTAAATGATGTAAATGTGATATAATGTTAAATCAAATTATTTTAATAGAGAAACTTCATATTTTAAATGTTCACTTTTATAAAGATTTAACTTTCTTTCTCTACTGTAAACTAAATAACTTTAAAAAGACAAACTTTGTCTTTAATTTGACTCCTATTATTCCAGTCTTGGTATCTTTGGGTCCACAGGTCCAGCTGTTCCCTCCCTGACGTCCAGAGTGTCCTGGTGTCCTGGGTGCAAACTGGTGTCCAGTCTCTGCAGGACTGGGACGTCTGCTGTGTTGTAGTAGCGGTGGCTGTAGTGTGGTCTCTGGGCCAGCTGGAGGTGCTGTTGCACACTGGTGCGCTGCTGCTGCTGCTGCTGCTGCTGCTGCTGCTGCTGCTGCTGCTGCTGCTGCTGCTGCTGCTGCTGCTGCTGCTGCTGCTGCTGCTGCTGCTGCTGCTGCTGCTGCTGCTGCTGTGGATGATCCTGGGGGCCGGCGTCAAAGCCCTGAGGCACTCCCTGTGGGTGGGACAGACCCAGGTGAGGTCCCGCCCACTGGTTGTGGACACATTTAAATGTGTTTAATTTTCAGTTTTTCTGCTTTAATTAAAGGAAGAATCTGATGTGAAGCTTCAACAGGAAGTTCAGTCTGAAAAGAACAACTGCACCTCTGGGTGAGACTGTGCTTTGACCTTTAACCTTTATAAAGGATGAGGCTGTGCTCTGACCTTTAACCTTTATAAAGGATGAGGCTGTGCTCTGACCTTTAACCTTTATACATCAGAAAAGAACAGATTTATAAGATGAGATCGTAGACAAGATGTTTAATATTCACACCACATGCCCTGGAGTTATTTAAATGTCATTTTTTATTTACATTTGTATTTAGTTATTTATTTTAAGTATTATTAGTATTTCATTTTTTCATATGACAGTCAAATATATCTTCAGTGTCGAGACCACACAGCAAATAAAACTAATAACAATAATACCAATAATAATAATAATACATTGAATTGACAAAAATTATAAATAATAAACACAAACTTTTTATTTAATAATACATAAAAAAAATAACATCCTAAACAAAAATGAGCAGATACACAACAAAAGAAACCAAATAATTCAAAATATATGAACTACTATTCAGAGAATGTTTAACCCCGCCCCTATTTTGTGTCAATCTCCAGTTTCTATGACAACCTGTTCTTGAATTAGAGACAATAATGTGATTTTGACCTTTCTGCTAAATGCGACCTTGACCTTTGACCTTTTGCAATATTGATAATTTGGTTATATGTATATATGTGTCAGTGTGTGTAATATTATGATAATATATCCAGTATTGATTAAGTTATAGCGTGATATGTCTATGTGGGGACACACACACACACACACATACACACACTCTGAGGACCAAGTTTGTAATCAAGTACCCATCAGATAGTGAGTGTGAACATCTTTTTTAAAATATATTATATAATATAACTATATAATATATTTAAAAACGCATACATACATAAAAATGAATCTTTTTTTTTTAAGTACACAATTGTTTCACTTTAAACCTGTTTCACTCATACTTTATGGGGACTACTGGAAAAAACAAATTAATATATTTATAGGACCTTTATTTATATTTAAGCCTCGTGGGGACCTGAATTTTGGTCCCCATAGTGTCAGAGGTCCCCATGGTGTGACTGTGTAAATATATCAATGTCCCCATAAACATATTAATACACACACAAACACACGCAATCAATGTTGGGTAATATTAATTATTGAACCTTGCCAGACAAACCTTACGAGGACTGTCCTGTCTTTGTTACTGTTCTTATGGGGACAGTCCTGTCTTTGTTACTGTTCTTATGGGGACAGTCCTGTCTTTGTTACTGTTCTTTCGGGGACCATCCTGTCTTTGTTACTGTTCTTACGGGGACCGTCCTGTGTTTGTTACTGTTCTTACGGGGACCGTCCTGTCTTTGTTACTTTTCTTACGGGGACCGTCCTGTCTTTGTTACTTTTCTTATGGGGACCGTCCTGTCTTTGTTACTGTTCTTACGGGGACCGTCCTGTCTTTGTTACTTTTCTTATGGGGACCGTCCTGTCTTTGTTACTGTTCTTACGGGGACCGTCCTGTCTTTGTTACTGTTCTCACGGGGACCGTCCTGTCTTTGTTACTGTTCTCACGGGGACCGTCCTGTCTTTGTTACTTTTCTTATGGGGACCGTCCTGTCTTTGTTACTGTTCTTACAGGGACCGTCCTGTCTTTGTTACTTTTCTTATGGGGACCGTCCTGTCTTTGTTACTGTTCTTACAGGGACCGTCCTGTCTTTGTTATTGTCCTTCCTGCAGGTTGAGGCCATCAGGCAGTCAGGGGGTTGGTACCCATGATGCACTGGGACTGGCCCTGGTGCACAGCCTGCTACTGTGTGTCCTCCAGGAGCTCCTCCCACTTCCCACCCTGACCCACATCCACCACCTGACCCACACACTGGAAGTGAGACCATGACCCCTGACTCTTATAATTTAGACTTTTTATCTGATCATTTTGACTTTATAGTCCAGTGTGTTAAATATGGAAAACCTTTTTAAAAAAAACACTTTTATAGACAGTAATCTTCCATATCTTAAACAGCTCTTTTTTTCTTTTCTTTTCTTTTCTTTTCTTTTCTTTTCTTTTCTTTTCTTTTCTTTTTAAATAACTGTAGTTGATTTCCCAGACTTTGGGGGCAGTTGAAGGTGGATCAGAAGATGTGACCCTCAAACATAAAGTCAGACAAACCCTCACATATCTACAGCAGAGGTCAGTTCAAATGATTGACTAAATAATTCAAAGTGTGTGTCACACTGACCTCTGACCTCTGACAGGACCAGGTCTCTGCGTAAACTGGTGCAGGTCCAGGTGGATTTTGAGGCCGGGGTGGGGGATCTGCAGGAGGGTCTGGGTAGACTGTGGGTCCAGCTGGTGGACCTCCACACTGGGGTCACCCTCAACAAAGAGGGTAAAGAGGGACACCGAAAAGTGAGTCCAACTCAGACAGACGCTAAGGTGAGACGGACATTTACTGTCATAATAATAAAACTTTATTATATTATATTATATTATATTATATTATATTATATTATATTATATTATATTATATTATATTATATTATATTATATTATATATGATGCTATATGAACTTAAAACTTGGTAATAGTTGAAAAGAGTTAGGAATCTAAAAAAGAAGCTTTTTTTTCATTAGCATTAGCATTAGCATCTTTCCCTTCATGACCATTATCTTTGTTGTTACAGTTTTTGTTGTCAGTTATGCGTCAGTACAGGATGAAATTCCACAACTGTCAGTTCCATCTAAAGGAAACAACTAAACTCCTGCAGGTGAACAAAAAGATCATTCAGTCATGGAAAAAAATTATTAGACCACGCTTTACTTTTCCTTCAATTTCTTTGTAATGTTAATTTTAATTCTTGGTCAAACAAAGAACAAATATAACAATAACAAAAATATCTCCTAGTTTAATTTCAGAGCTGATATTTATATATTTAACATCTTTTCTGGATTAAAAAGTCAAATGACTTCAGTTCTTACATCATTGTACTAATAAAAACAATACTTCTATTCATTCCATGTTTTAGTCACATGATCCACACACCAGTTAGGACTTCTTCAATATCTCCAAATTAATGAATCAATCAATCAATTGCTTGAAAAACTAAACTAAACTAGTTGATTGCATAACAATAGTTTTTGCTAACTTTTGACGGTCTAATAATTTTTCCCCGCAACTGATTTTTTTTTAAATGCATGAAAATCTTTATGTTTTTTTATGTTTTATTGTGTCGATTTACTTACAAAAGTTCACCTTAATGTTTTAAATCTACACTGGAAATGGAACTGGAAATATAATAAAATATATTTTTTAATTATGTTACGTCCCAGACTAGGGGAACCAGAGCGCAACATAAAGTGGCTCCCCACCTTCTTCCAGCTTCCACAAATGAAAAGGGTCATACACTACTATTAAATCCAATTATTTCAATATTTATTATTTTAACAAAAAGTGTCAGGGAGGGTGAGGCCAAAACAACAAACAAAAAGGTTCTTCAACAGAAAATCATCTTATCTAATAAAAAAAAAGAATTACAATTTCTAAACTTCTTAACCAAAAACAACAGGAGAAAATGCTGAAAACAAAATGGCTTCCCTCCCCTACAGATAAAAGGCATTGAACATGAAAATTAAACAATCAATCGTCTGTTTGTACTAAATTTTCCAAAGATTTAAATTGTCCTCCAAGTGACCCATCCAACAGCATGGAGAAGGTGAAGAAGCCCAGAGCCTCATTAGCTTCCTCTTTAAAAAGGTGTCTGCAGCCAATCACCTTCAGCCACCTGGATAAGGAAATGGGACACATACACACACACACACACACACACAGACAAAGTGGAGAGAGGGGGACACAACTCCACCCTGTGTCCAGGAGGATACACAACATTTACACAAATGACCCAAAGGTCATAACAATTACCCTGTTTACGTTTTAATAAGTTGTGTACACTGGTTCCTCAATTTACTAATTTTTTTTACTAAATTTGTTCCACAAGTGTTTTCCTGACCCTATTTTTCATAGAGTCGCATTTTATATGTAAAAGGTCTGATTGTTTCCAACACCCCCAATACTACCCCCTAAACTCGCAATACTACCCCCTAAACCCACAATACTACCCCTAATCCCCCTAAACCCCTAATACTACCCCTTAAACTCCCAATACTACCCCCTAAACCCCTAATACTACCCCTTAAACTCCCAATACTACCCCCTAAACCCCTAATACTACCCCTTAAACTCCCAATACTACCCCCTAAACCCCTAATACTACCCCTTAAACCCCCAATACTACCCTCTAAACCCCCAATACTACCGCTTAAACCCCCAATACTACCCTCTAAACCCCCAATACTACCCCTTAAACCCCCAATACTACCCCTTAAACTCCCAATACTACCCCCTAAACCCCTAATACTACCCCTTAAACCCCCAATACTCCCCTCTAAACCCCCAATACTACCCCTTAAACTCCCAATACTACCCCCTAAACCCCTAATACTACCCCTTAAACCCCCAATACTACCCTCTAAACCCCCAATACTACCCCTTAAACCCCCAATACTACCCTCTAAACCCCCAATACTACCCCTTAAACTCCCAATACTACCCCCTAAACCCCTAATACTACCCCTTAAACCCCCAATACTACCCTCTAAACCCCCAATACTACCCCTTAAACCCCCAATACTACCCTCTAAACCCGCAATACTACCCTCTAAATCCGCAATACTACCCTCTAAACCCACAATACTACCCCTAATCCCCCTAAACCCCTTAATACTACCCCTAAATCCCCAATACTACCTTTAAACCCCAAGTACTACCCCCTAAACCCCAACTACTACCCCCTAAACCCCTAATACTACCCCTAAACCCACAATACTACTCCCTAAACCTCCAATACTACCACCACTCCCCCCCCACCCCCCCAGACAGCTTCGGCCTTTTTCAAGTTTAGGCTGATTTTAAAGAAAGTACCCTAGGAAACTTGACATCCACTGTGTGTGTGTGTGTGTGTGTGTGTGTGTGTGTGTGTGTGATTAACATGTTTATTCAACACCAACAGTTTCAACAAATCAACTTTAAACAACTCTGATCATATTAAAAGTGTTACCATTTTTATTAATCAGATTAATAACAGGGTTGCTTTGGGTTAATTTCAATTAATTATGATTAAATATAAATTTTTTTATCTATATTCTATATATAAAAAATGCTAAGAAAAAAAAATGAAACATGTTAAAATCTAATAAAATTCCACCAAAAAAAGCAAAATGAAATATCCCAAACATATTATACCATTCATTTGTTGATTTAATGTCGTCAGGTTATTAGTATTTAACTCTAACAGTGCTGAGCACACAGCTGTGTATTACAAATATGGTTCTGTATGTGGTGTTGTTACAGGAGTTAAGGTGGAGTCACAATCACATGTGTAGTGTTGTGAACAGTAGTGAGTCACTGTGGCCTGAACTCTTACTTCAGTCCAACATGGAGCAGGTACGTACGCTGTGGACCAACGCAACATTGTTCTAAAATAAAATAATAGCAGGACTAAAAATAATAAAACCTCTGCTCACAGTTTGATCTGGTGCAGGAGAGTTTCCTGTCCTTGGAACAACAGACCTGTACCTTCCTAACCCACCTGGAGGGGTTATAGAAAGGGGCGGCCCAGGCCTCCTCCCCCCAGGAGTTTTGGAGGGGGGCGGACCAGGCCTCCTCCCCCTAAGGGTTATGAAGGGGGGCAGACCAAGCCGCCTCCCCCCAGGAGTTTTGGAGGGGGGCGGACCAGGCCTCCTCCCCCTAAGGGTTATGAAGGGGGGCAGACCAAGCCGCCTCCCCCAAGGGGTTATGGAGGGGGGCAGACCAGGCCTCCTCCCTCCAGGGGTCACCACAGTTCACCAGACACTCCAGTAGTGTGGAGCCTGGAAGGAGCCTGGAACGTCCAAACTCCGCCTCCTCTACATCCAAGTCTACGTCCACAGAAGAGCTGGACGTAGACGCTCCGCTAGCACTGGGTCAAAGGTCAGCCTTGCCTTTTTCTTCAACCATTGGATGGCTGTGGAACTCAAGAAGAAGGAACAAACTTTGACTGGACGAAGACAAATGTTGAACAATGATTACTTTAAATCCTGTAAATGTAGTTTGTATCATCTGTAACTTATTGTTCCAGTATCAGTCATTTGTTGATGCTAGCTAACTGTAACTTGCATCACAGACTATTGGAGTTGGTAGACGTTAGATTGGAACGGATGGACGGAAGGGGGGCAGGACTAAGGGGTGGGATTAAGGTGTGGTTATTCTGCGCAGCTGCAGATTTTGTTGCTATGTACTGAAATATGACAATATATATATATATATATATATATATATATATATATATATATATGTATATCAGTGACGTGCAGTGAGGTCTGTGGCAAGTGAGACACTGACTTTTTCTAAATCAGATTTTCAAATCCACCAAATATTTGCTAAATAACTATTAGTTTCATATGTCATTGCAGCATCATTTATATGAGCTACATATTTTAATATGCAAATTTGGCCAAGGAAGAATGAACATTGAATGGGGGCAACTTCTACAAAACACCAGGTACCAAACACAAAACTAAACACACAGCGGATGCCACAAACACTGCACTCTGTCTCTGCCTGTTTTCCATCACCTACATCCACACAAAGCCACAGCATCACGGCAGATGCACAATGGTTTGTACCACTCAACCTGAAACCATGGCGTTATCTTCTGCCCAGTCCTTTGAACTACAAGTGGAGTGGATTCCAGCCTACTCCGGCCCCTGCAGAAATCCTCTTCCCCAGTAACTGTCAAGATTGAGCTTTTCAATCTCCAAACCCTCCAAAAAAAATCCACACTCATCCATGACCACATTTTGGACAAAAAACTGGACATCATGTGCCTGGTTGAGACCTGGCATCAGCCAGGTGTTTTTTCATCCCTCAACCAAGCCTGCCCTCCTGGCTATAATTACTTGGAGAAAGCACGCAGCACGGGTGCTAGAGGAGGCGGTCTAGCTATCCTGCACAAAACCGACCTGGACCTATCTCCCCTTCCTCTCCCAGCACTGTCCTCTTTTCAATGCCTCGGCTTCAAAAGCAAACCCCCCTCTGCTATGACACTGCTATTAATCTACCAGCCCCCAAAACCAAATCCACTTTTTAATTCCGAACTGCACGATCTCCTCACAACCCTCTGCACCACCTCTACAAATACAGTTATCCTAGGTGACCTGAACATCCACGTGGACACCCCTTCCTCCCCCCCTGCAGCTGAACTCCTTCAACTACTGGACTGCCTTCACCTCACTCAACATGTCACCGTCCCAACCCACGACAGGGGTCACACGCTTGACCTTGTCATCAGTGACTCTGGCCTGATCAGCAACCTGCTGGTCTATGACATGGGTGTATCTGACCACAGGGTCATATCCATGGAGCTACCTTTCCCCTCCCCCCACAATAAGCCCAAACGTCAAATCTATTTTCGTAGCATTAAAAACATCAACCATGACGCACTAGCCCTGGATCTCCACCATCTCTCCTCTGCTACCCCCACATCAACCAGTGAATCCGTTGACCTCTATAATAACACCCTCAGTCACCTCCTGGATCTTCATGGTTTCCGCTCCCGGACGCAGCCCGTCACTTGTGGTGTCCCCCAGGGTTCCATCCTCGGCCCCACTCTCTTCACCATTTACATGCTCCCCCTTGGTCGTGTCATCAGCCGGCATGGAATCTCTTTCCATTGCTACGCTGATGATACCCAACTTTATTTTAGGATTGTCCCTCTCCCCTCTGCTCCCCTCTCATCACCTTCACCTTCATCTCCATCCACATCCTCACTAACCACCTGCCTTGAGGAGATAAAGTCGTGGATGGCTCATAACTTCCTCCAATTAAACAGTTCTAAAACAGAAGCCATTCTCATCGGCACCCCACATCAGGTCAAATCCTCAACCATAACCAGCATCACCTTTTCCGGCCAAAACCTCCCCCTCTCACCAGTCATCACTAACTTGGGTGTAAAAATGGACCCCCACCTCACCTTTGACCCCCACATCAGACATTTATGCAAAACCGCATTTTTCCACCTCAAAAACATAGCCCGTCTTCGTCCCACACTCACCCTTCCTGATGCTGAAAAACTTGTCCACGCCTTTGTCTCCTCGAGGCTAGATTATTGTAATGCACTTCTCATCGGGATCCCTAGCAAGAGCATCAAGAGGCTCCAGTACATTCAGAACAATGCTGCTAGGATCCTGATGAGAGTGCGGAAACATAATCACATCACACCCATCCTTCACTCCCTTCAATTCAATTCAATTCAATTCAATTTTATTTATAAAGCCCTAAATCACAACAAAGTCGTCTCAGAGGGCTTTACAAAAACATAATCAACTACAGAAGTACATGAAAAGTCCCAGGCATCCCCTGTCCTTAGACCCTCCTTCTCGGCAAGAAAAAACTTCCAAACCCAGTGGGAAAAAGAAGAAATCTTGAGGAGAACCACATTGAAGGAGGGATGCACTCCCATGGACGGACAGACTATAGATGAACGTCCATGTATAAATGCAGGAAGGGGGGCTGGTCCAGACAGGTAGGGGCGGTGGTCCGGGGTCACAGGTCAACACAGGCGAGATACTCCAGATCCTGTCGTCCATGGCTCCCGTGCAGGCACTGTCAGGAGAGCCACCACTCCCCCCAGGGGGGGAGGGGGGAAAGGGGACACCAGGTGACTAGTCATGAACAGACTTGGTATGAAAGATAGGTTATAAAAATTACAGAAACAGATGTGAGGAAGAGAAAGAGAAGAAAGAACTCAGTGTCTGTACTTCCCCCAGCATTCTAACTCCTAGGGCAGCCTAGACTGAACTGTGACTCATACATCATGTATACATGATATATGAGTCACATAATTTTTAACTAACCTGACCATAGTCTTTCTCAAACAGGAATGTTTTCAGCCTAATTTTAAATGTAGAGACTGTTTTGGCGTCTTTAATATTAAAGGGAAGCTGATTCCATAAGACAGGGGCCTGATAACTAAAGGCTCTAGCTCCTACTGTACTTTTAGAAACCCTAGGAACTTTCAGTAAACCTGCATTCTGAGAACGAAGGGTTCTATTGGGTTGGTACGGAACCAGATCATCTTTAAGGATGGAGGAGGATTTTAAATTTAATTCTAGACTCAACTGGAAGCCAGTGAAGGGTTTGGAGCACAGGGGTGATTGGGTTAGGGGTCAGAGGTCAGGGTTTGGAGCACAGGCGTGATGTGTTCTCTTCTATTTGATCCTGTTAATAATCTTGCTGCTGCATTTTGAACCAGTTGAAGCTTTTTAGGGAATATTTAGGACATGCTACAAGTAAGGAGTTACAATAATCTAATCGTGATGTAACAAATGCATGAATTAATTTTTCTGCAGTCGTTTTAGACAGAATATTCCTAATTTTGGCTAATGTTGCGCAGGTGAAAGAAGGCTGTTCTGCAAGTTTGTTTGATATGCATTTTGAATGAAAGATCTGGATCAAATAAAACTCCTAAATTTTTAACTGTGGCACTGGGTGTTACACTTAAGTTGTCTACAGTAACTATCTGGTCCGTTAGGGAATCTCTCGCATCTTTAGGACCAATTATAACGACTTCAGTTTTTTCAGGGTTCAGTAAAAGATAATTGGCACTCATCCAAATTTTTATGTCTTGTACACATGTACTTAGTTTATCTATTTGCCTGGTCTGATCAGGTTTCATCGATAAATATAGCTGTGTGTCATCCGCGTAACAATGAAAATTAATGCCATGATTTGTAATGATGTTACCTAAAGGGAGCATATATAGTGTAAACAAAATAGGCCCAAGGACTGACCCTTGAGGAACGCCATAATTAACTCTGGAGGACTGTGATGATTGTTGATTAACGTTAACAAATTGGTAGTGATTAGATAAATATGATTTAAAGCAGCAGAGGGCTGCTCCTCTAATACCTATATCACATTCTAATCTGTGCACTAAGATACTGTGGTCAATGGTGTCAAAGGCTGCACTAAGGTCTAATAACACCAGGACCCATATTAATCCCATGTCAGCGGCTAATAATAAGTCATTAGTAACTTTAACTAACGCTGTTTCAGTGCTATGATGGGCACGAAAGCCAGACTGAAACTGTTCAAATAAACTATTATCCTGCAGGAATTGGCACAGCTGTTTAACTATTACTCGTTCTAAAACCTTTGACAGGAAGGGCAAATTGGATATAGGCCTATAATTGGCTAAAATGTCAGGATCTAGGGTAGGCTTTTTCAGAATTGGTTTAATAACAGCATATTTAAATGACTGTGGCACATATCCAGTAATTAATGAAGTGTTAATTATATTTAGGACAGTGTTAATAATTAGGGGCAGAATCTGTTTAAAGAGTTTAGTTGTAATTGGATCTAAGAGGCAGGTGATGATTTGGAAGACATGATAATAGATATGACATCAGTTTGGTCTACAGTGGTGAAATTATTTAGTGTTACAGAGGGATTTATAAAAAGGCCTAGGTTTGAAACCACTGCTTTTTATGATCTAATATTTGGGAGAAATGTCTCTATTTTCTCTCTAATAGTTGATATTTTATTGTTAAAGAACTGCAGGAAATCATCAGAATGGAGCGTGGATGGAATAACTGGTTCCACGGAGGTGTGTCTGTTTGTCAGTCTGGCTACAGTACTGAACAGGAATCTAGGATTATTCTGGTTTTCTTCTATTATGGATGAGTAATATCTAGTTTTGGCTGTACGCAAAGATCGATTATACTTTATTAAGATATTTTTCCAGGCATTGAGAGAATCTTCTAAGTTGGATCGCCTCCATTGCCTCTAATTTAGGTGTTGTTTGTTTAATGGAGCGAGTGTCAGTGTTGTACCATGGGGAGGTTAATCTAATCTTAGTAGTTTTTAACTTAAGGGGGGCAACTATATCTAGCGTAGTTTGTAGTGTGAGCATGGTACTATCGACTAACTCATCACTTATACTGGGACTAAATGTGTCCTTTACATAATCACATGACATAGACACAAATAGTGACTGAATTAACTCTTTATACTTTGAGACAGCATGGTCACATAGTATCCTTTTCATTTGTGTTTTAATCACTGAGGTAGAAATATCCTCAAACAAAACCTGGAAGGTCATTAAAAAGTGATCTGAGAGTATGGGATTATGGGTAAAAACGACGAGGTCATTAATTTCAACACCAAGTGTTAAGATCAGATCGAGAGTATGTCTGTGAATGTGGGTTGGTTTATGAACATTTTGGATAAAGCCTAATCCGTCTAGTAGGTCACTAAATGCATTACTAAGAGAGTCAGCGTTGTTATCGACATGTATGTTAAAATCACCAACTATTCTAATCCTATCCCAGTTCAACACTACACTGGATAGAAAGTCAGAGACTTCTAATAAAAACTGTGAATAAGGGCCAGGAGGGACATAAACTAGGACAAAAAGGACTGGTTTTTGGTTTCTGCAGTTGGGGAAAGTAATGGATGAAACTAGACTTTCAAAGGAGTGGTAAGTGGGATTAGTTTTATGATTAATTTTAGGGCTAAGACCTAAACTGGAGTGGGATATTATTGCCACTCCTCCACCACGGCCACTGGTTCTGGCTGTGTGATAGTTCACATGAGTTGGTGGCGTGGATTCATTTAATGCGACATATTCATCCTGCTGAAGCCAGGTTTGAGTCACAGCTACAATATCAATATATTGATCACTGATTAGATCGTTTATTAACAGAGATTTGGAAGAAATAGACCTAATATTGATCAGTCCACATTGGATAAAATTGTTAGGTGTTCTTTTAATCTGATTATTACTTAAAACTATTTTTATTAAATTATTTGATCTCACTCCTATAGGTTTTTTAATATTAGGTTTATTTTTAACTATACGGGGTTTATTATTAACTACACAAGGAATAGACACAGTCTTTCTATTATTTACTACAAGGTGGGTTTGTGACAGCTCAGAGTAAAGTGGATGCACAGAGAAGTGTTTTACTCTATGACTCTGCGCCTGGGCCCGCACTCTGGATTGTCATTTTGACAGGCTAAATTTGGAAGCCACATTTTGTGCTAAGAGAGAAGCACCTTCCCAAGTGGGATGTATGCTATCTCTGCGAATGAGCCCAGGCTTTCTCCAGAATGTACGCCAATTATCTATAAAAACAACATCGTTTTCTGAGCACCACCTAGACAACCAGCGGTTAAATGATGACAACCTAGAGGACATCTCATCACCCTTCACTGGCTTCCCGTCACTTCCAGGGTTCAATACAAGGTCTGCCTACTCACCCACAAATGCATCCACAGCAACGCCCCCTCCTACCTCAAAGAACTCCTTTCACCCCCGACCTCCACCCGCTCCCTCCGTTCCAGAAACACAAACACCCTCAAAACCAGGCGGACCAACCTTCACACCATGGGGAAAGGGCTTTTTGCTCGGCTGCTCCGCGGCTGTGGAACTCCCTCCCTGACCACCTGAGAGCCCCTCAGACAGTCGAGACTTTTAAACGGGGACTAAAGACCTTCCTTTTTAACAAGGCATTTGCCTAAATCATTGTTTTATTTCTTTGTTTTTATTTCTTTGTATGCCTCTTGCCTTTTTTATCTATGTGCTTTTTAACCCTCTTTAGTTGATTATTTAAATAGCCTTTTTAGTCCTTTTATATTCTCGCTATTTTTTTAGCCATGCTTGTTTTAGCTTTTTACCCACCTGTAGCACTTTGAGATTTGTTTCAAATATAAAGTGCGTTACAAATGCAATCTATTATTATTATTATTATTATTATTATTATTATTATTATTATTATTATTATCCTTTAACTCTGGCGTCGCTCGTCCATTCTTTATCAAGTTCCGTTTTCCTTCAAAGTCCAACTTTGAAAATCCTTTGAGTTTAGCTATAACATCCTGATCGTCCATGGTTTTAGATGAAGCCAACAATAACACCACAACAACCATTGGTAACCTAGTAACCAGATCAAAGTGAGTTGATGTAGACCACGCCCTCTACTGAGGCAGAGTTACTGCCTGTCTCACCTCATGTCTGTTCACTTTTGTTTTATGTCAAATTGTTAACACTGCATAAGTGGAAAACATAGTTAAAAAAAACACAACCCATTATAAGTAAAGTGAGTCCATATAACAGACATATGTAAAGTGGATAAAAACCTCTTTCTACAGCTTTATGTTGTTGGCATGAACAGAGGAAGCACAAAGGTCACGACCTCCAACACTTAACAAGGGATTGTTCAATCTGTGCTGAGGCATGGCTTGGAGCTGCTTCAGCCTACTGCATATTCACTGCATATTCACTGCATATTCACTGCATATTCACTGCATATTCACTGCATATCCACTGCATATTCACTGCACATTCACTGCATATTCACTGCATATTCACTGCATATTCACTGCAGTTGAAGAGGAAACAAACAAATACGACCATTTTGGTCACGAAAATGATTGAAAGCATTGGAATCATACAGACGTGATTTATAACACAGACACTTGGACAAATGTTTATTATTATTATTTATATTGATCATAACTGATGATGGATTATGTCTGGAGAGACCCTGCCTCACCTGCCTCCTTTAACTGCACGGCTCTGATATATATATATATATATATATATATATATATATATATATATATATATATATATATATATATATATATATATATATATATATATATATATATTCAATTCAATTGTATTTCGAAAGCCCCAAATCACACAAATCACAACAAAGTCGTCTCACAGGGCTTTACAGAAACACAATCGACTACAGAAATAGATAAAGTTTAGGCTACAGCCTCAACCCAAATAAATATGGGCAGATTTTGAATTTTTGAGTAGGCTATGGTTCAGAATCTGACAGAGGCAAGAGTTTAGAGAGGTATAGGTGTAATTACAAGGAGAAAACACCAGAGGGAGCTGCCTTTGTGGAGGCCTACACTGTCACAAGTGCCTTCTGTTTGTTGATGGACTAGAAATGACAAAGTTCATTAGGAACAGATTTATTGCTGTAATGCACATCACTTTTTGAACTTTTATAAAAATTTAACAATTGCCAATGTTTAAACACAACAGCATAACATAACACTTCTTAATAACTGTCTGTTATTCTTAATAATAGTCTGTTATTAGAGTATAGTCCAGACTGTATATAGATAATATAATATATAGACTTCATCAGACTTTTTAACCATTGAAAACAGGTTAAAAACACACTTTTATAGAATGTTACAAATAAAAGTTACATTTCATTCAACATCTGTGTAATGTTTATTCTTTTAAACTCACACTATAATAACTTGCGCAAAAAAGTGCCCCCCTTCCCCTCCAGAGCTCTTGCCCCCAAAATGTCTGTGCACGCCACTGCCCAGTATGAAGTTCATTATTAGTTCATCCAGGGATGAACTCGTTTGTTGTTGTTCGTTGTCCACAATTCACTAAAGTCTGTCAATAAAATCACCACAATAATCTATAATCACTATTATAACATATAATCATGAATATAATCACTACTGAAATCTATAATCACTACTATAATCTATAATCACTAGTATAATCTATAATCACTATTATAATCTATAATCACTTCCATAATCTATAATCACTACTATAATCAATAATCACTACTATAATCAATAATCACTACTATAATATATAATCACTACTATAATCAATAATCACTACTATAATCTATAATCACTACTATAATCTATAACCAATACTCTTCCCTCATTTCAACAGATTTCATTTCCGATTGTTTCACTGAGTTCAGTTTAAATCCAAATCAGTGAAAGTCATTGATCCAATATTAGTTTTTCTTGGTATCATTAACATCTTTAACCACAGTAATATGTCATTACCCAGTTAGGGTTAGGGGTCAAAGGTCAGGGCTATATAACCCTAACCCTACTTTAGTTCAGTCACATGCTTCCTATACCATTCAACTGTTTTAAAACACACACTGGGATGGATTTATTGATCATCTATTGAATGACGATCTGTTATTGATAACAGACATCACAGCTGTGAGGAGCTGTGCTCAGGGACCTGATGAACACAGGTTAGGGTTAGAGGTCAGGGGTCAAGGAGCTGGGGTCAGGGACCTGATGAACACAGGGACATTGGAAGTATTTTTATTGAATAAAAAACTTTACCTTTCTTATACTCACTACCAGGAACCTACATTACAGTGTACACTAACCCCCTCCCCTCCCACACACACACACTCTGCATAATGATGTCAGATAAAGTCATATCTCATCTGAAGGAATTCCAGGACTTCCTTCAGACCATATATGGACGTCCGTTCTGCAGGAGAGCTTGGATGTTGTGCAACAGTTCCTGCCTACAGCTGTAAAGTGATGGATCTGACAGTCACTGCACGTTAGGAAAAGACCCACAAACACGCATTCTTTTTCTGCCTGTTCCTTCCACAGAACATCATATGACGTATGATATGTCATAGCCCATGGTATATTTGGTAAATGTATGACCTTTAACCTTAAAGCAGGTTATTGACATATTTAGTTAAATCAGACAATATCTTGTGCTTCATATTTAACATTAGATCTAACATGTGACATTTGGTCGTTGTGCGACGTCACATAACGTCAGAGTGACGTCATACGTGGTCGAATATTGAAATGGACATATGTGAAAAACAGGAGCCAGGATTTCTGGGAATGTTTTTAAACCCTCTAATGGTACGGCCACACAGAATGTGAATTTTCTCATTCACGCGTCGAGATTACATACAAAGTCAACGGAGTCTGGGTGTTGGAGCGTCCGGGCGTTGGAGCGTCCAACGTCAACGCCAAATGGACCACCTCAACATCTGTGGCCTGGAGGCCAACGCCAACTATACCGTGGGGCAGAGAAAGAGCGGAGAGGCAGTGGATAGAGAGGCTGGGGACAACAATAGCTAAAGGACTAAATTACCGGCCCCTGGGAACCGGAGGACCTGGTCCTGCTCTTGTCCCCCCGGTGTGGACGACAGGTTCACAGTGGTCTCCCATGTTTATTAAAGAGCTTTGGAATAAAGACATTGTTCTTCTTTAACAAAAAGCCTCAGCACCCTCACTGGTTTGGACACAAACTAAACCCTCCCCAGCACAAAATTCATGCAAGAAAAATGTACAGATGAATAATATACTGTTCAAATATAAATACACATCCATACTAACTCTTAAAGGTCTTTAATTTGGTCTAATTATGATTCAAACTAGCCAGACATTATGAAGACCAGGTCTTAGCCCAGAGGGGGGTCTGGGGGGCCTCCCCCAGAGAAAAACACATTTATTAAATGTAATGTTCTGTATTTTAGTGCATGTTAAGGTGACCTGTTTGACAAATGCTAACCTCATGACATAGATATAGAACACTATACAGTATATCAGTATGTTAGCATGTTAGCATGTTAGCATGTTAAGGTGACCTGTTTGACAAATGCTAACCTCATGACATAGATATAGAACACTATACAGTATATCAGTATGTTAGCATGTTAGCATGTTAAGGTGACCTGTTTGACAAATGCTAACCTCATGACATAGATATAGAACACTATACAGTATATCAGTATGTTAGCATGTTAGCATGTTAAGGTGACCTGTTTGACAAATGCTAATGTCATGACATAGATATAGAACACTATACAGTATATCAGTATGTTAGCATGTTAGCATGTTAAGGTGACCTGTTTGACAAATGCTAATGTCATGACATAGATATAGAACACTATACAGTATATCAGTATGTTAGCATGTTAGCATGTTAAGGTGACCTGTTTGACAAATGCTAATGTCATGACATAGATATAGAACACTATACAGTATATCAGTATGTTAGCATGTTAAGGTGATCTGTTTGACAAATGCTAACCTCATGACATAGATATAGAACACTATACAGTATATCAGTATGTTAGCATGTTAGCATGTTAAGGTGACCTGTTTGACAAATGCTAATGTCATGACATAGATATAGAACACTATACAGTATATCAGTATGTTAGCATGTTAGCATGTTAAGGTGACCTGTTTGACAAATGCTAATGTCATGACATAGATATAGAACACTATACAGTATATCAGTATGTTAGCATGTTAAGGTGATCTGTTTGACAAATGCTAACCTCATGACATAGATATAGAACACTATACAGTATATCAGTATGTTAGCATGTTAAGGTGACCTGTTTGACAAATGCTAACCTCATGACATAGATATAGAACACTATACAGTATATCAGTATGTTAGCATGTTAGCATGTTAAGGTGACCTGTTTGACAAATGCTAATGTCATGACATAGATATAGAACACTATACAGTATATCAGTATGTTAGCATGTTAGCATGTTAGCATGTTAAGGTGACCTGTTTGACAAATGCTAACCTCATGACATAGATATAGAACACTATACAGTATATCAGTATGTTAGCATGTTAGCATGTCCAGCCTCAGGTGCCACAGCCGCCATCTTGGTACAAGGTCCATATGTTTGTCACACTATCAGGGAAGATATTGTCAAGTGATGATCAGGTAAGAAGTGTTACCCTCATATAAAGATGGCACTGATTAAAGTGAAACATTCATTGTAATTGACAGAGATAGTTAATGTAATGTGTTCTATATCTGTGACCCTGTGACATGAAGACAAACATTTTTAAATGAACACACTGAAAGGTTTCATTAAACAAAGTTTCCTTGTGGGAAAAAAGGAAACTTTATTTAATGGGAAGAAAATGTAAATGAGTCCATATTTAATGAACATATTTAACACTGAGTAAATATTAACACTATATTATAAATAAAATAAGAGAATGTAGAAATGTAAACTAAGGATCAGGGTTAGAATAGTTTGGATTTTTCATTATAGTTTAGTTTTAGTTAGTTTGGACTTTTTTCCTCTAATTCACTTAGTTTTAATGTGTCTTTTGAGCAGGTTTGATAGTTTTTTTTATGAATGTTTGGTTTTAGTTTTTTCATATATTTTATTTTCCTCACCATCCTATTCAAAGTAAAGTGAGGTGTGGGTCAACTGGGTCAGGTGGAGGTGGGTTATTGACTGAGCAGAGACATAAACATATAGACAGTATGATGGAGAAACTCCCTATAGCAGGTTGGGGGGGGGGGGGGGGTGGAGTCAAATAAGAACATTTTAAAAATGAGGGAAATCTGGGTTTTGATGTAGGATTGATGCCCAAATATCAGTTGTAATATGTGTTGTTTGGAGCGGAGTGTACGGGCGACTAAAGCTACAGAGTTCTAACCTGATTGATCATGTGTTAGCGTTAGGCTATGCTAACCAACAGTCAGGGTAACAGAGTTAAACATCTAGTAAATAATGTGTGTGAACTGTCCCCATGAACACCTGCACACTACACACTATTATGACAATGCACTTATGCACAACAATACATCTATTTTTAACACAAACATGTCACTTTCATTTATTAGTAATAAAGGGGTAGGAACATATTCATTGTAGACGGGACATGACAAAGTTAAAATCCTACAAAAACAACTTTTATAAGCCATAACTTCACACACAGGTCACATTTCCTACCATGAAAGAGGACGTAAATATACATAACACAGTTGTTCAGTGCAGAAATCAGCATAGATACAACTATACTAGTACTGTACTCATTCTTACCTGAATGATTATCCAATCAAACAGATAATTTTAGATCAATAATGACCAAGCCTACATGGTGGTTGTTCACAATGTCCAGTTGTGACAAAATGAGATCAATGATGGTGAAGGTGGTTTTTATAGTTGTCCACAGACCAGGGAACACTACTATTGGATTGAATTGTTGACTAATTGTAATGGCACAGGCCTACCTTCACATCTTACTGTCACTCATCTGCAGTGGAACCACCATCAAATGTCCATTTGTCAAAACAATCAGAAAAGGCTGGAAGTAGAAGGATTTGATTGGTTTAGACAAATCACATGATGACATGACAGTTCTCCACTAGGATAGGAGAACTCTGAGAATGCAGACATTTTTCATTATGCATTTTTTTTCCTTTTTTGAAAGGAGCAACCAGGGGGTGCTGAGCACATTTTTAATAGCCTAAACTCGCCTCTGGCCTGGGGAGACTGGTCCACAGGGGACTGCTGTGGGCCTAGACCCAGGGGACCCTCTAGCAGGGGAGGTCACTGTCTCGTGTGATATTAAAAGACATTCCTCTGGTTAGTAAACTGTTTGATGGGACAGTATTGCATCAGTTTTAACCATCATCATAGATGTTTATCAGAACAAGTAAAAGACTATAAAGTGTATGACTGTAAACAATAAAGGTGAATACTCAAACAGATAAGACCAGTGACACATCATGTTTTACTGCGACAGGAGTTGAATACAGTAGTTTTTCTGAAACTGCTAATAAACTATGACCAAACATCCCAAAACTATCTATTACTATATCCTTTTTTATTTATAATAATTACTTAATCAATGACCAGCACTGTATTACAAAATGTTCATAATAATAATAGATTTCTATAGTACTTTTCATGGAGCCAAAAGTTCTTTACATCATTGGTTCTGTTTTTGTTTTGTCTATTCTCAACAATTTTCCACACAAACTACTGGACCAAATTCCATGAAATGTCCAGGTTAAAGGTCATAGGTGGTCTTGAAGAGATCCCATAAAATTTTGGTGAATTTATGGCAATGGTCAAAGGTCAAGGTCACAAAAATATTCTTTCACAATGATGAAAACATGAATTTGTCAAATGGAAGAAAGTGGTGAAAATTATGTCATCAGGTCACAGACATTATCCACTGAACACAGAAAACATATGGGATTCAAACCATCAACTTCACAGCTACAACTTTCAGAAAACCTGGGAATTTTCTCACAGTGTGGCTCTATCCATGGGAAAAAAAGACCCCTGACCCTAACTCTATCCATGGGCACACTGACCCCTGACCTCTGACCCTAACTCGATCCATGGGAAAATTTGACCCTGACCTTAATTCTACCCATGACAGGGCTGCCTATTAGAACTTTTACAGGAACCAACGGACTTCCTGTTTGAGGGTAGGTACTAAAGAGTGGCCGGTAGAGTCGCTGGGCAGAAGTCCCGCAGATTGGTTGTCGCAAATGACATCATTAAATCCCGACAAACAACTCCAGAGTAGTTACTGGAGGAAGTTTAGCACACAACGATGCAGAAGAAAAGAAGAAGATAGAATGGACAAGAAGAGTGTCCATGTCTAGAAGTGTCCACGTCTAGAAGAGTATCCATGTCTAGAAGAGTGTCCACATCTAGAAGTGTCCACGTCTAGAAAAGTGTCCATGTCTAGAAGTGTCCACATCTAGAAGTGTCCATGTCTAGAAGTGTCCACATCTAGAAGTGTCCATGTCTAGAAGTGTCCACATCTAGAAGTGTCCATGTCTAGAAGTGTCCACGTCTAGAAGTGTCCTGAGAGATGGTAATTCCCAGGAACTTGAAGGTCTCGACAGGTGACACGGGGCTGTTGCAGATGGTGAGGGGGGGCAGAGGCAGGGGCTGTCTCCTGAAGTCCACCGTCATCTCCACAGTCTTGAGCGTGTTCAGCTCCAAGTTGTTCTGGCTGCACCAGGCGCTCGATCTCCTGCCGATATGCAGACTCATCTCCGTTCTGGATCAGGCCGGTGACTGTGGTGTCACCTCCTCTTCACGTACTCTGAGTGGGACCGGGGGGGGGTGGCAGTGCGGCTGTAGGTGTGATGGGGGCTGTCGTACTGCTGGTTTGGATGAGTGGTGGCTGGGTGAGGGGTGCAAAGTTGTCCCTCTCAAAGTGTCCATGTCTAAAAGTGTCCACATCTAGAAGAGTGTCCACGTCTAGAAGGGTGTCCATGTTTAGAAGAGTGTCCATGTCTAGAAGAGTGTCCATGTCTAGAAGAGTGTCCATGTCTAGAAGGGTGTCCATGTTTAGAAGAGTGCCCACGTCTAGAAGAGTGTCCACGTCTAGAAGGGTGTCCATGTCTAGAAGGGTGTCCATGTCTAGAAGGGTGTCCATGTCTAGAAGGGTGTCCATGTCTAGAAGGGTGTCCATGTCTAGAAGGGTGTCCATGTCTAGAAGAGTGTCCATGTCTAGAAGGGTGTCCATGTCTAGAAGAGTGTCCATGTCTAGAAGGGTGTCCATGTCTAGAAGAGTGTCCATGTCTAAAAGAGTGTTGAAAGACGCCGTTCTTTTGAAAGCCCCGGCTTGGGTCTTCAAGGATAAATTGAGGCGAGACAATCAGGTCTGGAACGTGGCAGTCTCAGATTTTTTCGGTTTATTTACAGCACATGTAAAATACAAAATTGATAAGCGCTGATCAACAGCCAAAAATCTAATGTCCATTTGTTTACACTTCATTTGGTAATATTTCATGCCATATCCATTTCCCCAGCCACAGGTGGAGCTCAAGGCAGTCTTGTTCGTGTTCATTTCTGATTGGTTGTCTCTTTTCTTACGTGTATTCATTTGTGCCAGCCCTCGGTTCTACTTGTTTACATCATTCTCACACATGTTGACTCTGGATAGATTCTGCTCCAGGGTCACACATTAATGTGCAGCCAAATACTGTTATTTTCTTTTGGTTCTCTACTGTCCTTATCCCTCAGTGCCACCATCTGGTGTCTGACTTGGGTGGACAGGTCAGTTGACCTATGCTGACCCTTGACCCTTAACCATTCCTAACAGTGTGCACAGCTAGAAGAGTGTCCATGTCTAGTCTGTTTGTGAATTCCTCCCCTTCCTGTCCATTTTGTTTTGGCACTTTTTATTAGCGATGTTACCATAAGAACTGATGCAATATAATGATGTCATTGCAAGGTTCTTACAGGGCCAAAAGTGTATGGAGACAACACATGAGAGGACTGGGCTAACTCATGGCCTGGTCAAAGTACATCCCCCAAAAAAGTCCTGGAAGTTCCGATAGTGGAAAGATGCCTATAGACGCATGCTTTGAGATGGAGTTGTCCATTCAGAGCTAAAATGTCTGTGAGGGGGTAGGGTTGTTATGCCTGGAACCACTTGTTAAGACTCTAATAGGTAACATTTCTATTTAAAAACACATCCAGTCTTAGACTATAGGCTACTAGCTGCTAGTTCTCTATGCTACTAGCTGCTAGTTCTCTGTGCTACTAGCTGCTAGTTCTCTATGCTACTAGCTGCTAGTTCTCTGTGCTAGTAACTGCTAATTTTCTATGCTGTTTGATCACTGTGGTCGTTCCATTGTTTGATCACTGTGGTCGATCACTATGGTAGTCTTACTGGTCAATTACTGTGGTTGACCACTGTGGTAGTTTCATTGGTCGATCACTGTTGTAGTTCTACTGGTCGATCACTGTGGTAGTTCTACTGGTCGATCACTGTGGTTGTTCCACTGGTCGATCACTGTGGTAGTTCTACTGGTTGATCACTGTGGTAGTTCCATTGGTCGATCACTGTGGTAGTTCCATTGGTTGATCACTATGGTAGTTCTACTGGTCGATCACTGTGGTAGTTCCATTGGTCGATCACTGTGGTAGTTCCATTGGTCGATCACTGTGGTAGTTCTACTGGTTGATCACTGTGGTAGTTCCATTGGTTGATCACTGTGGTAGTTCCATTGGTCGATCACTGTGGTAGTTCCATTGGTCGATCACTGTGGTAGTTCCATTGGTCGATCACTGTGGTAGTTCTACTGGTTGATCACTGTGGTAGTTCCATTGGTTGATCACTGTGGTAGTTCTACTGGTCGATCACTGTGGTAGTTCTACTGGTCGATCACTGTGGTAGTTCCATTGGTCGATCACTGTGGTAGTTCCATTGGTCGATCACTGTGGTAGTTCTACTGGTTGATCACTGTGGTAGTTCCATTGGTCGATCACTGTGGTAGTTCCATTGGTCGATCACTGTGGTAGTTCCATTGGTCGATCACTGTGGTAGTTCCATTGGTCGATCACTGTGGTAGTTCCATTGGTTGATCACTGTGGTAGTTCCATTGGTCGATCACTGTGGTAGTTCCATTGGTTGATCACTATGGTAGTTCTACTGGTCGATCACTGTGGTAGTTCCATTGGTCGATCACTGTGGTAGTTCCATTGGTCGATCACTGTGGTAGTTCCATTGGTCGATCACTGTGGTAGTTCCATTGGTCGATCACTGTGGTAGTTCCATTGGTTGATCACTGTGGTAGTTCCATTGGTCGATCACTGTGGTAGTTCCATTGGTCGATCACTGTGGTAGTTCCATTGGTCGATCACTGTGGTAGTTCTACTGGTTGATCACTGTGGTAGTTCCATTGGTTGATCACTGTGGTAATTCAGCTCTGTCCTAATGCATGCAAAATCCATCAGGTAAATGCTGCTATCCCCAACCCTCCACCTTGAATTTGTCCAGATGTCACCTTTGCCCACATTGCAGATGTGTGATGTCATGACTTGTAGCAGCTCTCAGTGTACTCAGCTCAATGCTCAAGCTCTTTCCTTTAAACAAAGGTAAACAACAGGCCTCCTATTGGAGCTGTCATTCCTCAGAACAATCACAGGCTGTTCATGGGTTCCACCCTCTGTCAATAAACCTCCAGAGTCCCACACACATGTTCACACCCACCTGTTAGTACTAGAACCACACAAATACAATGTCCATTCATAAACTAATCTGATCTTTAATAGCATATTCCATCCTATATGCTTCTTTCTTATCTAAAGTTTATTCTCCACCATAGTCTTTCAGTACGTTCACATGTACTGACAAACTACATTTTTCCCCCTTATTCTGATTAAGGACTTAACTGGACTTTCCCCTGGAGAATTTAGAATTAATGTTCCACTCCCAGACACTAGGTGGTTCTACACACCCTGTAGCGTTAGCATGTTTCAGGTTGGCACCATAGAAAAAGAACAATCTGTAATCCGTATCAGATTTGATGACGTAGTAGAAAGAGAATAACAACCATGAAGACACAGACCATATATATATAGTCTATTTATTTACAGTATATATATATATATATATATATATATATATAGTAAAAAAATAAAATAAAATAAAAATAAAATATATATATATATATATATATATATATATATATATATATATATATATATATATATATATATATATATATATATATATATAATCTCCTTTGTGTGTGGTGATTTTGCTCCAGTTACTGCAGGTGAAGTCCCGCCTCCTTCCTGGCTGCTAATTGGACAGATCAGCCCACTGTGTGTGTTGTGATTGGCTGTTAGTGAGGCAGCAGGTCTGTACATGAGCTCAGGTGAAAACTACCTGTGAGTCAGTACAGAGGGAAACTGAGGACAAACACACTCAGCTTCTACCGAACACAACTACAAAAGAAGACAAAAAAACAACAACAGTGGTTTGTGTGGGTGGAAAGAAGACAGGTACTTGACTTCCGGTACCCTCCAGCAGCACCTTCTAATGGCAGCGCGTGTTGGACTAGTCATGAATCCGCCTCATTCGACCGAAGAAAGGGCGGTTTTCACTCAGCTGAGGCCGGTCAGGATGTCTGAGGAAGTGTCCGTGTTTGAGGACGTCAAACCTGCGGTGAGAATCTGATGGGCTCCGGAACTAGCTTGTTTTTATCCTTTGACCTTTGACCGTTCAACTGTATGAGCTGGTAGCTGGTGCACGTGCAGGCCCAGATGTGGTTCCGGTGTTATTTTTTTAATTAATTATTTATTTAAGTTTTTGTCGGGCCAAACAAAGCCTCATTAGCCCAGTAGGAGCATGGACAGGTAGAGCAGGAGGAAAGCACGGGTTAAAGCGGGTTAAAGCGGGTTAAAGTCCTCCACACACTGAGCACGGTTATAAACGTAACGCATTTATTACCTCCGCCAAGGAGGTCATGTTTTCACTGAAGTGTGTCTGTCTGTCTGTCAGCAATATTACTGAAAAAGTTATGGATGGATTTTGATATAAAACATTTTCAGGATGTGCTTGTAAAGTAATAATTGTCCAAAAAAGACGAACATAAAGGGAGCTGGAAGACAAATATAAAAAATATTTAAATAAATAAAATAAATAAATAAAAACAATAGTTAAGGACAGGAGATTCTTGGGATTTTTCATATATTTCTGTAGTCGATTGTGTTTCTGTAAAGCCCTATGAGACAACGTTATTGTGATTTGGGGCTTTATAAATAACATTGAATTGAATTTAACTTCACTTAATGCACCTTATAGTGTGGAACATACATTACTTAATAATAAATTGTACTTAAACTCTCATTTCAAAACAAAACAGCACATATTACTTTACCCTCAAGTATCTAGGTGTGCTTTTTATGCACACTTCACCTTAAAAACAGAAGATTTTTTTCTGAATTTCAATAAAGTCAGAATTCATAAGTTGTTAATTTGTGGATGATCTTTAAAATTCTGGACACCAACTAAAATTCACACATTGTAAACAAAAGAAAATTACAACATTTTAAACATGTACAATTTTAAACTTACATTTCTTCTTCTGTCTCTGAAATATCCCAAAAACCCCACAGTTTGTTCCATTGTCACCATTGATATTGATCCATAATTCATTCCCTATAATTAATCAATTTTATTTTATTTATATTGTTTCCTTCTTTCATTTTCATCCCTACATTTATTTCTGCATTGAATTCTTGATTAAAAATTTAAGAGAGAGGCTAAAAAAACAAACCCTGGAAGTTCCTGAACACCATTTTAAATAGGGTCCAAATCTCCCAAGTCTTCCCTGAAATGGCCAGTACCAGCCAAAACCATCCACAACCAATGATGCTGATGTAAATTCCTCTTCAGAAAATAAATGTAGTCATTACTTTGTTTCCATTGGGCAAGATTTATCAAGTAAAATTAGCCAACCCTATAATATCTCATTTGAGAAATATCTGTCAGGTAGCTACCCATGTTCATTTTTCCTGAAGCCTACAGATAGATATGAAGGACTCAAAATTATCAATGGTTTGAAAAACTCAAATTCAGCAGCAGATGAAATGTCCAACAGAATTCTAAAAGGTATAAATGCAGTCGTAGACCCACTTGTTTTTTGCATCAATCTTTCATTTTCCACTGGAGCCTGTTCCTCAGATGGCAAAAATTGCCTAAGTCCCGCCCTTATAGAAGTCTGGCGAAAAAAATATACGTAGTAATTACCGCCCAATATCCATCCTGCTGACTTTCGCTAAAATCTTGGAGCGGGTTGTCTACAATATACTTAATACTTACCTAAATAAGCTGAACATCATCGTATCTGCTCAGTATGGCTTCAGGAAAAATAACACCACTTCCATTGCAATACTTGACCTTATGAAAAAAACAATGACACCATTGATAATGGTGATTATGGACCTGGGGTCTTTCTGGATTTATCCAAACTTTTTGACACTGTTGATCTTGACTTCCTAAACAGGAAGCTTTAGCATTATGGTGTCAGGGGTCTGGTTTTGAATTTTTTTTTTTCTTACTTACATGGTTGGGAGTAGAACATCTTAATCAAAGAACATAAATCAACTAAACACATTCATTATGGAGTGCCACAGGGCTCCCTATTAGGACCTTTACTTTTCATAATTTTTATAAATGAATTTCGTAACTCTTCAAACATATTCCATGAAGTATTATTTACAGATGACACTAATTTATTTCTTTTTCATAACATTCCACAACAACTTGAACAAACTCTAAATCTTAAAATCAAGAAAATAGACAAATGGTTCAAATGTAACCAGCTGTCTTTAAACATTAGCAAAACCAATGATATCATCTTCCGTAATAACCATAAACCAGCTATGCACATTTAGCTTGTAATTAATGGACAGACAATTTCCAATGTAAGATCAACTAAATTCTTGAGTGTGTGTGTGTATGTATGTATATATATATATATATATATATATATATATATATATATATATATATATATATATATATATATATATATATGGATGAATTTCTGAATTTTAAATGTCAGAAATGTAATGTTTTAAATGGACTCACTCGTGAACAAATTATCAAAATATGTTGGTCTATTTGCTAAACTTAAACATTTTCTTCCTACTGCAATATTAGTCACTCTGTATAAAACCTTATTTGAACCTCATTTAAACGACTGTAATATTGTTTGGTGTCATACATTTCCTGCTTACACAAAAAAACTATTAATCCTACAAAAAAAATCATACGCATCATTTCCTGCTCTGACTTCAATGTCCCCACTAATCCATTCTTCATATGTTACAAACTACTGAAGCTTCCTGAATTCAACATCTACCATAACGCAGAGTAATCAACAAGTTAAACATAAAACTCTCAGAGCTTGTTCCAGTCACCTCCAGGTCACATGCACACAGCACAAGAAATAAACATATTATCATTGGTAAAAAAAATAAGACTTTCAACTACCAGCCTTAGTGTGGTGTGTCATGGTCCACAGATGTGGAACAAGCTAGGCCCTAGTCTAAAACCTGCTAACTCCCTCCACATGTTTAAAAAGAATTAAAAAAATAATCTCTTGTGTTCATATTTATAAGTATGTATCCATGAATGTACTTATGTATGTTTTGTATTTATGTATGTATATATTTATGTATGTTTACATTTTGTTTTGTAGTTTGTTTTCTCCTGGGCCCCCTCCTAATAAGCTTGTAGTAGCGTCCATGGGTCGCCCTTTTTGCACTCTGCAAGTAACGTATTTACACTTCATAGATAGATAGATAGGTAGATAATTAATAAAATGAATAAAAAACATGGAGAAAACTGACAAACCTAAGCATCAAAATGAGGAAAAACAAACTGTAAAATGAGTAAAAAACGAACAAAATAAGGCAAATTTAATATAACAAATCAACAAAATGAGACAAAATTCATTGAAATTACTTAAAAATGATCAAAATCAGAAGGAAAATTAACAAAATCTAATCATAAATAAAAGTAATTTATTCATCTAGACTTGGTAATTATAGTTGTTGCATAAGTTCAGACATTCCTGGTTGTGTTGCATTAGGATGAATTAAAATATTTTAAAAATATCCACAAGAATTTGAGATGTGATATACAATATAAAGTGTGATTAAGAATAATAATATGGAAGAATATAATCATTAGTAAAGTGTCAGTGTAACAGTTCAGTCAAATGTTATCAATGAAACAATATGAAGAGTTGAACTGTGCAGAAAATAGAACGAATGAATAGAAACAGAGTCACTTACTGTTATATTATCATATCTGACACAACAATGAAGAGTTGAACAGTACAAATAAATTGTACAAATATGACTTTTATTGTAATAGTTTTGACTTTTTCAGATTTTTTTTCTGTCTCATACTTTTAGGACTTGTCTCATAATTCAATTCTATCTCCTAATGTCAACATTTTATCATTATTTTGACTTTCTCTATCACTGCATTTCTTTCTGCGTTGTTTTCTTGATGCATTAATTTATCAGTCATTTGTCTATTTTCTCCTTATTCTATTTAAGGGTTAGGGTGTTATTCTCCAAACACAGACAGAAGCAGACTAAACAACTGAGGGATCAAAGTGGTTCTGGAAAGACCCTCTTTCTTCAGGAAGTGGTTCAGTGGTTTATTCTGGGTTAGGGTCAGGGGTTTATTCTGGGTTGGGGTCAGGGGTTTATTCTGGGTTAGAGGTTTATTTGGGTTAGGGTCAGGGGGTTATTTTGGGTTAGGGTCAGGGGTTTATTCTGGGTTAGGGTCAGGGGTTTATTTTGGGTCAGGGGTTTATTATTGGGAACAGGTGAACCTGTTGCTGCCTAGAGTCGCTGGTGTCCTTTTGTTTAACAGGAACAACAGTAGACACATGACAGCTGCATTAAAGTTAAATGGCAGTGAATTGTACTTGGGGCTGGTGTGATAACAACAGAAACCGGACGCCTTCAGATGTGTGTTGGTTTTTGGAATCCTGCCAAGTGTTTGGTTCACATCCAGAACTAAACCTCACATTTGTTTGTTTCTGCAGGTTATTGCAAAACATTACATTGATTTGTTTGTAAAGTTTTCTATCACTGTATAATGATTGACAGGAAGCTGTGGCTGTTACACAAAGTCACAACACCGGATGTTTGGAGTAGAAGAGAACAGAGGGAATATTCGCAAATGTTGGAAAAATGCCAGTTTGAGTAGAAATGATGGGATCATGAACTAAAGTCTGTGGACAGTAAACATCCATAATACTATAGTTAAAATATCGGCAGTTGGACACGGACATTAAATGTCTTTAAATTAGATTTACTGATACCCAGTTAGACTAGCATTCATAGAATGTTTAACCCCTCCCCTATTTTGTGTCAATCTCCAGTTTCTATGACAAACTGTTGTTGAATTAGAGCCAATAATGTGATTTTTACCATTTAGTTAAATGTGACCTTGACCTTTGACCTTTTGCAATATTAATCGATTGATCAATATCGTTCAATTTTTTAATAATATTCAAATAGTGTTTTGGACCAAAAGTCATCCCTAGTGTGTGTGTATGTGTGTGTGTGTGTATATATATATATATATATATATATATATATATATGTGACCCACCACCACCAAACCAGGCATAAGTGGCGCTGAGCCGTTCAGAGCTACAGCCAAATTTAGGCTGGAAGGTGATTTGTTATTAGTGTTTACACCTTATCAAAAAACGGTACCTTAACACCTCTATGTTCACTTCCTGTGGTCATTACATTGAAATCCAATCAATAAAGGTGTTTATTGAGTCAATTATTTAAGCGGTGACAAAAGTTCAGGTATTGCTGAGCAAAGACAAAGACGACTTCCACCTCTTTTCGCCGAACAAAACGATCTCCGTTCCGTGGGTAAACACCCAAGTGTTTGGTACGAGGTAAAAGCTTATATTGAATGTTCTGTCCAATGGTGTAAGCCAAATGATTATAATACGTCACACTTCTGTCCTATTATTATAATATATAAAACTTCTGTGACATGTCCATCAGAGTGTCCTTTAACATCTGTCAACAATTTGTGTCAATCGGATACAAATTATTATGCGTTGCTAAGGACTTCCTACCCCAAAACAGTCCAAAACTTTAACGGACAATATCTAAAAATATGCAAATTGTAAAATATGTCCAAATGTGGATATTAAAATGACCATAACTTTGGTTCTACTTGTGATAGAAACATCATTTTTTCACCATCTTAAACCTTAGTTTCCACTCTACCAAGGGGAGTGGACACCAGGTGACTAGCCATGAACAGCCTTTGTATGAAAGATAGGTTATAAAAATGACAAAAACAGGTGTGAGAGAGAAAGAGAAGAAAGAGCTCGGTGTCTGTACTTCCCCGATCATTCTAGCTCCTAGTGCAGCTTAGACTGAACTGTGACTTCAGTCTGTTTTTAACTAACCTGACCAACAGGAATGTTTTCAGCCTAATTTTAAATGTAGAGACTGTGTCGACCTCTTTAATATTAAAGGGAAGCTGATTCCATAAGACAGTAACCATGGTAACTAAATGCTCTAGCTCTTACTGTACATTCAATAAACCTGCATTCTGAGAACGAAGGGTTCTATTGGGCTGGTACAGAACTAGATCATCTTTAAGATACAAGGGGCGCATACCATTAACCCCTGACCCCTAACCCATACCATTAATGATTTTATACGTAAGGAGGAGGATTTAAAATGTAATTCTAAACTCAACTGGTAGCCAGTGAAGGGTTTGGAGCACAGGGGTGATGTGTTCTCTTCTATTTGATCCTGTTAATAATCTTGCTGCTGCATTTTGAACCAGTTGAAGATTTTTAGGGAATATTTAGGACACGCTACAAGTAAGGAGTTACAATAATCTAATCGTGATGTAACAAATCCATGAATGAATTTTTCTGCATTATTTTTAGACAGAATATTCCTAATTTTGGCTAATTTTGCGCAAGTGAAAGAAGGCTGTTCTGCATGTTTGGTTAATGTGCCCTGACCTCTGACCCCTGACCCTTTGAATGAAAGATCTGGATCAAAGAAAACTCCTAAATGTTTAACTGTGTCACTGGGTGTTACACTTAAGTTGTCTACAGTAACTATGTGGTCAGGTAGGGAGTCTCTCGCATTTTTAGGACCAATTATAATGACTTCAATTTTTTCAGGGTTCAATAAAAGATAATTGTCACTCATCCAAGTCTTTATGTCTTGGACACATGTACTTAGTTTATCTATTTGTCTGGTCTGATCAGGTTTAATCGATAAATATAGCTGTGTGTCATCTGCATAACAATGAAAATTAATGCCATGATTTGTAATGATGTTACCTAAAGGGAGCATATATAGTGTAAACAAAATAGGCCCAAGGACTGACCCTTGAGGAACGCCATAATTAACTCTGGAGGACTGCGATGATTGTTGGTTTACGTTAACAAATTGGTAGCGATCAGATAAATATGATTTAAAGCAGCAGAGGGCTGCTCCTCTAATACCTATATCACATTCTAATCTGTGCACTAAGATACTGTGGTCAATGGTGTCAAAGGCTGCACTAAGGTCTAATAACACCAGGACCCATATTAATCCCATGTCAGCGACTAATAATAAGTCATTAGTAACTTTAACTAACGCTGTTTCAGTGCTATGATGGGCACGAAAGCCAGACTGAAACTGTTCAAATAAACTATTATCCTGCAGGTATTGGCACAGCTGTTTAACTATTACTCGTTCTAAAACCTTTGACAGGAAGGGCAGATTAGATATAGGCCTATAATTGGCTAAAATGTCAGGATCTAGGGTAGGCTTTTTCAGAATTGGTTTAATAACAGCATATTTAAATGACTGCGGCACATATCCAGTAATTAATGAAGTGTTAATTATATTTAGGACAGTGTTAATAATTAGGGGCAGAATCTGTTTAAAGAGTTTAGTTGTAATTGGATCTAAGAGGCAGGTGATGATTTGGAAGACATGATAATAGGTATGACATCAGTTTGGTCTACAGTGGTGAAATTATTTAGTGTTACAGAGGGATTTATAAAAAGGCCTAGGTTTGAAACCACTGCTTTTTATGATCTAATATTTGGGAGAAATGTGTCTATTTTGTCTCTAATAGTTGATATTTTATTGTTAAAGAACTGCAGGAAATCATCAGAATGGAGCGTGGATGGAATAACTGGTTCCACGGAGGTGTGTCTGTTTGTCAGTCTGGCTACAGTACTGAACAGGAATCTAGGATTATTCTTGTTTTCTTCTATTATGGATGAGTAATATCTAGTTTTGGCTGTACGCAAAGATCGATTATACTTTAGTCACATATTTTTACAGCCTTTGAAAGAATGTTGTGAATTGGATCGCCGCCATTGCCTCTAATTTATGTGTTTGTTTAATGGAGCGAGTGTCAGTGTTGTACCATGGGGAGGTTCATCTAATCTTAGTAGTTTTTAACTGAAGGAGGCGACTGTATCTAAAGTAGTTTGTAGTGTGAGCATGGTACTATCGACTAACTCATCACTTATACTGGGACTAAATGTGTCCTTTACATAATCACATGACATAGACACAATTAGTGACTGAATTAACTCTTTGTACTTTGAGACAGCATGGTCACATAGTATCCTTTTCATTTGTGTTTTAATCACTGAGGTGGAAATATCCTCAAGCATAAACTGAAAGGTCATTAAAAAGTCATCTAAGAGTATGGGATTATGGGTAAAAACAACCAGGTCACTCATTTCAACAGCAAATGTTCAGATCAGATGGAGGGTGTGTCTGTGAATGTGGGTTGGTTTATGAACATTTTGGATAAAGCCTAATCCGTCTAGTAGGTCACTAAATGCATTACTAAGAGAGTCAGTGTTGTTATCAACATGTATGTTCAAATCACCAACTATTCTAATCCTATCCCAGTTCAACACTACACTGGATAGAAAGTCAGATATGTGTGTGTGTGTCTGTGTATATATATGTAGTGGATTAAAAAAACACCATCCTCCAAATTGTTGCTACCCTAGGTTTACTCAGTCCAATGTCTTTAATCAATAGTCAATACAGTAGCTTTTGTTCTGGATTAGGGTTCCTGTAATTGTCCACAGTCTGTCTGCTGTCTCCTGAGGGGTTCTGCTCCACTCTTACTGTGGGTAGTAGTGGTGTAGTGACAGGACCAGGACTAGTGTAGTGGTTTATAGGGTGGTGGGAATGAACCGCGGAGGGTTAGGGTTAACCCGCGGAGGGTTAGGGTTAACCCGCGGAGGGTTAGGGTTAACCCGCAGTGCAGTAGATGTTGGCTCTTTTGTTCCTTTAACGTGTGTGTGTGTTAGTTAGTTTTCAGAACAGTATGTGGTCTGACCTGTCTGAGCAGGACCTATATCTGTACACACTGACTGCCCTAGGACACACTAAACCCTAATGACACACACTGCACCTGTCTTGTCTGTCTGCCTGCCTGTCTGTCTGTCTGCCTTTCTGTCTGTCTGCCCCAGACATAGTGTTTCCATTGATGGTGAAACAGTTCAGTTTTAGTTTCATCTGACCACAGAACCTTCCTCACACATTTTCAGAATCTCCCACGTGCCTTTGAGCAAAGCCAAAACGTGTCTTTTTATTTTTAGCTGAAAGTAATGTCTGTCTTCTCTGTGGACAGATGGTCCATCCTGTGGACAGATGGTCCAGCCTTTGAACAGATGGTCCAGCCTTTGAACAGATGGTCCAGCCTTTGAACAGATGGTCCAGCCTTTGAACAGATGGTCCAGTCTGTGGACAGATGGTCCAGTCTGTGGACAGATGGTCCAGTCTGTGGACAGATGGTCCAGCCTGTGGACAGATGGTCCAGCCTGTGGACAGATGGTCCAGCCTGTGGACAGATGGTCCAGCCTTTGTGGACAGATGGTCCAGCCTTTGTGGACAGATGGTCCAGCCTGTGGACAGATGGTCCAGTCTGTGGACAGATGGTCCAGCCTTTGGTCTCTGACTCTCTGATTAATGTCCTCCTTTCCAGGTCAGTGAGTTTTGGTGGGCGGTCCATCTTGTGGCAGGTTTGTTTTGGTGCTATATTCTTTCCATTTGATGATGATGCTACTGGGGATCATCAAAGATTTGGATATTTTTTATAACCTAACCCAGATTTGTACATGTTAAGAATGTTGTCTCTGACTTGTTAGGCAAATTGTTTGGTTAGAGGGTCTTTTAGAACATGTGTATATATAGACATACACATGTATCCAGGGTGCGATTTATAAAAAAAACAAAGAGGGTGGTTGCACAGAAAAAACCTTGGATGTTCAGACCCTCATTCCCACATGAATAACATAAATAAGTAACGCCAGGTACATTTCCTCTGCTGTGTGTGTGTGTGCGTGCGCGCGTTATAAACTATCATAACTAGAGCAGTGGTCCCCAACCTTTTTATTACCGTGGACCGGTCAACGTTTCATAATTTTACCAAGGACGGGGGGGGCGGGGGGGTTTGGTTTGTGGGAATCGCACCTGTCCCCTGTAAATCTATAGTTCAAATACAATTCCTAGTATTGTCTGTTAAAATCTTTCCTTTTCTTGGAAGTTGGAGGCTCTTCTGTCTCTCCAGTGGCCTTTTCCTCTTTGAAAAGAAGAGGAAAATTATATAAGTATATTTGTGCTTTGAACGTGTTTCCATTGACTGTTGTTCTAGGCAGGAGTGTCGTAACTAAATATCATCCCACGATATTTGACCGCAATATCACCCTGATATTGGAGTGAATGAATCGGCTAATTCTCTCGTCAGTAAGCATCCCTGGCGAACTATTTAAAGACCCTAACATGTAAAACAAACCACCTGTCTCACATTATAGCGGTCTGTACATGTGGTCCCTACATTGTCAGGTCAAAATATTAAGTGTAAAAAATACTCGGCACTTCATTGTGCTTTTGTGATATATTACAATAACGAAACATCTCAAAACCACCTCATGAAAGTGTGGAAAAAATTTTTTCGGTATTTGAGTGTTTTTTCGATTCAGGTGTTTCCATTACCAGTTTTTATAGCAATATTTAGATTTTGAGAATTTCCAAGGTTAATGGAAATGCAGCTATTGATGTAACCGACAGAATCCGCTAATTTTTCAAGATAAAAGATAGTTCAGCCTCGGATAATAAATACAACAGAAATAATAATAATAGTAATTATTAGGTGGCCTGTGGCCCAGTACCAATTGATCCACGGACCGGTACCGGTCCACAGCCTGGGGGTTGGGGACCACTGAACTAGAGGACTTAACTACAGGCTTGCTAAAAGGATAGTCTACACCTCACATTCTCTGCTATTGAAAAAATATGTTAAATTTAACGGTTTCCTGGAATATTAGGAAAAACCTCTGAGTTAATGGGTTGTCCTACCTGTGGTTCCCTGAACATGAAGGTTTGGGTGTTTGTCCTGTCAGTGTTCATCAGGTTGGAAGTGTTTCCATCCTTCACATGTTTTAAAACACTGCTGCCAAAGTGGTGCCTCTGCATTTGTCATTTGTTTTTCCTTATTTATGGTCAAACCAAAATACTTCCATGTTGTACTTGTTGCTCGTTACTTGTCAGTGAGGGTAGGATTGGATCCTGTTCCACTCAGCTGTATCCTAGTTACAATGCTACGTTACCTGCTGAGTTTGCAGTGCTCTTGCAAGTATCGGTACTTTTCAAATGCAATATAGTACCATTTTAAATCCCTCAGTACCACTGTACGGCACTAGTACCAGTAGGCATGCCAACGCTACACACTACCATGGTAGTGTGGTCTTTTTGTTCTGGAAAAAGTGCACATTTGGCTAAAGTCTGAATTGAAGCCTTTTCTTAACTCTCTGGTTTTCTAGCTTTACTGGATTGTCTCAGTACGGGAGGGTTTTTGGACAGGAAGTACATTTCAGTTTTTCAATCTACTGTGATCGTGTCCTATATCAACCTGCAAATTCAGACCTTACCCACACAAAAACGTTTTCCAGTCAATGCCATGAAGTTTGTGATCATTTTAACCTCACGTCCACACAGCAACAACCTTTTGGGTGATCCAAAACTGAACAGGTTCCATAGTGGAAAGATCTGGAAACAGTGTAGTTTCATTGTTGTGTGGACAAGTTAAACCTACTATGAAGCATAGGAAGTTAAAAATGGTCAACAATTGAGTCTCTGCTCAGGGACTGTTCCATTTGGACTCCAGGGACTGTTCCATTTGGACTCCAGGGATGGTTCCTTTTGGACTCCAGGGATGGTTCCTTTTGGACTCCAGGGATGGTTCATTTTGGACTCCAGGGATGGTTCATTTTGGACTCCAGGGATGGTTCCTTTTGGACTCCAGGGACTGTTCCTTGTGTGCTCCAGGGGCTGTTCCACGTGGGCCTCAACACTATCTGTCCTGGGGGTTTAGGACCATCCAAAGGCCTGGTCTGGGTTTAGGACCATCCATAGCCCTGGTCTGGGTTTAGGACCGTCCATAGCCCTGGTCTGGGTTTAGGACCGTCCATAGCCCTGGTCTGGGTTTAGGACCGTCCATAGCCCTGGTCTGGGTTTAGGACCGTCCATAGCCCTGGTCTGGGTTTAGGACCGTCCATAGGCCTGGTCTGGGTTTAGTACCATCCATAGGCCTGGTCTAGGTTTAGGACCGTCCATAGGCCTGGTCTGTGTTTAGGACCGTCCATAGGCCTGGTCTGGGTTTAGGACCGTCCATAGGCCTGGTCTGGGTTAGGGTTAGGGCTCAGTCCAGTCAGTCTTGTTTTGTAAAATGGTGGATAAAAAGTAGATTTTAAAGTGGATGTTGGAGAAGTGTGGAAACTCCCACTGAACCAATAAAGTTTTTTATGTTGCTGATAAGATGATGTTATCAGTTAAAATGATTCATGTCAGAACAGTTTATACATTTCCTCAAATTATTAACAGACTCAGTCTGAGCCTCAAGACAGTTTTATTTTTAGGACAAACATGCACGTCCTAACTCAGGGCTGTCAAAGTCATTTTAGTTTATGGGCCACATTCAACTGAATTTAATCAGAAGTGTACCCAACCAGTCAAATAAAACCCCAAATGGTTGTCCATGTTTTAGAGCAAAAACAGTAAATTTACATTATGAAAACGTTTACATCTATAAATGATCCTTTCAAACCGTGTGAATAGCATGAACAAATTGTGTAAAATGTCAAATATGTCATTTCAACATTATTAGGTTTTTATTATTTACATGTGTATATAATAGATTACAAATATACAGAACATTTATACTTAATTCTCTTAAGACATTTTAGGTTGTTCATATTTCTTTCTGTTCTACAGATTGTTTGTGAAATTATACTTTGTTTTAGTGCAACTACATGAAAACACTTACAAAGAAGAAAAATTTACTTTTGAGAATTTATAGGTTATTTTATGAGAGTGAATTGGTCTGAATGTGGAACCTCAACTAAAATAATTAATATATTGGTGTCATTTTTACATTTTAAAAATTCACCCAAAAGGCCGGACTGCACCTTTTGGCCGGCCAGATTTGGCCCCTGGGCCACGTGTTTGACACATGTGTCCTAACTGGACCTGGACCTGTGGTTGACCTGACCGTAACCCTTGACCTGTGGGGGGCACTGCCAAAAACCCTCACAGAACAATATCAACATTACAAACAATACAGACAATAATAATAATAACAACACCACCTTTTCCAGACAGTTGGTCTAATGTAAAAGTTTATTTGTTCATCCTTAAACGTAGACTTAGTTTTATTTATAAATAAATTTTCTATCACCTGTGTAAAAATACCCATGGTCCATAAAGCATATGTTCATAACATTAGATGAAAAGGTGCAGATGTTCCAGTAAATGTTCCTTCCCCTCAGGGGACACGTCACACAGGTCAACATTTAATGGATCAGCTGAACTCTATGTTGTTTCTATCAGTAGTTGCAGTAGTTGTTCGTCACATATAGTGAGTATTTGCTAGATGGTGAATTATTGTTTGTGTTTTTGTGTGAAGTGCAGTCTGTCAGGACATGGTGTTCATCATTGTCTTAGTAGAAACAGTCAGAACTTTGGGTCAGTTGTCCGTCTGTGTTTAGTTCAGATGAAGACAGTGGACTTCACATCTGTCAACATTCACTGCTTCATTAGTGGATGTTATTTTACTGCAGTGTTATCCTCCTGGGGACGTGATGGAGTCCACCATGGTTTGATGTAGACTACGTACTAGCATTAGGTAAAACCATGTTTTCTTTTCCCTGTCATGGCTGCAGTGACAGCCTGTCACCATAGTAACAGAGCAGTTATCTATGTTCAAAGTATGTGTAAAGTACTGATGGTTGTTACAGCAGAGTATGAACAATATAAACTGTTAAACTATTGAGTGGATGAAGACATTAAAAATATGATATCGTTCGTGAACGATCATTCAATGAACTCGTTCAGGTACAACACTGTATTTAGTACATGTTAACTTTAAAAACACTGTCTGTGTAAATGACGGATGTGTTCGGTATGACCGTCATGTGATACCCACCTCTGGCTAATGGTAGTGAAGTTAGGAGGTCGAAGAGGACAACAGGTCAGGTGTTTTTGATCCAAAATAAACATTAAAACTTCATGGCTCATCAGGCAGGTCCAACATCAATATCTGAAGCGCTTTGGGTGCCTTGAAAAGCGCTATATAAATCTAATCCATTATTATTATTATTATATCTGTTCATTCCACAGCTGGAAGAAACTGAGTCAACTAACATTAACCTTTAACCTCCTAACACCTCAACTCTTAATTCAATTCAATTCAATTTTATTTATAAAGCCCTAAATCACAACAAAGTCATCTCCCAGGGCTTTACAAAAACACAATCAACTACAGAGATATATGAAAAGTCCCAAGCATCCCCTGTCCTTAGACCCTCCCCCTGTCCTTAGACCCTCCTTCTCTGCAAGAAAAAACTTCAAAACCCAGTGGGAAAAAGAAGAAATGTTGAGGAGAACCACAGTGATGGACAGATCCACTCCCATGGACGGACAGACTATAGATGAACGTCCATTTATAAATGAAGTAGGGGGGGGCTGGTCCAGACAGGCAGGGACGGGGGTCCGCAGTCACAGGTCGGCACAGGCGAGACACTGCAGATCCTGTCGTCCATGGCTCCCACACAGACACTGTCAGGAGAGCCACCTGCTCTGCCGTAAAAGCCTAAGATTTCCTTCGATGTCACCGACTCTGGCCCCTGGAGAACACCTGACAGACACCGCTGGGTGCTTCATGTCTCTAAGAATAGAACT